>CM053784.1:8378611-8978611 GCA_028749045.1 Cupressus sempervirens | reverse complement strand
TAGGTCTTCAAATCCAACAAAGTAAGAATGGCATCTTCATCACACAGTCAAAATACATCAAGGAGATATTAAAAAAATTTGGTATGGAGGATTGTAAACCAGTTGGAACCCCTATGTGTACTGGATTGAAACTTACCAAGGAAGATGAATCCAAAGAAGTGGATCAAACACTGTATAGATCTATGATTGGAAAGTTGCAATATGTAGTACATACTAGGCCAGATATTTCCCTTGCAGTCGGTATTGTAGCAAGATTTTCAGCAAAACCAAGAGAAACTCATATAATGGCAATCAAAAGAATAATGAGATATTTGAAAGGAACTGAAGATTATGGGCTATGGTATAAATTTGGAGGTAATTTGGATTTGAAAGTATTTACTGATGCTGATTGGGCAGGAAACCTTGATGACAGGAAAAGCACAAGTGGAGGAGCATTCTTTCTTGGAAAGAGATTGGTTTCTTGGACAAGCAAAAAGAAGAATTGTACATCCCAATCTACAGTAGAGGCAGAGTATGTTGCTGCAGCAGTAAATTATTCAAATATTGTTTGGCTTAAGCAGTTATTGCAAGGAATGAGGATGGAAATCAAAGAACTAGTTGTTATGTTCTGTGACAATACTAGTGCAATCAATATATCAAAGAATCCAGTGATGCATTCTAAGACCAAGCATATTGCAATCAAATATCATTTTGTCAGAGAATTGGTACAAGACAAGGAGATCAGATTGGAATATGTCAATTCAAAGGAACAAATTGCTGACATATTCACAAAGCCACTACCTAAGGATGCATTCTTGTATCTCAGAGGTAAGTTAGGGGTTACACCCCTATCGGAAATTCACTAAAAACAAGTTTTAGTGATGCATCAATGCATACCAAAATGAAAATCTATCTGTTGATGCAGTCAAATCTGGAAGCTTTGCATATGAATCAGTACTAAAGGTACATTACAATTCATTTAAGTTCTATTGTCTTTGGCATTTTTTGTCAAAGAGGGAGAGATTTACTTTACTGTCATATCTTTCTGAAATTTGTGTGAAAAAGAAAGTTCTTATGTAATTCCTTCACAGAGGGAGATTACTGAAAGAGGGAGAGTCTATCATGTTAGAGGGAGAATTGTTTTGATGACACATTGTGCTGATAAGGACTTGTTTTCAAATTTCATTCTGCTATGACATGTTGTGTTGCCATCAATGCCAAAGAGGGAGATTGTTGGATACAATTGATAATTGCATGATTGTCTTTGATGTTACACAAATGTCATATCAGTTATCAGACAGTGTTAACCGAGCTCACTCGGTCATCGAAGAAAAGTAGCAGACAGTGTTAACCGAGCTCACTCGGTCATCGAAGAAAAGTAGCAAACAGTGTTAACCGAGCTCACTCGATCATCGAAGAAAAGTAGCAGACAGTGTTAACCGAGATCACTCGGTCATCGAAGAAAAGTAGCAGACAGTGTTAACCGAGCTCACTCGGTCATCAAAGGAAAGTCAGAGAAATCGGTGTTTACCGAGTTAAGTCGGTCAGTGAAGGATTTCACGAAATTCTCTGTATTAACTGAGCTCAGTCGGTTAACACAGGAATTATTTTTTGTGCAGTATTTACCAAGTTAAGTTGGTCAGCGAAGGATTTCTCGAAGGTTAAGTAATTAAAGTTAATTACTTTATGTAATGTATGGAGCTGACTCATAGCACAATTATTTATAATTGTAACTTTTATTTGAGCCGACTCGATAATCTGAAAGGTATATATGAAGGATCAAGTTGCGAATTCAAGCATGGAAGTATGAATGTGAAAAAGCTAGCAGATATGATTGAATATCTAATATGCAAATTATAAGGAAGGTCAGAGCAAATTTTTGAAGGATCAAAGATGCAGAGTTGCATTTGATCAGAGAGGATCTAGAGGAACAGAACAGAGATCTGTATCAGCAAAGATAAGTTGTATTTATTTCAGATCACTCATTGTTACTTTCTAACAATTGTAACAGTGTTTTCAAATCTCTTAACAGAGTGGGTTTAACAGCCTTTTGTAAAATCCTCTAACAAGGTGGCAATTCAGTTGAATTGATCTAAAGACCTCTAGCAAGGCCACTCCTAGTAGGGTGATTAAATCCTCTAACAAGGTCGCACCTAACAGTGTGTTTTGTAACCTTTAACAAGGTTGGCTCCTAACAGAGCTCACTTCAGAAGAGTGAAAAACAGTAACTAGTTACATTGGTGGTTTTTCCCATATTGGGTTTCCACGTTAAATCTGGTGTCTCTTGTCTCTTGTTTCTTGTGTTTTCAGTTTGATTATATGAGTATCAGCAATGAGTATTTCCTTTGACATCTTAAGGGACTTGTGGGAAAAGTTTTTGTAGTAACTAATTCACCCCTCCCCTCTCAGTTACTCCATTCTCATTTCCAACAGTGATAGCTCACAAGATCTACAATTCTAGTCATCTAAATAGTGTGTCATGTGAAGCAGTAGACTTGGCATTCAAAGTTGTGAAGAACAATCTATCATTTGATCTTGCAGACTTGATGTTAAAACAATTTAACAAAAACATGGAAAGTATAAAGACATCCAAGAAATATCCTTGTAAATTCAATTCATTGTTGACATGTCTATTTTTCTATGTTCAAAAGTTTTTCCCTTCAAAATGTATAGTCATATGGAGAAACGATGTGCCAGTTTTGTATCAAATTAATGAATATATTGCAAAAATGGGTGAGAATTTTGTCAGCATAATGGAAAAATACTTTGATTTCTTCAAGGAGGAAATGAATAAAAGATATAGGATTCCCAAGAAACTGGTTGAAGATTACAAAGATGATGTTTATTTCATGGTAGACAGTGACAAAGTCTACATTCAAGAAGTAAAACCAAGAGTTGTATAGGTAAAACCTCTTTCCTATGAGGTAAACATTGATGAAGACAAAGACATAATTGAGGCCCTGATAAAAAAACCTATTTATCCAAAGGCACCATACTTTGGAACATATGATGAGGCTAAGGCAAGGATAGAGATTGAAATCAAGCTTCCTTAGGAAGTTAACAAAGGTAAGAGGAGAATAGCAAAACTAAAATCCAACACACCTCTTTTGTTGACCAAGCGTAAGAGAGAAGATGATGATGATGATGAAGTAGATGCTGAAGATAAGTCAAAAAAGGAAGTAGAGCCAGTAAAGAAGAAAGGCAAGATAATCATCACCAAGCCACCCAAGTCATCCACTACTGTATTTTCTAGGAGATCTAGGAAGAAAGGTAGTGAAGTTGTGTTTAGCAAGCCTCCTCTCACTTTCCAAGAAAAATTGAAACAATTGGAAGAAGTTTTAGACAACTTCAAATCATTGAAGTATGAGACTAGGATAGAGGCTGAGAAGAAGTAGATTGAAGAATTGGTGCCAACCAAGATGGGAAAATGGAATTATTTTGCTGAATAGATAGCCTCTCAAATTTCTAATGAACTTTTAGAGAGATTGAATCCAAGATGGGACTCAACTATGTAGACAATAAAAGATATCTATGGGAAAACCCTAAGGTAGATGTTACCAAGCATTACCAATGCTGAAGTAAAAGAGTCTTTGAAGAAAAATGAAGAAAAGATGACTCTTAGATTTAATATGTTTTTAATTTTGT
The DNA here is from genome assembly GCA_028749045.1 of Cupressus sempervirens. Taxonomy (NCBI): domain Eukaryota; kingdom Viridiplantae; phylum Streptophyta; class Pinopsida; order Cupressales; family Cupressaceae; genus Cupressus; species Cupressus sempervirens. The sequence continues at coordinate 8,974,987 of CM053784.1, read as the reverse complement.
TGAAGGATATAGAGAATGTAGTAAAGAATTCTATAAGCATGTGGAAAAAAATTTATCACTTACATAAATAGAGTGACTCTACAATAGAAGTCAAGGATGATGATAGTGATGATGAGGAAGAAGGAGAACACTTTGAGACAATGCAATTTGACAATGAAGTAGTTGAAGAAGATAAAGAGGAAGAAGCTATTGAGGAAGAAAAAGAAGATGATGAGGAGATTGATCCTATAAAGATAGTAGTAGCAACCATTGCCTCACTTCCTCATTCTCCAAGAAAATCAACAACTACATCAAGTTCCATGCATCAAATGTCCAATCACTCCTTGCTCTCTCATAGCTCAACACATCACTAATGGAAGTGTCTACCACTTCATCTACTAAGCAAGGCTTGGTATCCAAGCCTGGCCATTATACTTTACAAAACTCGATTGAGTTTTGTAAAGTATATATTTTTGTCTGCTATCTATGTTTGAGGGCTTTTTTATAACCTCAAATGATAGCAACAACATGGAGTGTAGAGGAGAAGGTCAAAACCTGATCGACTTTGAGATAAAATTCAATTTTAATTTCACTTTCATCCATGGCACCTCGCAAATGAGGTAGGTTTTCATTCTATTTGTCATTTGTGTATTTTTCAGTCAAAATTTTTAATGTGGTTTTGTAGTTTATAAGTTTTGTAGTTATTTCTAATATAGATGCATCGAGGAGTCCAAGAAAATGAGGGAGAGATTAAAGATCACCTCCTACATAATCAAACCCTCCACCCATCATGACACAATCAAAAAACACTCCACCCATAGTGACACAACCACAAAACCCTCTACCCATAGTGACACAACCACAAAAACCTCCTCTCAATATTCCTGTTCAAAAACCACCGCCTCCTATAAACCCTCTGCGCATACAATTACATCATTTAACTACTACACAAGAGGACCTCATAAATTTTCTTGCACAAAATAGTGCTAACATTACCCAAATGGTCAATAGGTTGCAGCCATCTACACTTTCTCACTACTCAACCCTAGTGAATAGATGACCCAAAATGCAAATGAGGTGTCTAGGAACATTATGAAATGGGGTACATGAAGGCATAGGTTTTGTGCATTTTATGTTGATGGGTTATCATATCAACAAATGAAAGATAAAGACATAAATAAAGGTACTATATGTTCTCTTTTCACCGATCATACACTAGGGAACTCCCTATTACACACAACCAAAACTTTTCATATTCATTGGTGCACTCATGCTAGGATGAGAACATGTTTTTGGGATAGATGGTATATGGTATTTGACCTACCACCATGTAATAATTATGAGGTGCCTCTATATTTTTTGAGAAATTTATATTGTGAGTTCATCCTTGGTGAGAAGCCAAATTACTTTGACATTTGTCAATTCCAGGGTAGAGGGAGAGGCTCTACACAAGATAGACCTAGGGCTTGTACAGTGGTACCACAACATGAGAGGAGACGTATGACACAAAAACCCATGCCTCATATTGTGCTCCCACTAATTGTAAAGGAGTCTATTGATTTATATACTCTTCATGCAGTTGCATCAATAGATGTTATCATTGAGCATGACTCATAGTTAGGTAGATTCCCTTCACCTATGGCACCTCGACCATCATCAAATGCACTTTTAGTGTTATCACAACATGCGACAACTCCATCATCATCACCTATGTCACCTCAGTCATCAAAGCCTATGAAAACTCCATCAACATCACCTACACCACTAGTATCACCTCTGCTTGTGTCACCTACACCACTAGTGTCATCTCCACTTGTATCACCTACACGACTAGGGTCATCTTCACTTGTGCCACTTGCATCATCATCATGTGCATCATTACAGTCTTTGGGGCCCAATCAACATTTTTGTTTTAGCTATCAACACATGTGTGATGGGATGGATATGGAGGCATCTTAGGATGGAGTGTCATCTCATCCATGTGTACATTGTGGGCATACTTATTCATATGAAGGTGGAGATTTCACACTCATAGATGATTTGATGGTAATGGTATTCAATGAGTAGGGGACACAGGTTTGTTTGTTTGAGTTTTGACATGATATTATTTAATCACCTAAATATCATAAAAGTAAAAAAAAATTATTTTATAGATAACTCTGGATTGATATGCAAACAATATGAAATGCAGGGTATAAAAAGTAGTATGAGAACACCACAGAGTACTCATTCTACTAGAGGTGTGAGGCTAGGAGCAAGAACATCCAAGGTAAAGTTTTTGAAATATTCTTAAAAGTACAATAATACATTAGCTTTAAAGTATTGTTTCTTAATTGTTATGACACTAACAACCCGCTTATAGATCCTCTTCCATCTCCTACCATCATTGAAACCCTCCCATTCATCATATCTATCCAATTCCCATCCATATCTCTTGCTTCTAGCACTACCCAAACCCCATCTAATGAAACTCATGAGTTTTGACATGATATTATCTAATCACCTAAATATCTTAATAGTAAATATTTATTTTATTTTATAGAGCACTTTAGATTGAAATGTTCAAACAATATACAATGCATGGTGCAACAAGTGGTACAAGAGCACCACATAGTACTCATTCTTCTAGAGGTGCAAGGCAATATTTTTAAAATATTCTTAAAAGTACAATAATAAATTGTCTTTGAAATATTGTTTCTTAATCGGTATTCTTAAAAGTAAAACAATACCTTTACATCTCCTACCATCATTGAAACCCTCCCAAATTCATCAAATCCATCCAATTCTCATCCACATATCTTTCTCCTAGCATACCCAAACTCCATCTAATGAACCTCATGAGTTCATCCTCCATATACCCATCCACATAGAGGAACCTCCATATCACATAGGGTGTCTTGTAGGAGTGTGGATATCATGAATCTCCACTTTTATTTCTTGACAAGGTGCCAAAAGTTCATTTGCATCTCTTTTCTCCTTCTTGGTCTCTTTGTTTTCAATATAGGCCTTGTACTATCCTTCCAATATTTTCCTTCAAGTCCTTGTGTCTTCTTTCTCTCCTAAAATATTCTTGTTGTTATTGTTCCTTCTTTCCATTTACAAAATTATCTCATATTTATAACAATACTCTTTACTATTTTAGAGGGCTTGTTGGGGGCTGAAATTTCTCAAATTGATTATGCCATGTTTTCTGCTTTTAACTTTGGCCTTGTGAGCTATGTGGTATCATAGCTTGCATACCTATCAAGTTAATGATTTGAGTTGAACTCATGACATGTCTTATTGATTCCTCCTATGTTATATTTGTTTATTCTATAGGTTACTCCACATAGCTTGAGGTCTAGAGGAAAGGGAACGAAATCAACAAGAACACCGAAACAATAAAAGGTATTAAATACAAGTCAAGTTTATATTTTGAAATTTATTATGAATGAATGTATATACATGTACTCAATATTGATGAATACATGTTGACTTTTTTGTTGAATATATGTAGAAACAATTGAGTTTTGTAGAGTTGATGAATGCACTTGAGACTACCGATGTTGAGGCAATGAAAGAGGTAAAATCTCATATTTTAATTCTCATAAATTTTGGGTTATAGTAGGAATTTGTTCTATATACATATTACATAGTTACATTTACAAAGGAGTACATTTTTTTTATCTGTTTCATAGTAATTATCAATAATTTGTCTTATTAACATGTATTATTTATCTTTTACCTATTACAACACTCTTTGAAACTTTGTGCAAAATCTTTCCCATTTCATTTTGTTAGGAGTCCCAAGTGTCAAAGATGGGGTCAAACACAATAGAGGCCAGAGGTATGTATGTAGAGTCTTAGTTGAAGCCCTCTTGTGATCTCAATTTGGATTGCTTGCATGTGTGATAGAAATCTCTAATGCCTAGTCTACAATTCTAACATTTTATCGCTTACCATATAGGCTATGCTTCATACCAGCTTTGATTCATCAGTGATTGTGCCTCTTGCTAGTACAGGAGATTGAGTTCAATCTGTAATATGTTTTTTGTTTTTTTTACTCTATTTGGATTCCCTAATTCAACCCTATAATACTAACATATTATCGCTTACCATATAGGTTGTGCCTCATACCAAGACTAATTCATTAGTGGTTGTACCTCTTGCTAGCACATGAGATCTAGCTCAGGTTGTAGTACATTTTTTTTTTGTTTGCTCTATTTAGAATCCCTAACTCGTACTCTACAATTCTAACATTTTATCACTTACCATATAGGATGTGCCTCATACCAACATTGATTCATCAGTGGTTGTAACTCCTACTAGCATGGGAGATCGAGCTCAAGATGTAGTATTGTTTTTGTTTTTTACTCTATTTGGAATCCCTAATGCCACTCTATAATGCTAACATCTTATCATTTACCATACATGTTGTACCTCATACCAGCACTAATCCATCAATGGTTATACCTCTTGCTAGTACGAGAGATCTAGCTTAGGATATAGTACATTTTTTATTTTTAAAGTCTATTGGGAATCCCTAATACCACTCTATAATGCTAAAATTTCATTGCTTACCATACAGGTTGTGCCTCATACCAACATTGATTCATCAGTTGTTGTGCCTCTCATGAGCATTGATTCATTGTTAGTTGTGTCTCCCATCGTCACTCTACCTCATCATTTTTTTAGGAGTCCCACCCATCGACGAAGGAGCCCATTACTATTATCATTCAATCCAACTATGGGACACATGGATGAGGTAATGAATAACTCAACTATCCACAATTTAGAACCCAATTTCTAGTTATTTTCATATTACTTATAGATAAGATATTTGATAGTGTATTATAATTTTTCTTCTTCAGACACCTGGCGAGCCACAAACTATGTCAAAGAGGCTCAATTTTGATGGTCCTACACAGTCATAGATATTGATAGTGATATACATATGTAGTTGTGTTCATCACATGATATTGACATATTTGACCTTTGTATTGTATATATTTGAGATTCTTATTGTGCACATTCAACATTTCTATCGCACACATTCGACATTTGTCAAGTATTCAACTTTTGTATTGTATATATTCGAGATTTATATTGTGCACATTAAACATTTCTATTGTACCCATTTGACATTTTTCAGGTATTCAACTTTTGTATTGCACTGATCAAACATAACATCTTTTTGTAACTATATGATTGATATGACATAATATATTGTTCATTTTGATATACATTAAACTTGGAATTCCATCCAACTTGTTCAATGTGTGCATACAAAGTTTTATTTCAGTTACTTTCTTGCAATTAATCAAACACATGAACATTCATTATTTTATACAAAAAATGTAACATGTTCATCAAATTCATTAAAGCATGTAATCATATGTCACTTATTTTGATGTAATAGGACATGAAAAGTAAAAATATGTCATGATTTTTGTATTTGTGTCAAAGATCACAGCCCAATAGTGCTTAAATACCCTTAGGGACAATTCCATTCAGTGTGGTCGATACTATCAGAGGGACGTTGTGTCATCATGAATGCTAATGATACTACATTGGGGGAGTATCCTAAGAATTTTAGAGTCTTGATATATTGCTTTCATGACTATTTTTTCATTGATGTCAACATAGCAGTGTTTTTGTTAAAGACTGGAAGAATAGTAGTCAGAGATCTTATGTTGCATAGAAACTATAAAATTTTAGCTTAACCAACAAATAATCTAGCTAGAATGATAGAACAAAATATGCAACTGTAGAAAGAAAAAATTTAGAACATAAGATGAAAAATGGAAGTTCTCATTAATTACAATGAAAGAATTACAATAATATAGGCTTCCTCAAAGCATAAAATAGAGGAAAAACATGAATAAAACTAAAAAAATATGAAGTATTCCTTAGTTAGCTTACATACTAAGAAAAGAAGCTTTATCCAATAAAGCATGGATAAAAAAAAAACATGCTAAGATTTATTTTCTAACACCCCCCTTAAGTCTAACTAAGGAGAAAAAAGCCTAAGAATAGGAAAGAGGAAAGAGGAAAAACCCAGAAGGAATAAAAGCCCCCCTCAAAGTATGCATTAGAAAAGCATCTTTTGAGACAGAAGAAAAGTATGGATGACCATCAAATGATAACTATCATAGTGCTAAAAAAACCTCCTTTGAAACTAGGATGAAAATAAGGATCAATTTGCATGAGTGCCCCCAACAACACTACTCGAACAATGAGTAGATGGAAAACTAAGAAAAACATCTGTCAATTGAAGATACAAAAGACAATAATCTATATAGAAGCCCCCAAACAATGAATAGATGGGAAAAAAGAAAAAATATCTACTAGTTAAGGATTTAGATGACACATAAATCTATATGAGTGATCCAAATGAGACTACTCAACCATGCAAAAATAAATTGCTAGTTGAAAATATAGGTGCCAATTGTTTACAAAACTGATCAACTATGGAACCAAGGAAGCATCAACATGAACAGTAGGAAACCCAACAAAATATTAAAATGAAAGGCATGACAGGTCCACTAAAATTGTATATCACTAAGAAAAAGATGAAGGCAAGACCCATGCAAAAAGAGCATGATCTTGGCCTATCTATGATGGACAAATGGAATTCAGTTCAACCTTTGTTATCATTACTATTCCATGCAAGTCTCTAATTTTGAGTTGAATCAAACTCTATGACTTCCATTTAAAATACCATTATAGCTTCAAGAAAGCAAAGGTAAAAAACTTCATTCTTCAAAAGCTCTAAGTTTCTTCAATACCTATAACAAAAAAATTCATTCCCCTTTCTAGCGGCCATGAACTCTGATGCCCTATAAAATTTTAGCTTAACCAACAAATAATCTAACTAGAATGATAGAACAAAATATGTAGCTATAGAAAGAAAAAATTTAGAAAATAAGATGAAAAATGGAAGTTCTCATTAATTACAATGAAATAATTACAATAATATAGGCTTCCTCAAAGCATAAAGCAGAGGAGAAACAAGAATAAAACTGAAAAAATTAGAAGTATTCCTTCCTGAGCTTACATACTAAGAAACAAAGCTTTATCAAATAAAGCATGGATAAAAACAAAAATATTCTAAGCTTTATTTTCTAATAGTAACTATGAAAGGTATAAGTGATGCTCAGTTAAGGAAATGCTCTACACTATACCTTGATGATGTGGTTAAATGCACTAAGTCTAAGTTGATGACATACGGAAGTTACACCTGATTTACTAAGAGTAGTGAAGAAACAAAGTATTGGAAAATAGTGTTCTAATGATTTATCACTATCTTTCATTTGAGATGTAATGAAGAGATGCATAGTCACACAGTGATAGAGGACAATCATGTGGTGATGTTAGTGAGTCCTGGTATTGCATGTGTTAAGTTTTGTATAGACTATGAGACAACAATACTATTCTAATTATGAATTAATCAACTATCTTATTCTAATTAATTGGGAAAACCTCAAGAGTGACTCAAGGAATTATTATGAAGATGTGGTATAAAGGAAAGATGTTTTCCTTAATTGGAAGGGTATCCAAGTTTGAAGATAATCACTGAGAAGTAGTGTGAAGTGTGAAAACGAGAAGTGCATTTGGAGGATGCGAGTAAGCGATCCAAGGGATTATTGGATGCATAGTATGAGATATGGTTACAAGACCTGAAGGAGCAAAAGTGTGGTTGACAAGATAAATATAGAGGAAGAAGTACATTTTAGTTCTATTATTTTGTATGGAATAATACAAAGACCATTTGGATAGTGGGCTTAGTGATCTTAACCTTGAAGCTATTTGGGCAGTATCTTCCACAACTCCTAATAGGGTTGGAATCTCCTAATAGGGATTCAAAGTCTCCTAACAAGGACTTATATGTATTGAATGTTGTAATAAACTCCTAATAGGGTCTATCCTCTAACAAAGAATATTTATATTAGTACATCATCTTATGGGTACCATTCCCACTGGGGTTTTCCCTTTGATCAAGGGTTTCCCCAGTTAAAGTATCTAGTGTTAATTGTGTATGAGTATATTGTTCTAGTTCCAATTTATATTATTTACATGGTTAAGTTTGTTTAAGGTTAATGACTATGATAGTAGCTGGATAACTAATTTAACCTCCCTCTCAGTTATATCAGTGGACTATATATTCTAACACATTGTGGCTAAAATGAGGTTGGTCCTAGCCTAAACTTGACCAACTAGAGCTAGCAGAGAAGCGATTTGATCCTAGGAGCAATGGTTTGAAATATATACAACCTTTTTCATTTTAACTGAATAACATTAAAATTTTTGCTAATAGGTGAGATACATATGCCAAATCCAAACCATGTCGAATCTCCAAAAATTGAGATAAGTTGTTGTAGGCTTAGATAACATGATCCTGTAGCACTTGATAGCTCAACAATACCTCATACGAGCTCAAAGAAATGCTCGATCAAAGGTCACAACTTGATGGTGCTTAGAGACCCTTAGGGACACTTTTGTTTAGTGTGATCGATAACGTTAGAGGGACATTATGGCTGAAATGAGGTTTCTCCTAACCTAAACCCGATCAACTGCAGCTAACAGATTAGATGATTCGATCCTAGGACCAACAGTTTGAAATATACACAACCTTGCTCATTTTAATTAAGCAACATTGTAACTTTTGACAATAGGTGAGATATAGATGCCAAATACAAAAAAAATTCAAATCTCTAAAAACTAAGATAGGTTCTTGTAGGCCTAGACAATGCAATCCTATAGCACTTGACAGTTTGTCAATATCTCACACGAACTCAGAGAAATGAGGTTTTTCCTAGCCTAAACCCAACCAACTAGAGCTAACAAAGCAACTGTAGATTGCTAGGAATGCATTAGAAGCTTTAAAACCCTAGTTGCTAGGAAAGAACACAAAAATTTAGTTTTCTTACATTAGAGTGTTTGATTGAGTCTTTGAGATTCACTAACTTGGATAGTTGAAACATGTTTACAATATCTATTTTTGAATTAGTATTGTATTCATTTCATGGGGATTGTGCATTTTCTATTGACTAGTTTGAAATAAGGTAGGGGTTTTGTGTTGGTTCAAGATGTAAATTGAATGTTTCATCCCCTTTTTGTAAATGTTGTCACTTGGGGATGGATCCTAACATTGTATTATAGAATTATAACAATGTGAATACAATAAGGGATGAGAGTTTACAGGTGGAGAGTGTTAGAGTTTGATGGTGTTTTGGAGTGCATTTGGGGTCATGAAATGGAGATTTAGGCGTAGCAGCATAAGATCTAGCCATTGGAGGGGGTTATTTTATGATGGAGTCCATCTTAGAATAGTCTAAGGATGGTGTAACAACTTTCATTTTGCAAGCATGGTGTTGGGAGGTCAGACATTGAGCAAGCCCTAGATTTTGGGGTTTTGGGATACAAATTGGGGCTTTCATATCCAAAGGTGTCATAGAGTCAAATTGGATGCATATTCCTATAGTTAGATTCATTTCATGATATTTATGAAAGTGTACAGGTCTAGGAGTACACTCATGATAGGGTTGCTTTAAAAATGTTGGGTATTAGGCCTAGAATCCAAAAGTAAATCAACAAATTTTGGAAGGGATGTTGTGAAACAACTGGGGTTTATTTCTACATATGTTTAATAAATTGGAAAAGGGTATTTGAATTTATAATATTTTTTGAAATTCTTTTGGGAAAATTTGGAGAAATCTACAAATTTCTCATTGGGTAGGGCTAGTAGGATAGTCCTAGAAGATGGCAATATTGTTGTGGTTCATTAACCATTGAAAACTATCACTTGGGGATTATTGGATATGTTATTTGGAAGGTATTGAGGATATTTGGAAGTTAGGAACACCTACTAGAGAGATTGAGGGGTGCTGGGTTGATTGGTTTGTAGACAACCATAGAGCATGGGGAAGGGTTGAATGCATGGATATGGAGTAGAGGAAGAGGATTGAGGTTGTGGAGTCTAGTGGGGGTATGAAATGATGAAATTGACCACTAATAGGTCTATAGTGTGGGTTGAGGGCCTAGAGTTTATTCTTTTGGAAGGAAGAATAAGGTGTTGTTACAAAACAAAAGAAAACATTAGCATTCTCCTAAGAAGATTTTGAAAATCCTCCATTAGCCTCTGCATCATTATCTCCAACACATATAAACTCCTTTAGGTCATTTGGTCATTTCCCAAAAAAAATTTGCACTTGGTTGTGCATTCTTGACAACTTTTGCAAAATTTACTTTGCAACTTTTTAACAACTTTTTGCACTATTATGCAATTTGATCTATCAATTCTCTTATCATGATTTATATAGGGTGGTTGGGTGGTTAGTCACCCTTTAGGACTCCTTTTCAATGCTTTGCAACTTTCTTGCCAAAAGTTTCTCAAGCAACTTTTAAAAGCTACAAAGTTGCACGATGCAACTTTTACATTTTTTTCCAACTTTTCACCAATTTGGTCAAACGAATGTCCTATCATCTCAAACTTAACCAAATACCTTACCTATGGTAAAAACCTCACCCTAATTCTTTGTAGACCCTATTGACCTTGTGATGATTTCATCATCATGCCTTGTGCCAATCAGAGGGCCATTTTAAGCCTAAAAGGGGTGACATAGTGTGACAACAAGGATGCGGTCTAAAAAGCCCCTATCCAAGCTTTGCATATGTTGTAGAGAAGCCAAAAGGGTATCCAAATATATAATTTATTTTCCTAACATCTTGGGAAATTTGGGAGAAAAATGCAAGAGGAAAACCATCTAAATCCATATAAGTTGAAGTTAATTGAATTTTTTTTTTAAGGATATCATCAAACCCACAAAAAAGAGTTCAAGATATAAATTTATAACAAAAATGCACAATATTTACATCTCTTATTAGTTTTATATACAAAATATGACATCTAAATATTCACATGTGATATCTCTTATCAGATTTTTGTACAAAATATGACATCTAAATATGCACATGTTACATGTCTTCTCTTTTTTATATTAAAAAATTGGCATCTACATATGCACATGTGACATCTCTTATCAAATTTTTATACAAAATATGGCATGTAAATATGCACATGTTACATGTCTTATTGGTTTTATATACAAAATTTGGCATCTAAATATTCACATATGTCATCTCTTATTGAATTTTTATACAAATTGTGGCATATAAATATGGACATGTTACATGAATTCTCTTTTTTATATACATAATTTTGCATCTACATATGCACATCACTGTGAAGTTGCAACATTTCACATAACATATATATATATATATATATATATATATATATATATATATATATATATATAATTTTCAAAATTATTCTACCATATGTAGAATGATTCAACTATATATCACACACTCAATCAAGGGAACCTTCTGGATCAGCTCTAACCCTTATTGTATCAAGTATTTCCTCATGATTAGGTTTACGTACTTTCCAAAATTTCTTGTTAAGATGCCTACCATGATATGATATCAATTGAATATTTGTTGTAACAATAAGGTTAGAGTAATGAATAATATGTCCGCGTGTCTCAAAATCCTCAAATAACTACGTGGTAGAATTCTTGATGGGGTACCTACATTTAATTATAAAGACAATTTAAAGTCAAAATTGATACATTATACATGACAAATTGACTTAAAGAGATCTCCATGGCAGTGGACAAAAAATATACTACCTTCTAAGACATGTGCCTATCACAATGACATATCCTATTGGGTACTTAATATCCTCACCACTAATGACTGTAGCTATCAGCTTCTTTTTGGGCTCAATACACTGATATAGAAAGTAATATGTTCATCATTATTGTGATATGCAATAACTGCATATACATGACCTGCATTAAATAGAAGGATAAGTTAATGGTAAAATTGAATATAATTTATTTTAACCAAGTATTAAATTGATAACTTAGTACTTGGTTCAACTAGGTCAGATACATGCTCAACATCAATTGATGCTTCAATCTGGTTGAGTTATAGTACTGTAGGAAGTTGATATAAATCAATTGGATGCAAAGGTCTGCAAGATCATTGGTCAACCCACTCTTTTGATTCACATTCATCCCATAAATGATGCATACACAAAGATAAAAAGCATGCAAGCTTTCTAGTAGAAATAGCTAGTGATGCTATATTTGAACTTTGAAATGAATACATCTCACTTGATCCTGTAAGTGTACAACAATCTTACAAATTTTCAATGTTAGGTTTATGTATCAACCAAAAAAATCTAGAAACCATCACTAGTAAAACTTGATTCATTTTTTGATGAAAATTGGTTGAATTTTTGATGCATGTTGGTCTAATATTCAACCAATTGGTTTGTCACTATTTTTGTCATAAAAAATTTGATGAAATATTGTATTGGTCAAAATGTCAATGATTTATTTGGTTGAAATTGAACTATTTTTTCATTACATTCTAGTGAATACATTGGTCAAAATCGCCATCAAGATTGGTTGAAAGTTCCACTAGTGTTGGTCGATGGATTGGTAAAAAATAATTAGTTATATGGCCAAGAAGCTTGTTAGGTAAATCAAACAAGATTTAAAATTATCATCATGTTCTCTAATTCACTAAAGCTATAGAAAGTGATATAGATGGAAGCTATTTGATATTCAAAACATCTTTAATATGAAAAGTTTATAAGGTTTATAATTGTATTACTCTACTTGTGATTGAATAAAAAATGATTTTGAGCATTCCTTTTAAACACCAACACACTTCCCTCAGTTTTTAACTCACTCCCATCTACTTTCAAATAAATTTCATCTTCTTCCTAGACTTGTAATTACACTAGAAATAGGAAACAATTTATACATGTTACTCCAAATAGAAAGGAGAGAGAAAAAATTAAAGGAAGAAGAATTAATTAGTTTGAGAGCACATCTACACCTGTAGCCATTTCATCACTTTTCTGTTAGAGTAATTATTTATTTATGCTTATTAATTAGATCATGTTGATTTAATTAATTAAGTCATGTATTACTCTAGTCTACTTAAGCTATCTTTTAGGTGCATATAATTAATATTTTATATTAATTATAATGCACAAACCTAGTTTTATTTCCCTTTAGGGTTTCGTTCATCTTTAAGGTTGAACTTTTGTACTTTTCATTTTCATAGGTTGGAATACAATTTTACTCTCAAAGCATTGAGATTTACCAATCTTTGTTTTTTTCTTCTCTGGTTTCTCTTCAGCACAGGTTATTTGCATGCAGGTGTTCTTGGCGATCTGTGAAGTTGGTTTTCACAACTCCTACATGGTATCATAGCATCCTTGCTGCTTCTTGGTTTGGAGATTTTGAAGCCATGATTTAGAGATAGAAACCCTCACTTTTTTGAGGTTTTTTCTTCAATCGGAGGAGGCATACTTTTTTGATGCACCTTGGGAAAAAATGGACACTGCCATCATGCTTAGAAGGCCTGGTACTATCAAAAATCATATAAAAGTTTTGATTTTTGGACACTGTAGCTTCTCGAATATTTTTTGGCTTCTTGGAAGGCTGTACGGATGTAAAAATAATTTAAAAAAAAATAAATCCATTTTTAACCGCTCCATCGAGTGGCCATCAGAGCATCACCCATGCCTGACTAGAGCTCCATCATGGCTAGTGCAATGTCAGTGGGCTTGCCACCATTGGTGGGGTGCCCTCCAACCACCTCTACTAGTTTAGCACTACCCGGCGACCACCGCTACCACTGCAGCTCCACTTGGCAACCATTGTCAGAAGCTAGCCATTGCCTGGCTAGCTTGTGTAGGAACATGATATAGTGACATCATCCTCTGACTATCGAGGTCACCTTTTTGACTATCAACATCACCTTGTTAATGACTAATGTTACATTTTGGCCACCATTTTTCACTCTTGCTGACATCATTTTTGGATGAGCTAATGTCTTTCTTTGGCTACTAATGTCACCTTTCTAGCTACTAAAATCATCTTTTTGGCAGCCAGTTTTTTTTGGCGATGGGCTTTTAGTCTAATTTTTTCCCATGACTGTATTTTTCTAGTGAGCTCAATTTTGGAGGAGCAGTTCATTTTTTGGCCATAACTTGAGCATACAAAGGTCTTTTTTTGATCCGAAAGAAGCATCAGAAAGTTGGTTACAAGATGGAGATGATGATACATGTTTAATTTTGTTTCAAGGCTATTTGAGCTCCTATTTTTGGTGTTGAAGTTGAGGCTTCAATTTCCTCCCTGTCTACATCTGGCGTCCAAGTTTTTTTCTCAAATTTTATGCTTTTAGTAGTTGTTTCTTTGGTTTTCAAGGGATATATATGTTGTGGGGGGAGCATTTTATTTTCTATAATTTACTTCAAAATTGACCCTTCTATTTTCATCTTCTTCCCTCAATGTCGAACCCCTCTATGGCCCAGCTAACACCACAAACTATCACAATTGGAAAGAACACATGAATCAGCTTCTTATGTCACATGGCTTATGGTCATGTCTGGATGAGAATCAAGCTATTATGTAGTGGCCTTTTGAGGTTCTTCAACATAGGAACAAAATGGATGAAGCCATGGGTTTGATTGCACTAAATATTTTGGATAGTCTCCTATTTCACTTGAATGGTTTGACAACTCCTCAAGCTATTTGGACCAAGTTTTGCAACTTGTTTAGCATAGTGAATGAGTTTTGGGCACTTCAGTTTGATGTAGAGTTGACTTCTTTGACACCTACAAGCTTCCCCACCATTAAGGACTTCTTGATGAAGTTCAAATCTCTATATTCTATTCTGCAAGGATGTGGGAAAAATAAAATAGATGATGAGTGTGTTTTTTTGATACTCTCAAAGTTCTAAGGATAGTATCAAATCTTTTCTTCCGCTTTCTACTCCATTAGGGATGCCTTGGGTAATAGACATTAGATTCCTTCTTTTGAGACATTTTGTGATTAGTTGACATGGGAACAGGCAAAGATCCAATAGGTGGATGCCTCTGGCTCTTCCAACCAATAATTGGTTGCTTAGTCTTCTTAGGAGAAACTAAAATAGAAATCAAAACTGAAGAAAGATACACCAAAAAATGATTCTAAACCTCTAGCTAACCTTTCCAAGGGTAAATCTTCTTCAAAGTCTACCGAGTCTATCTCCAAGACTAAGAAGAAATCAATTGAGACCTGCAATTTTTGTGGAAAGGATGGACATCCTATTTCTAGGTGTTGGAAATGTTTGGAGGCTTTAGAGGAAGCCATGTAGGAGCATCACATTTCAGCTCCTAAGTCATCATCCCCCCTACAAGGAAAGGTCACATTCTTACTGCTCGAGCTATGACTTCTAGGCCTACCTAGATTCTTGATTCTGGTGCCTCTCACCATATGAAAAACACTCAAAAGTTGGTCACCTCACTTGCTCCTTATGGTACTTCATAGATTACTATTGGGAACTCATCACATCTTTCAATCTTGGGTTATGGCTCTATTGCATTAGCTTGGGGTTCTCTTCAGGATGTTCTTTTTGTCACTGAAATTTCAACGAACCTATTATATATTTTTCAAATTTTCCACTCTGGCTCTGGTAAGACAATTGAGTTCTCACCACATGATATGGTTATCTGGGACTTACATGATTTTGAGATGATTGTGGCTACTAGGAGTGTTGACTTTGCATCTCGCCTCTACAGATTTGATGAATTTGAAAGTCTTCTAATGACATAGGTTCATGTCTTGTAGCACATGAAAATTTAGTAAGTAAACTTTGACATGAGCATTTAGACCATGTCAATTATAAATATCTTTAGTAGATGAGCACACAAGCACTTGTTCTTGGGCTTCCCCAAATTTCCTACATAGATGGTGTTCGTCAAGGTTGTGCTCGTAGAAAACAACATAGGGATCCTTTTCCACATGGACAAGCTACTCGTGCTTTGGCACCCTTGGAGTTGATTCATAGCCACCTTATGTCATTTCACACTCCTTTTTTTGGTGCCAGATATGTGCTTACTTTCATTGATGACTTCTCCATACGCAAATGGGTGTACTTTTTGAAGTACAAGTCCCATGTCTTTGATTCATTTCAAGTCTTCAAGACATTTGTGGAGAAGCAATGTGGTATTTCTATTTGGTAGATACACACAAATAATGGGGGGAGTATGTGAACCAATATTTTAGGGATTTTTGCTCTAAACATGGTCTTCAACATCAATTTTTAGTGCCCTACACCCCTTAGCAGAATGGTGTGACAGAGAGAAAGAATTGAAGACTTTGAGAGATGGAAAATTGTATGATTTAGTCCAGGTCCATGGATTCATCTTTTTGGGTAGAGGTAGTCAATTGTGCCAACTATATTTAGAATTAGATGCCTCATAAGGTAGTTTGACATAAGACTCTTGAGGAGGCTTGGTCTCATGTCAAGCCTGATGTATCCTCATTTTGAGTTTTTGGTAGTGCAACATGGACATTCATACTCGATGCTCAGAGGAGAACAATGGAGCAGAAGAGCTGACACCTCATTTTTGTTGGCCACTGCAAGGATGTTAATTCTTACAAGTTATTTGATCCTAATTCTAGAGAGGTCCTATTTCGATGAGATGTCCAGTTTGATCATAGCCTTCCTATAGTAGATACCTTGTCTCCAGAGTGCACTTCACTTACCACTATTCCCTCATCCCTTCTAGTTTCTTTTCCAGATGATGAGGATGATGATCTTGGTGATCCCCATTTACCTCCACCATAGGATCCTCCATAGATGCCGAAATGGGCTCATTTTATAGTTGAGGCTGCAAGATCTCTGGTGGGTGATCCTTGCACTTCCCGTCGCACCCAGTCTCATATTGTGGGTTCTAGTCTTCTAAGCCATGCTATTTGTGGTGATCCTTAGACATTTGCAGCTATGATAGGATATTCTAGGGGAGATAGTGCCATGGAGGAGGAGTACTCTTCTTTGATGAAGAATCATACTTAGGATCTTTGTACTTTTCCTAAGGGAAGAAAGTTAGTGCACTGCAAATGGTTATATCATACTAAGTTTTCTGTTGATGGTTTAATTGATAAGTACAAGGCTCATCTTATCATAGAGGGTTTTTCACAGGTTGAGGGTATTGACTAAACTGAGACATTTGCCCCTATCACCAAGATGAACTCTATTCACCTTGTCTTATCCTTTGCAACTTTATAGGGATGACCCATTTTTCAGATGGATGTGAAGAGTGCATTCTTGCACGGTGATCTTACTAAATAGATTTACATGGAGTAGCCTTAGGGATTTGTAGAGGATTCCTCCTTGGTTTGGAGACTTTGACGTGCATTGTATGGTCTCAAATAGGCCCCTCGGGCTTGGTATGAGGAGATGGACTCCTTTCTACTTTCTACAGGCTTCACTCACTACCATTCTGATCCCACTGTGTACATTCAACATCTTGAGGCTAAGGTTTTGATCCTTGTTCTATATGTTGATGATCTTATCCTCACTGGTGGCTCATCCTCTATGCTTTAAGATGTTCAACATGCATTGATGGAATAGTTTGAGATGAATCGTCTTGGTCTGTTACACTATTTTCTTGGTCTACAAATTTTTTAGTCGTCCACTAGGATTTTTATTTATCAAAAAAAGTATGCTCTTGACTTGCTTCAACACTTTGAAATGCTTGATTACAAGCCTGCTCCTACACCTTTTCATTTGGGTGTAACTTTTTCTACCTCTTGCACTTCACCTTCAGTGGATCCCACTTTGTACCGGTAGTTTGTTGGCAACTTGTTGTACCTAACTACACTCATCTTGATCTCTCCTTTATAGTTGGTCTTGTCTCTTAGTTTTCACATGAGCCTCATGAGAGTCATTGGAAAGCTGCCAAGCATATTTTGAGATACATTCAAGGCACACTCATGTATGGTATTCATTACACCTCAGTGTTAGAATTCTTTAGAATAACTGAGAGCGGGGGTGAATCAGTTATTCAAGGTCCAAAATGCCCTAATAAAACTTTTTCACCAAATGTAGTGAGCCCATAAATCTTTTAACCATCCAAGCTTAAATCGACCATATTAGCAAGTTACAGTAAATCAACATGCAAAGATAAAATGTGCAAGATCAACACATGACACAATGATTTACGTGGAAACCCAATTTGGGAAAAACCACCAGTAACATGCTACTTGATTCTCACTCTTATGAAGTGATGCCTTGTTAAAGGCCTGCCCTGTTAAAGGCTTACAACACACTATTAAATGTGACCCTGTTAGAGGATTTCACCAAACTATTAGGAATGGGCCTGGTTAAAGGACTTTAGAACATTCACTTAGAATGTCACCCTGTTAAAGGATTTATCTCATGGCTATCAAACCAATCTAAGTCCATAGGATTTAAACTAACTGTTACAATTGCTAGAAAGTAACGATAATGGTCTTTTGATATGATATAACTTACAACATACTTTGCAGATTTTAGATCACACTTTCATTTCAATCCTTATGCTTGGCTTTTATCACTTCAGCTCTGATTGCTTGTCTTCCTCTCAAGCTTCGTCTCCTTGAGTCTTCTAACTCATTGTACCAAATCATGCAAACACCTTTAGTCATGTAGATGCCTTTGACTTAGACACCTTCAGTATTGAGTTAGTCCCTTCAGCACATAGACTTCATCGTACTGCTACACTCGTTGTGCTCATACTCATGTACCCATACTCATAATCACTAAGCATATGGCACTGGCTTCATTGAACATGTATCTCACTGTATATGAGATTAACTTGTCCAAGTAGCTAATATAACTATATAGTGCCTCAATGTATGATGTTTCATTGTCCATCCATCATTGTACAAGTTTCACCATATAGTGAACAATCACCATACATGCTCATCACTCTCAACAATCTCCCACTTAACGACGTATGTACTCATATCCATAGAGATAATTCACATGACAATGTCTACCATTCAAACTTAACCTTGTCCATTTTCAACAACATCACATAGAAGTGCAACAACAAACTCATAGCATCGAGAAAATAAACCAAGTATACTACCCATGTACCATGTCCTTCTACTTACACTTCTAAATACCGCACAATCCTCTTGCTGAAACCTTCAACCATTCCAACAAACACATCTCTAATCACAAGAGATAACACCATCATCTCCATCTCTAAGTTTCCATGAGCACCTATAACTGATTAATCCATGCCAATTATGAATGCAACATTGCAATATTATGAAGTATCCAAAAAATGATCAATGTATTCAGAACAAAAAAACTAAACCAAGATCAACAAGTCAAAGTTCCAACCATAGTCTCAAGAACATAAACATGACAACATGATCTAAACAATCTCAACCAAAGAGATTACATGCTCCATTTAAACATATCATAACATGTTAAACGAAAACATAAACCACACCATTATTAAAGACTCCATTGAGCCCTCAAGATGTCAACATCTCCAGTCACGTAAAGATTAACATCTCCAAACAGTATTTCAACAAATGTGAAAAGATCCTTTTGCAACATCAGAATCTTGCACCTTCAGCATCTACAATACCAATGAAGATCAATTACTTCGTCATTGCCAACAACTCCCACTAAACAGTGGTGTTGAGTTACACATGGCATCTACGTCACTACCAACATTTCCCACTGTACAGTGGTGTTGAGTCACACATGGCATCATGACAAACATCTTCCACACAAAGATTGAATTACTCTAACCAGTCATCATTAGATGACCAATTAACCAAATTAACACTCCTTGCATCTTCATCATCATTCTAAGAAGACTCAGAATCAGAAGAACTCTCCATTTTTTTCTTCTTCTCTTTGGAATCCTTTCGTATATGACCAATCTTCTTGTAGTTCCAACACTTTGCTTTGGACTTCTTCCCAGAGCATTTAGGTTTCATGTCCTTCTTGCTTTTGTCCTTCGCTCTGCCTTGAACGATGAGAGCATCCTTAGCCACCTCGAAAGATTTCCTTCCCATCTCCTCTGACAAAATTTTGGGCGCGGAAAATTCATACCTGATTGGAAAATATCTGAAATGCAAAATTAAAATCTTTCAGACATAGACGGGAGTTTCCGTGGCGGTGAGAGGTTTCTTTTTCAGAAACCGACTTTCTTTTTGTCTTGACATTTGTTTTTTATTTTTATTCTTGACAATTAATTTTTGTTTGATTTCATTGATTTACAACTTGGAGCAATAACGAGGAGACGAATATGTAGGAAATTGCTCGAGACAAATTTATAAACTACACTTTTAGAAACAAAGTTTAGAAGGAAAATTGGAAACTTCATCATAGAGTAATAATATATATATATAGAGTTCGTTCTGCAATTATCTTGATTTCGTGCCGTTATCTTCAATTTATGCTAGGTACAACTGGATAAAGGTCATGACGACTATCCAGAATCAATCAGATGCGGCGTTGAAAGAAGCTGTTTTTGATATATCAAAGAAAGATGGTGATATTTTATATCTTGATCAGGGCTTGGCTATAGAGCTCTTCAGGCCATTGGAAGAAGAACTCAAGGGTTCTTGTACCAAGGTACGCTTCGCCGACCACAGTTTCGGAGTGGAGGCAGCCCTTGTTGCAAAGGGAGCCCTGATGGGTGTTCGGGAAACTTTAAGAAAAGTGGAACTTTTGCATTTTACCTATAGAAGATCTATGGATGAGGCACTTCAGGTTATGTCAATATTTTCATCTGCTTTACTAAGATGTAGGCTGAGATCCTTGACTCTTGATCTAGGGAATTCGGGAGAGGAGGGCGTCAAAGCTTTTGTACCACTCTTGAAATCTCAGAAAACCCTGGAAAAATTCGAATTAGCTTGTGCTAGCGTGTCCAGAGAAGCTGCTAGAACCATTTGTGAGCTACTTCCATGTGTTGAAACTATTAAGGTTTTGCATTTCATTTATACCGAGTCAAAAGACGATGCAGCAGAGAGCATTTCAGAGCTTTTCACGAAATGCATTGCTCTAGAGAGTTTCGAGTTCTCAGGAAACAAAATAAGCATCCGCGGTGCTACGGCTTTAGTAAACGCTTTGGGTAGAAGCCGTGGGTTGAAGACGCTTTGTTTAGGAGCTAACAGGTTTGGAAAAGCAGGCGGGGTTGCTCTGAGCAAAGTCATCTCTGGACATCTAGGTCTCACAGTAGTTATATTAAGCTATATGGATCTCCATGATAAAGGGGTGATTGCTATCGTCCGCAGCCTCAAGGATACAGCTCCATCTTTAAGTGTTCTTAAGGTTGGAGGAAATTATATCACTCGAAAAGCAGCTCCAGCTTTAGCAGAATGCCTTGCTGTAAAGAACTTGCTGACCGGATTTTTTGCAATAGATAACCAACTCGGGGAGGTTGGATCAATTGTAATATGCAAAGCTATTTCGGAAGGTCATGATCAGCTCCAAGAACTTGATTTGAGTGCAAATGCTATGACTGGAATTGGGGCTAAGGCTGCTGCAGAAGCTGTTGCAAACAAGCCCTATTTCTGTCAGCTTTCTATTAAAGAGAATTTCATTTCTGAAAAAGGAATTGAGACCGTCCGAGATGTGCTGAGAAAAGGCATCAAGGGTGAGTCTGTACTTTCTGAAGAGCTGGAACAATATCAAAAAGGCAGTGACTACGAGTCGGAGTAGAAACTGTCGGATGAGGATCTTTAGTATATATGCACATATATTAAGACAATTTTGGACAATCTTAATCCCATGAAGGTGTTCTTTAGTTTTAGGAACCACAGGTAATTCCTCCTTAGCTTCCCAGAGTTTCAAGCTCAGATTAATTTTACTAGTTTTCTCTTATTTAGTTTGTTTCTCTTATTTTATTTTGATATCTTCTGTAATGATGATGGGTTTCTGAGAAAACTATTAAGAAGATTAAGGTTGGCTTCTTTGGTCTATTAAACTGTCAAGAGATCTATGTGATTGTGACATATATGTTAATTTTGGAGTATTTGATGGTTTTTAAACTTATTTATGGACTATATAGCAAGGACTTATCTTATGTTTACTTTGAGATATCGGAAGCAATCATTTTAAGGCAGTTTAAACGTTATAGCTTTTTGAATTTCTTTATCTGTCTTCAAAGGGCAGTTTTTATATGTATTATAATGAGAGGCCCATTCACAATCGTCTTCAGAAACAATTTTAGTATAATTAGTTTTGATGCAAAGAGCAAGCACCTCTCTGCTCAGCATCGTCAAATCTTAAGCATAAAACAAACACAGTCTCTTTATTCGTAGATTGCAACAAGAAACAAAATTTAATTCAACAATCTGCAGATAGACTATTTACATTCATAGCCTCTGAATGGCCTTTCTTGCTACATAACATTTTATTATATTACTATGCAAAATCTTGTTTGTCATAGTTGATGTTTTTTAATGTTGATGGTTTTCTCTCAGGAGAAGATCTTTCTGTCTTAATCTAATATATTGATATCTTTCAATGAATCTTAATGCTGATATTTTATCATTTGCTGTTAACCATCCATTAGTGATCTTTAGTGATTATCTTTGTGCTCTATTTTATCATATTTGGAGATATCAAACCTTTCCTTAACTATATTATACTATGCGTTATTATCATTTTCCCATTTTTTATATTTTTAATTTGAATATTATCATAAAATCTCAGTTTAAATTCGTATTTATTATTATTTTTGTTTGATCGTAGTGATTTTTGTAATGGTATTAAAGTAAAAGCGTACATATAGACGTTCTAAATCTTGCATCTATGACCATTATAGCCCATAGTACCATCCAAATGCAATGCAAGCTCTGACCCAAAAAATTCATGGGCTGTAATAAAAGAACTCCCCATGCATTTATGCTTGTTTCACATTATTGTTATGAACACATATTCCATCAGGTAGATTATTATGATTGGGCTTTCATATTTTATGATTATAGCTTGAATCAGTATAATGGCAACTTTACCAATTTAACACTTTTTATCCGAACAATTGCTTTAATAACTTTTAATGCTGAAATCAAGAATTATGCAAATGAACACAATGACACAATGATTTTTTGTGGAAACCCAATGCAAGAGAAAACCACGACAAATAATTGCTTTATATATACACTTGTTCTTTTACAATGTTTTGTAGGCTCCAACCTACTAGATGCTCCAACCTTGACGTTTATGAGCACTGACTCACTGGAAGCTCGAACTCCCACACTTTGTAGGCACCGACCTACTGGAAGCTCCAACTCGCCATTGTTGTCTTCGTGAGCACCAACCCACTGTAGGCAAACTTCTTTTCCACCTCGACAATGTTGCTTACCCAATTGATGATGGATATTTTAGTTTCACAAATTCCTTTTTTGAACCTAATATTTATTTTTGTATAGATTCTTTAATCTTAGCTCACACATTTTCTTCTTGAAGGTAGCATTTGGCGCTGCACCAAAAGCTTGAACTATTAATTCTCGATACAAATGTTGAGACTTACCAAGATCCACAATACAAATCTCCAAGGAGGTGCCACCAAGTCAACACTCAACAATCTCCCCCAACACTGATTGAGCCTTCAGCTCCAACTGAAGGGAGACTTGAACCCATGACCCAAAGGCTCTGATACCATTTGAAGGTAGCATTTGCCATTGCACCAAAAGTTCGAACTACTGAGCCTTCAGGTCCAACTGAAGGGAGACTCGAACCCTTGACCCAAGGGCTCTGATACCAATTGAAGGTAGAATTTGCTGTTCCACCAAAAGCTTGAACTATTAATGCCTGATACAAATGCCGAGACTTATCCAAATCTACAGCACAAATGTCCAAGGAGGTGCTGACCACCAAGTCAACACTCAACACTTCTACCTCGAGTCAACTTTTTAAACAAAAATATTTTCTTCTAATCACACAACAAGTTCTGATATACATGTAGCTTCCCTTCACTCTTAGTCTTTTCTATATAAATATATAATTTTTTGTTATTCTTCCGACTTCTCTACATCAAATTTAGTAAATATAAAATATATATATTCTTTAATCTCGTTCTCCCTTTTCCACACACTGCTCTGTTATGCTTTTCCACTTTCTTCCACTCGTTCTCTTATGCAACAATCTGCTCCATATTCTCTTTCTTCTTACACACTTTTTTATTTTCCTTATATATTGTTTCTCTGCCTCACATTCTTTTTTTCAACTTACACCTTTATTATTTTCTGTGTCATATAACTCTCTTGCCATTCTTCTACAATTGCTTTCTTTTTTAAAATGAAATATCTTTCGTTTCTACCATATTATGGCCCAAGTTGTATCGACAAGACCATTCTTGATAGGATTTGTAGTCGCTGATAGATTTGCATGAGTTGAGGTCGCATGTGTTGAGACTGTGGTGGTTATAGTGTGGGGGGTACATAAATGTAAGAGAATTTTTTTTTTCTGCATTGTCTTTGTTACCTCCTTATTAACATCGAAAAGCGCAGTGTGGGGTTTCATTTGACTGTAGAAGCAGGAGAGTCACATTTTGACACAGAGTCTAGCTGAACCTGTGTAGGCCAATTTTGGTTTGAAGTGGTAGAGACTTACACAAGCTAATCGAGTGATTTGTGTTCTCTTTACATTGCATGTTACGAGATTGAGGCTGCATTTAATGGGAAACTAGCTATGGTAGATATGAATGCACAATTCTAGGAAAACATGAAAATGTTGCAACTCCTTTGAGTTTGAGCTCAATGTCAATGTTGATGTATCAAGTCTTGGCAATTTGTCATCAAATACTGATAGTTGATAATGTCTACAAGGAAGTCTCTGACATTCGTATCGATACATCGTGGAGTGGAAGAATGTTTTTGTGATTAGTGTGCAAGGAAGCATACCGAAAACCAAACTGTTTGTTTTGTGGCTGTGCTCTATGAGATGAGTGTGTGGAAAGGCCTAGCTATGAAAACAAGTCAGATCAATTGCAGGGATAAAAACATGGGGATGATTGTAGTCAGCAAGGAGAAAAATTTAATACACAAATTTCTTATAAATATCCTACAATGGCAAGTTATCTGCCACCGAATACTTGAAGCGTCTTTCGTATGTCAGTGATGGGAATGAAGTATTAAAATTGCACGATAGTATCACCTGATTACCATGAGAGAAATATATAAAGGCGATTGACTAATAAATGTAAGGACAATCACACCAGGTTGGTACATATCAGGGTCCACTATTATTAAAGGTTTTTTTAAATATAGGCATTAGGACAGCAACATCATTTAGAAGGTATGAATATGAATATAGTCGGGCTAATGTTTATTAAGTGTATATGAAAGTAATAACATGAAATATATCATTAAGGTATTATACATGTAAATAATTACTAATATTATATTACTAACATCCTAATCAATATTAACATTCTTATTTCTATTTCTATGTATACTAGAAGAGCTATTTGCCTTGATTTTTTCTGAGTATGTTCTTGTAGGAAAAGGAGGATTGATATTAGATTCAGAGAGAGTTTGATACTCCATTATAAGCATCATTAGATGACAATCTCAAAAGATTGATATTCAAAGGGAGTCTAAAAATCCATGTGTGTGATTGTATAATTTGGGCCTATCCCCTATTTATATCATGAGGAAGTGATGAATTCCAAATAATTATCACTTGGTTTTGTAGAAGTTATTGAAAGATCGTCAATGATTATCACTTGGTTTTGCAGAAGTTATTGAAAGGTGACGATCTTTCAATAACTTAATCTATCAAGATACACATCTTATGATGACTGAAACAGATCAAGATAGATTATATCTTGCATGGTGGATTAAATTCCTTAAATAGGCCATGGCCTTCTATTATAATACACATCTTATGATGTCTAAGTAGATCAAAATAGAAGATTACTTGCATGATGGATTAAGTTACTTTAAGAGACCATGACCTTCTTTTATGATAGACGTCTTATGATGTCTAAACAGATCACAATAGAAGATTACTTGCATGGTGGATTAAGTTCCTTAAACAGACCATGGTTGTTCATATGGTAAACATTATGAGAATGTGTGTACACATACCTTCTGAATTTTTTTTTGATACATGTTGAATGTTATGTATGTTGATATTCTGGAGGCCAATTCTCATGATATGAAATGTAATATCAAAATGTTGAATATCTTTTGATTAAAGATATTCTTATATTACATTGAGGTAATATATGGTCATGTGTTTATCCTCCCTAGCTAAGAGGAGTGTTGATGTTGTAGCTTTAGTCGGATTGATGTGATCTAGACTTGATCCCCTATGGTTATTGTTTAGACATTATTGCATTTGATATATATGTATGTTGTTGTTATAATGTCTAATAACAATTAACTTACAATAACCAATATTGATTAATGTAGAGACATGTCTCTTCTACTCCTATTTATATACATTTGGATCTACAATTTGAAAAACACATACCTACATAAGCAGTGCTATTACATTTGTAGTGATCTTTCGCTCTTCAACAAAATCTACTCAAAATTCTCTCTCTGAAAATGCAATTTTTTGTCACCTCCTTCAGTTGCCTCCCACCAAACTTTTCTCACTTACGTGCTTTTAGTCTCGATTGGGTTGCCTCTCTTCTCTAAGCACAACCACACTGCTATCTACCCCTTCTATGTGTTGCCCCTTTTAAAATTCTATCCAGCTCCACATTTTCACTTGTCCCTTCTTAAATCCTCCCTATTTCTCATGTATGGTAGCCTACATTGTAATGTTTCCCCTTTCGGACTTTACATGGTGTTGCTAGCGGATCTATAATAATAATAAATTTTCTATGGTAATGGTAACGCTTTGAACGGTGAAGTACAACAAAAGGGGTTTGCAATCTCCAAGGATGCGATAACCAGAGTTATGCTAGGGTTCTCAGCACAAGCGAGAAGAGTCCATGATATCTGTTTGACAAATTGTGAATGCGGAAAGGAAAAAAGCTTGTTAGGAACGATCATAATCATCAATTTAAGTTTTTTGCTGAAATGCTCTAAGGAGTCACATGGTACTGCAACAACTAAAGGAAACCTGGTAAGTGTTTGATGAAATGCCTCCCATGAGATGATTTGCATGGTGACGAGCTATTACAAAGTTGAACTCCCAGCATCTGCCACTGTGAAACAAAGAGTTACTAAGGTATTCCATGATTGATGGTCTCCAATTTATGGTCCAAAATTATGTAGGTGATTTGATAGATTGTATTGGGAAGGCTTTGAAAGTCTTCATTCAAATACAACTGACAGCCAAGAGTCGATTTTAGAAACTGGAGCTATCAATTTTGGGGGAAATTGTGTTTAATGTTGTGATTGGAGCTGCGATTGTCATTGTAGGCATGCATGCTAATTGTTGAATCATAAATCATATGATCTGTCTGACAGAAACTACAAGGACATGTCTCAGTGTATGCCAACTGCTCAATATTAAACAAGCAACCCATATTATTTGATGGAATGTTTCAGAGATATGTTTCACAAAGAACATAATGATTGTGGGATACTCACCAAATACATTTGCTGACAAAGTTTTAGAATCTTTTAAAAATAAATGTGTTTGAAAGATGTGCAGTTGGATCCTACAACCTTAGCCACATTCTCCTTATTTTGGTTTGTATTTAGATGCTTTCAAAATTTTCTGTGGGCATCCTTGGAAGTCAAGAGATTTTTGTTTGAAAGATCTCCTCGAATAGATGGGTTTCATGAACAACATGGTTCCAGGCTATGCAAAAATGGATTCTCTGACAAAAGCTTTAGAAATAAATCAACAAATGCAATGTGTTGATGATGATACTTTTCCTGTGATGTTGAAGCCAAAGGCTTTGAGTTAATTGGTAGAATAATATTGAAGCTTACTTAGGCTTCAAAGTTTGATTTAGATAAGATAGATGATTGGATCAAAAATATTGTGTATGGCAATAAAGTAATGGAATCATTATATGCGAAGATCCATAGGCTCAAGGACCAAGCCCAAGAGAAAATTTTGGAAGTTGAGAAATATTATAGTGATGCATATTTAGACATTTTTTAAGATGATGCATGGGAGAAATTAATACCTATAGAGGTAGTAGTTTAGAGATTCTAAAAAACTTTTGATGAAGTTTCTAATGATGAGGATATCTATAAGGTATTTAGAATAGGGGTGTAGACACCTAAAAATCCTTTAGAAAATAAAGTATTTTTATTTTCTGAAAAAAAGTCCCTGATGACATCATCATTTATTAATTAATTAATTAATTAATTTTTATGCCATTAAATCCCTTTATCTTAATTAAAAATATTTAATTAAGGAATCCCTCTCAAAAATGTTTAAATCTTATTTAAACATTATTTCCTTAATTATTAATTATTTAATTAATAAATTAACCAAAAAACCCAAAATAAATAAAAAATTTATTTTTTGCCCAAAACTTGGCCAATTTCCTTAAGACCACTAACCTCTTCCAAAATCTCCTAATCCTTCTTTAATTTTGATTAAAGGCTAATCTCATCATTTCCTACCCCTAATCCCAACTCAAAATATTTAATTAAGATTAAATATTAATCCTCATGTCAGTTCGTCAATCCTCTGGACGGTTGGCGAAAAGGCCTTGATGTTCTTGGTAACCCTAGAAATTAACCAACAGTCCTATAGCAAATTCAGTGCTCAACTACATGTTGGTACTTCTCTTTGAAGTATCCCCCCGCTCAATACGCTTCAATGGATTCCCTTCATCTCCATTATCCCCCATCCATATCTAGCATCTATCTCTCCTACCCAAGCTTATGCATCAATATCTCTTTGAATCAATCTTCACTTTTAGCTTTAGGGATCCATAATCCTAGTCTTAGGGATCCACCAATCCAATCAATCCACCAAGCCTCATCTTTCGAGATCCACAATCCTAGTCCTAGGGATCTCTGAAACCCATCTTTCACCAATCTGAATCTTTGAAATCCTGTTGCATCAGCTTTGTAATCCCATCATCCATCTCCCTATCATGGATTCCTTTGTATAGCACTCCACTCCTTCATCCTCCATCTCTCCTGAAGTCTTAAGCTTGCTTCCTCTTGTGCCTCTGATAGCCCTTTATCATTCTCCTGTAGTGAGAGTTTGAGCTAATTTAACCCCTTCTCTTTGCCAATCTATGTCTCTGCTCATCTCAATTTTTGGCGCTTTTCAAGAAGCCGTCGAGACTCATTTCTCTCCCCTCCACCTTCTCGAGGGGGCATCATCTAAGTCTAGTCTCTCCTCTTCTTATCCAAGACTCAGGCAACCTTGTTGCTAATTTATCTTCCTCGTGTTGTCTTCATTCGAACTTCTTTGAAATAATGTTGTCTCAACACTATGTCAAAGAGGGGCAAAATGTAGACACCTAAATTTGATTACACCACTTTGGTAATCCTATTTAGCTATCTCTAAAGGCATCATTAATTAATCCTTTGCCATCCCCTAGCTGATTAATTTAATTAATCATCTATAGTCCTAATTGATAAATCAAATAACCCAAGCCATTTATCAATTAAATCTTATTCTCCTATCTAATTCCAAAATTCCCATTTATTAAATAAATCTATTTGATAAATAAAACTCTCAAATCTAATAACCCCTAACCTATTCCTAAAATCCTCTATTTAGCCTAATCCACCCCATCCACCCATACTAACCAAGCTTAGCCACTAACTCACCCACCCTCATGAATGCCATCCACTTGCATATCTCTAACATCCCTAAACGAATCCTAAATCACCTCTAATCCCCCCCCTAACCTTGTCACATTCCCTAAGTAATCTTAAGACATTCCTAAGCCAAGCAAAGTCAACAATCTCAACTCCCTCCAAAATATCCCAACCACTAAGCCTTCAATGCTCTTACAAAGGCCATAAAGACTCTTACAAGCCCATTCATTGCTCTTACAAGCACTTATGAAGGATCTTTATGAAGATATTATCCCTTGAGCCTCCTTTGTTGACTCATCCTTCCCCTTTCCTCCATCCACTCATCCTATGACATGTGTCACTCCCTGATTGGTGCTAAAAAAGAACAATCTATGTGCTCCCCTTTGAGTGCATCCTAGCCCTCCTTAAGCTTTCATCTCTCCTTGCATCTTAGCCCTCCATCCCTCAAGCCCTTAGCCTATAAATTGAATCCCCTCCCAAGCCATTTCAATCACAACCTTTGAGCTAAAGTTATAATGCTAGTTTGAGAAACAAAGCCCTTAACCATACCCTTATAATGCCAAATTAAAAGCTCACAAAGCTACTAATTTGTCATTTCCATCTTCATTGAAGCATATTTTGAGCATCTTGAGCATACATACCAATCATTTACATAGACTCATCTACCAAGCAAAGAGTTATTTCCTATTGGGAGAGTCCATTCATTTGGCTCACATTCCTAATTAGGAATTTCTCTTTAGTTTCTCTTATATGTTATATTAGTTTTGTTAGTTAATGCTTTATTCTTTTAATGGATTAGTATTCCCTTGCTAACATATTAGTGTATACAGTAGACACTTGGGCCATACCAAAACTCCAAAGTCCTAAAAAAAATGAGGCTAAAGAGCTTTGGCTAGTTACAAATGGATTGATAGTGATGTTGGGTGGGATGGAAGATGAGGTATTTGACCCTAGTGGTGGCATTTGAGTAGTAAATGGACTAGGTGTCTTGTGAGGTGGAAGGGGAAATGCAATGCTATTAAGTGCAAAGGTGGTGTTTTGTGAAGTAGGGATAGGGATGGTGGAAGCAAATGCAAATTATACACTTGAGGTTGGTTGGGATGTGGTATGAACTAAGGGTTGAGTGAGGATGGGTTGAGTGTTTTGTGGAAGGGGAGTAGTGACCTATGTTGAAGTGATATTCGAGTTTGCTAGTTCTGTGTGTGTTGGTTGATACCTGTTGTTTAGTGAAAAGGAAGGATCATGAAGGATAGATGACCCTGTAGATGGTAGTTTCCATTTGAATAGAGGGTGTGCAAGATTTGTAATGTTGGGAGGTGGTGGTTGTCCAAAATCAAAGGCACCAACATTGTCTCTTAAGAAGTTAGCCATGATGGTTTCCCTATTTCTATCTATGATGGCATTAACAATAGTCACATGTCCAAGTTGGTTCATAAAACCATCAATATCTATGGAAGAACCTATTCCATTGGGAGTTTGTGATGGTGGATCTAGTGGTGCTTCCAAATCTATGGGTTATGGTTGAGCCCGAGCTCTGCTATTACTAAGACTAGGATCCATATTTTTCTTCTGTCATTTGTTCTTACCAAAATGTGTGATTGGTGGCATGAAATGCTAACTTTTCTAAGGATAGAATGCAAAAGAGATGGTGATGAGTGTATGTGACAAGATGATTTACCTAGATGTGACCAGGGTGGAAGGATTTCCTAAGATGCAAACGAGGATGTGTAAAAAAAATGCTTCTAATAGTATCTAGGAAGCCTAAATGATATGGTACTACATGGAGGAGATTGTGTTTCCCTTGAGTGTGAACTTGAATATATGGTGGTGATATCAAACCCTAAGGTAGCCTTATGACCATTGGGAAGACAAATGGGATCAAGTGTGTAGCCCAACCTTTTGCTTAAGGTGATGAGGGACACAAGTGATAGTTTATCCTAAACAATGTTTAGTTTTGAGGATAACTATGATAGTGAGATGGATGAAGATTTCTTTTATGGAAACAAAGCTCAAAATTGGTGATGCTAAATGATCTTGTTTATTTTTTTAATGGAGATTTTTCTTTGCACGATACCTTTTAGTCAAGTAGGATATATAACAATGGTATTTTGAGAAAGGTAACCTTTGGACCAAAGAAGGACAAGTTTGTTTACAACTAGACTTTTGTCAATGACTACTTTTTGAGATAACAAGGATAGTTTTTTTAAAAATGGGTGAAGTTGGGCCAACAAAACCAAAGTTGTTGTGAATGTACTTGCTAACAACTATTTTTAGGATAACAAAGATAAGACCTTTTTTGATGCTATGATTTGTGGAAAAATAGTTTCTCAAAGGACAAAGCAACTTTGAGAAAGACAAAGAAGTGATCTCTTTAGTGAAAGGATTTGATAGTAATCATAGAACTGTGTATGTTTTACAAATTTTTTTCATAGGTCTTGAGCACAAATAAGACAATTCAAACACACTCTTTATCCCTAAGGTCAAATTTTGGTTGTAACATGCTATTCAACGGCCCACAACTTGATGTCTCCTAATTCTAGTGCAATATGTCCCTCTCATCGAAGAGGTGAGTCGATACAAGAGTCGATTGACAAATGATACACATCAAAGAATCTTCAAGGCATGGAAAATAGAATTTTCCCTTCTATGGGAATAATTACCCTTGGAGATGAAACCTAAGTGGCCTTATGCCTCTACCAAGGGAGCACAATGGTGAGTAATCTTGAGGGATGTTGTTTCTGTTGCACCAAAAATAACATGCCAAGGATAAAAAGGTACCTACTAAGTTGGTTCGTAATTAAGTTTGTGGTGTCAGCCAAATGGTTGTTACATATGTGATCCACTTAAGAATATATTCTGGACATGCTAAAATCATGGGAAAGTTTTCCCACCTTAGGCTACCCCCAAAAGCACACTACCTGAACTTGCCTGATTGAGTGAGAAAGTTTACCATTCTCCTCATATATACATCATGACTACATGCCCTTTTAAGCCTTGAGAAGCAACATTTGGTGTTTTTCTCATAACTTGAACATCCGGACTCTGTTTTCAGAAAATGAAATATCCTCGAAAAGATGGTTCCGAGCCCGTCATGATGGTATTGGTTTCTATCATATTTTACAGCCTTTTAAATACTTATTTTCACTATCAATGACTGAACTTTGATGGTTTTTGCAGGGATATTTTCTAACTCATGCATTATCAGTTGAAGACTTCTATGAAACCACTAATCATGTTTCTTGCAGGTTCTCCTTACATGGTTTAATGCTCTTGGAAAATGAACTTGAAAATTTAAACACTTGTCTTTGAATGCATGTTGCTAAAACGAACTTGAATGTTTAAACACTTGTCTTTGAATGCTCTTGGAAAATGAACTTGAATGTTTAAGCACTTGTCTTTGAATGTATGTTTCTTAAATCAATCTTGAATGCCATGGATTAAAATCAATCTTTCTTGGAATGTATGCTTAAAACAAACAAACTCAATCTTGAATGCAAAAGATCAATTAACCATTGCAATATCTCACACTTCAATTTTTGGGCATAAAAAGAATCTACATTCTAGAAACTTCCTAAATTATAAAAACCAAATAAAGACGCTTTAAGTGAGTTTGTAGTTGAACTCACTCTCTTTAATCACCCATCAATTCAACCATTGGTTTCAATCTCAGCGCCATCTATGGGGATGGGTCCACCTAAGAGGGTTTTAAGTGCTCCACAAAGATCAAACTTCACTTGTGTTTTTATTAGTTTTTCTAACTTGAAAAATTCCTTGAATACACATTAGGTTCGCTAACACTTCATTTGGGCACTAAAATTGAACAACTCTTGACATGGAGGGCCTCCAGGCGTGCGCTTGACATCGAATTTCACACACTTTTGTTTTGGGCTTTAAACAAACTCACACTCAATCTTGAATGCCTTAAAGAAAAATAAATTGATACTTGACATGGAGGGCCTCTGGGCATGCGGGTTTACATTCTTGTTGACCCTAACTCTTCTTCTTGTTTGCATTCTTTGATCGATTTACTTTTGTTGGCGCTTCAAGTTGGAATTGAACATTGTCTCTTAAACATGAGTACTTGCAAAGTCTAGATTGGCACACATAAGAGTCAGTTGGTAAAAGAACAAGCGTGTTTTTTTGCCCAAGGTCATCCAAGTCTTCTCTCCCCTTGTCATCTTTCGAGGCCACCTTGGGTGCATAAGATTAGGATCCAAAACCTTGTTTTTCTTCTTAGGAGGCCTGCTTGGGGATTTCATCACCCTTTGGATGACTTCAACTCCAGTGTTCTGACAGAGTATAAGAACCGGGAGGTGAATCGAAAGACACCTCTCTTGGGATCAAGATTTTTTCACTCGGGCTAAGCCTCAAGGAACTTTATACCCTTGAGAAGTGAAAGAGGAGAAGTGGGTTACCGCTCCTCTTGGCTGTGTGACATCTTTTTGTTTTCATCTACAGATTTGGGCCTCAAGTACCTTGGGTATATCGAGGACTCCCTAGCTAAACCAACTGTCAGCCTTGCAGACAACCATCTAGGGTGTTAATGTGTTTGAAGTGACTAATCGAAACATTTGTAAAACATACACACTCCTTGGCGCAAGTATCACATTCTGAGAATCAAAAACTTCTATCTGGTTGCTCCTATCTATTGCTTGATTTTTTATTTGTTGAATGAATGTTCGCCAAACTTGGTCAATCCTAGCTTAGGGCATACTTAGTGTAGTCACTACTTGTTTCAAAAATTGAAGAAGTCGAAGCAAAACAACTGAGATCTCTCAAAGCCAAGCAGATTCAGGAATTCATGTCAGAACAACCCAAACCCAAACAGAAGTTTCACAAAGTTAAACTCAAGCCATCTCAGGTATACCAAGAACTTTCAGCCAAGAGAAAGGAACTAACACCAAGCCCTCGAATTGCCAAACTCCACAAAGCAGAGGACAAAGCTACTGACGAAGCCCTTCAAGACACCTAGTTAGATCACACCATCCAACTTAACCAACATCCAGGAGTTAACAATGTTTATGCCTTACCAACTAGGCATGATTTCTATGATTAGACCCCCTTGTTTCTCCACATCTTCTTGCATAAGCTTCACTTTTGCATTAGAGTCATCTTTGTAAGTAAGCCAGCCAGCCATCCTTAGTCATCCTCTTAAGCATTTTAGTTCTCCATCTCATTTAGTTCTTTTCTTTAGAGCCAAACCATCTAACCAGTAATAAAAAAAAATCACATCTAAGCCTTCAAATTGTTGTCACCTTGCCAAAATTTTGCCATTCCTACCATCTTGCAAATCCACCAGTCTCACCGAGGTTATCCCTCTGACAGAGCTTTGTCTAGGGTAATCTAGGCTTGTCACTTGTCATCCCTCATCACCTTGAGCTAAAGGTTGAGATCCACAAGTGGTTAATCTCATGTTTTTCCTAAAGGATCATCAGTCTATCCTTAAGTTGACACAATCACCACCAAGCTTACACATAGGAAAGTAGACCTTTCATGCTTTGGCAACATATCTTTGAAGTTAGAATCCCCAACCCAATCCTCCTTAGGTTTGTCATATAGCTTTTTTTCAACCTAGGAAATCATTTGCATAGAATAGCCTTCCCCCTTTGCATCCATTAGCATTGTTGCATCTCATCCCTAGGAACATTCTGCATTTTCATGCCACCCACCACTCATTTTGGTAGAAACACAAGGAAAAAGGACATGGATCCTAGTCATAGTAATTGTTGGAGGCCAAAATCATTTGCCCAATAGATTATTCTGAATGGATTTCTAACATGGTACCTGTTACCAAGCCTTCTAGTGATATCAAAATTTGCACTAATTTTAGGGATCTTAATAAGGCTTGTCCGAAGGATGACTTTCCATTACCAAATATCGACATGATTGTAGATCTCACTGCAGGTCATGAACTCTTATCACTAATGGATGGTTTCTCTGGATATAATTAGATTCATATAGTAGAGGAAGATCAGCATAAGATAACATTTACTACACCTTGGGTCACATTCTGCTACAATATGATGCCATTTGGGCTA
The DNA here is from genome assembly GCA_028749045.1 of Cupressus sempervirens. Classification (NCBI taxonomy): domain Eukaryota; kingdom Viridiplantae; phylum Streptophyta; class Pinopsida; order Cupressales; family Cupressaceae; genus Cupressus; species Cupressus sempervirens. Next base: position 8,939,412 of record CM053784.1, on the reverse strand, counting down.
AAGAATGCCAGGGAAACTTATTAGTGCGCCATGATGGTCATCTTCCATGACCTAATCCATAAGATTCTTAAGTATTACGTGGATGATATTTTAGTAAAGTCTCTCAATGCCCTTGATCACTTATTTCACCTCAAAGAAGTGTTTAATCGATTGGCAAAGTATCATCTCATGTTGAATCCAAAGAAATGTGTCTTCGGTGTCACCTCAGGCAAGCTCCTAGGCTTGATTGTGTCCCAGCATGGTATTGAGATTGACCCCAAGAAGGTCAAAGCCATCATGGATATGGCTCCTCCTAAGACACTCAAGAACCTTCATTCTTTGCAAGGAAAACTCCAATCAGTCCGGCGGTTCATTTCTCAACTTGCTGATAAGTGTCAACCTTTCACTCACTTGCTTAAGAAAGATCAAAATTTCAAATGGGACTCCACTTGCCAGTGCAATTTTGAGCTCATCAAGAAATACTTAGCTAATCTGCCTATTTTGGTTCCTCTAGTTGCAGGGTGCCCACTCATATTGTACATCACAGCTACTCCCACAGCATTAGGTGCTCTTCTAGCACAACTTGACGATGCAGGAAAGGAACGAGCTATTTATTACATTAGTCAAACATTAGTGGGCTATGAGCTCAACTACACGCCAATGGAGAAGGCATGCTTAGCAGTAGTGTTTTCCACACAGAAGCTATGTCATTACATGTTGAGTCATACTATGCAACTGATATCAAAGATTGATCCATTAAAATATATGCTCTCTCGCACAGTACTCACCGGACGCCTAGAAAAGTGGGTTACCCTTCTTAGTGAGTTTGACATTCAATATGTTGATAGAAAGGCCAGGCTATTGCAGATCACTTGGCTGATGCACCCTTAGTTGCAGATCGCCCACTCATCATGGAATTTACAGATGAATATCTTTGTTTGGTAGAAGAACAATCACTTTGGAAGCTATATTTTGATGGCTCCTATACATCTCATGGCTCTGGTGTTGGCATACTCTTGGTTACACCTCAAGGCGATTATATTCCTAAATCTTTCAAGCTACAATTTTGGTGTACCAATAACATTGCAGAGTATGAGGCCCTTGTTGCAGGCCTCAAAATCACCATTGAATGGAATATCACAGAGCTTCAAATTTATGGTGATTCTCAGCTTATCATTAAACAAGCATTGAATGAATATCATACCAAGGATGACAAGCTACTACCTTACAAAAATTTGGTTGATCAATTAAAGGATCATTTTACTCAGATCCAGTTCATACAAGTACCTAGACTCCAGAATAAGGCAACTGATGCTATGGCTACTATTGGTTCTCTCTTGGAAATGTCGTGTGAAGCTACACAATATGAATTCTTGGTTGACCAGCTGCATGAACCCACATATGAGAATGATGAATCAACACGAGTCTGCATCTTGGTTTGTCCCCAATCCCCATGGTACCACAAAATTCACACTTACCTACTAAATGGTATCATATCTCCTCACCTCACACGAGCCCAACGCCAAAACCTTATACATAGAGCTTCCCAATACACTATCATTTCCCAAACCCTATATCATCGTGGTTATCATGATACTCTCTCTCGATGTTTAGATCAAAATGAGGCTGTGATGGTTCTCAAAGAGGTACACGCTGGACTTTGTGGTGCTCACATGAGCAGGATGGTGCTAGTAAAGCAGATCCTTCGGGCTGGATACTATTGGCCTACTCTAGAACATGATGCATGTGAATTTGTGAAGCGATGTTTACCTTGTCAAAAACATGCTAATTTAATCTAGGCTCTAGCACAAGACTTGGAACCTATTGCACCACCATGGTCTTTTGCCTGTTGGGGGTTTGATCTCGTTGGTCTTATTGCAGAATTTTTTCAGAAGGGCACAAGTGGATATTCACTATCACTGATTACTTCACTAAGTGGGTTGAAGCAGTTCCCCTTGTTATTTCTACGGGAGTTCAAGTGTCCAAGTTTATCCTACATCATATCATATGTCGGTTCGGCATCCCAGCTACCATTTTCACTAACCATGGAGGTAATTTTGAAAACCTAAATATGGAGGAATTGTGCACTTCCCTTCATATCCATCATCATTTTTCTAGCCCATACTTCCCACAAGGTAATGGTCAGGCAAAGGAAACTAATAAAACCCTACTCAGAATCCTCAAGAAAGTTGTCAATGACTCCGATCGTGATTGGCATTTGCAAATCAATCCTGTCCTATGGGCATACCACACTTCATTCCGCACAGCCACTGGCACAACTCCATACTCCTTGGTCTATGGTGCTGAAGTAGTCCTACCTATTGAGGTTGAACTCCCATCGCTCTGCATTTCTCTACGAAGACAGATATCTGATGAAGAATATAGAGTGGCTCGACTTACTCAACTTGATCTACTTGATGAAAAAAGGCAACAGTCCTATGACCACCTTATGGTCTACCAGAGTCGCCTCAAGCGCAATTTCAATAGGAAAGTCCATCCACATAGTTTTCAGGAAGGTGACATGGTCCTCAAAGAAAATATGAAGGTTCAAGCTGACAAAGAAAAGAAAGGCAAGTTTGAGCCCACATGACTTGGTCCTTATGTGGTCACAACATCTTTTGGCTCAGGAGCCTATCAACTATCTACCCTTGAAGGTGAAGTCCTGAATGATCCTACCAACATTATTCACCTCAAGAAATTCTACGCCTAAGGGCAGAATTTGCAAATAAAAAATAGGTAAAGAAAAAATAAAGCGTCCAATGGTGAAAACTTGGCAATTCAAGTACCTTGGATAGGTCCCTGGTAAAAACCTAGCAAATAGGCGCCAGGTGTACTATAGCCTTTCCATTATCTATCAATGATCTCCATATCTTGTATCACCCCTTTACATCACCCATCTCCCCATTTTCCAAGTTTTTTCCAAAAGTTCCTACGTCCGCTGCACATCCGCTGCTATGTTCTATCTTACATTCCACAGTCATCCACCCATTTTCTTTTTCATGCTTGTATTTTTTTTGAGCCTTACAGCAAAATCCAGCATCACTATCTCACTCACATCCTAGTTCCAATTCGAAAATTGCCAAAAAGTTGTCAAAAACATTCAAAAAATCCAAAAATACCAAAAAAATTCATAAATCATCCAAAAATACCAAAAAAATTCATAAATCATCCAAAAATACCAAAAAAATTCATAAATCATCCAAAAATACCCAAAAAAAAAAATTCAAAAATTGCCCAACCAATATCAAAAAAATACAATAAAATTCCAAAATTTTCAAAAAGGGGTTATAAATACCAAATATGGCCATAAAAGCTTTAAACATTAAAATACCACCCCAAAATTCCTCTCAAATTCTGATATTAAGAAATTGATATTAAGAAGAAGCGTGGTAATGTCCTGAAACATAATTCCAAGCTTAGGAAAATCCAGCACAACTCGGATAGAAAAAGAGATGCCGTAAAGCCGATTGTCGCCTTCCTTCTATGCAACCATTATTAATGTGAATCAAGAAGGATTTTGAGTCTTATTTAAGTTGTAGTGGTCACGTTTAGTCTACCCAATTTCAACAGATATATCAATACTGTCTCGTAAGCCCATGTGTCTTTTTTGGACCCCTCTAGCACCTTTTTAGGCCTAAAAGCTTTTTTTCAAAAGCATCAAAAATAGTAGGAATGGAAGTCCTAGGAATAAGAGAAGAAAATTGACTTCTCTGCATTCTATTAGGAGGAACCACTATAGAAAATTGAGTGTCTTGGAGTTTCTTGATCATGTATTCCCTTGCACGTGCTCTTCCTCTTCTACAAAGATCTTCTGTGATAGGAAAATTGACCTTCTTGGGCTCTTCGTATATTGGGTCAATCTTTCCTTTCTCCTTGGCACTCTTGATATATTTGGAATTAGGATATATCAAATATTCATAAAAATGGTGTTTTGAATTTATCTTTACAAATATTCAACGTTGAATTTTCTTCTTCTCTTCAGCAAGTTGAGGGTATAAAACTAGTATCAAGCTCTAATGGAAAACACCTCATAAAGGGAAATAGATGGGTTTTAATCATAATTGTTGGTTTAAGACCGACGACCAAATTTCAAAAATTTTGGGACCATTGAGATAAAAATTATATGGATTTGGTGTGAAACAACAAAAGATGAATAAAACAATGATTTTCTATAGGATTCCTAAGATTGCATGAAGCTGACTAGTCATCATATATTTTTAGAAGCACCATGGATTCAAAATCATTAATGGAGAAGATGCCACGTGTTCATATCACTAGATAATGTCATATTTTATTTCCTCTTCTATTTTGTGACTATTGCTCTATTTAATTGAAGGATAACAACAAGCTATAAATATAACCTCATTTGATAATACAAAGGTCAGCAAACTTGATGGTGAATTGGTTTGTAATTCAATTTACCCTATTTGCTTGTCATGTTTTGTAACCCATGCATAGAGTAGTTTTGCATTGACAGTTGAAAGAAAATCATGTATGATTCTATGAACAATCAAATGAATTCCATTTCACTTTGATAATTGTAGTATAGTGATTCCATTTACTTTCTTCATATATGATTTTGTTTCTTCTCTTATTAGCTTCATAACATGTTAGATAGTTTCATTGGGAAATCAAAGATAAATGTGTATGAATCTATTAGTTATTGGTTGGATTCCATTTCATTCAAGGCTAATAGTGAAAGCAATTCCATTTTCCTACATATGCATATCTTCTTCATTCCTCTTATGCATTTAGATGGTTAATCTATAGTTAGAATAGAAGTAAGGGTTAGAAATATCAAGATAATCCACTACAGTCATTCCATTGAGTGTGATAGGTTATTCAAATTGTTTGTGCTTACAAAAAATTTGTTTATCCTTTACTACTCTTAGGTTAAGAGCTTATAATGTCAAAAATTTTAATCTCATAAAAAAATATTCATTGCATATCATTGTAAATCATAAGGTAGTTGTAGCTAGTAATTTAGAGGGTAGTGATAGAATACATACACTAACTCATTTGTTGGTAAGCATCCTTTTGTCTCTCCAAAAATAGGGTATCAAAGAGTCAGGTTATAAAATCTAATAGGAGGACAAATTGTTAGCCAACAGTATGGAATCTAGAACAATCATTATATTGTCAATGATGTCAAACCTAGTACTTACTAGTGAGACAATTGCTTGCTTGGTCTAAATGCTATCATTTGTTTGATTGATGAAGAGGATTTGATCAAATATGATAACAAGAGCACCTAGAGGAAAGGTTGAGTTATTTATATAGAAAAGAAGTATTAAGACCAAGTAATGCATGGATAATAGTTTATATTGTTTATTTACTTAAAGATAAAGTTTATAGATACACTAGCTAAGTCTCAAAGAACTTAGAAAGTAAATTTTGTCTACTAAGCTTGATCGAGTGATTAGGTGGTGCAAGAAAAGTTAGTTCAAGCTGAGTAGAAAATTAGTTAGTGTTGAGAAAATTGAAGATCTAGTGTATGTTAAGTGCACTTGTTATGTGCTAAGTAAATTATATTATGTGTTGAGTGATAGTAAAAGATAGTATATGTCGACTGAACTATTCGTGAAAGTTGAGCAACATAGTGTGTGTCGAGCATTAGAGGTTAGTTAATACTAAGTGACAACATTATGAGTTAGATTGTGAACTCGCTAATCTAAGCTGACAAATTTGACTTCTTGGATTGTGTAAAGTGTGTGAAAGATAAGATTGATGAATTAGAGGTACAAAATTCAAGATAAACCATTTTGAAGTGAATTCAAAGAGGATTCAAAAGGAAGTTTCTAGAGGAAGAAAAATGGAAAAGAGGGAAGAATCAATGAATCTGACTTGACTCTAGAATGGATGATTGTCATTGAGTAATAAAAGACCTAAATTATCTTTATAAGGGGATACAAGGCTTGAAGCAATAGTTAACATGTGTGAGAACCCAAGGAAGATAAGGAGTCTACAGTGTTTCTTCATATGATGGTTAAACTATAGAGTCTACAATTGGCATGCAAAGCAAGAAGGCTTAAGAGGATGAATGCTTGAAGGGTTAACAAGATATTAGAACTGAAGTGAATGAAGCCAAGTAGAATAAGGGACTAAAAAGATATTTTTAATCTACAAGTAGTTGTGATTTGTTATTAGGTCAAGCATTACTGTTACTTTCTAATCATTATATCAATTTAGGGTAAATCCTTTGGATTAAGCTTGACCTAATAATCATTTATAAATCCTTTGACCAAGTGACATTCTAATGGAATGGTCTAAACTCCTTGAATAAGGCTCACTCCTAATAAGGTGATTGAAATCCTTTAACCAATTCACATTTGATAGTATGTATTATAACCTTTAACAGAGTTTCTCTTTCATAGGGTATCACTTTAGAGGAGTGAGAATTAGTAGCATGTTACTAGTGGTTTTTCCCAAATTGGGTTTCCACATAAAATCCTTGTGTCATATGTGTTAATGATTCTATTATATTTCATGTTTACATTTCTACAAAGTTATTTTGACCTAGGGTAGTAACCTACAAGTTTATGTTTTGAATTATCTAATGGATGCATTCAAGATACATGATAAGGAGATATATGTATGAGTTTTGTTAAGAAATAAAACATTTCTTTGGGAAATTTGGAGCTTGGATAAATGATTCACCTAGCCTCTCAACTATTCTAAAGTATTCCAACAATTGGTATCAGAGCATTGGTTTCTTGTGAGAGATAGTTTGAAGGTACTATAAGCTAAAGATCAAAATGCCTAAGAGAGAGGTACCCAAGCTTAACAAGGAGAACTTTCTTGTATGGAAAAGTTTGATGAAGATACATCTGGGAGGTCTTGGAGATCATGCACAAAGTGTCATTATTGTTAAACATGTTGACCCTGCTTGAGCCCTTACTAATAAAGATCTAAAAAAGAAGAGCACAATTAGACAATGTTAGAGATTGCATCTTCCCTAAGTTACTCTAGGTTTGATGACATCTAGGATTGTGATAGTGAAAAGAAGATGTGGGGTTATCTTCACACCATTTATGGAGGAGACAAAAAAAAAATTGAGAGCCAAATCTAAAAGTCTTAGAGGTAAGTTTGATGACATGAGAATGTAAGAAGGTGAGAACATTGTTCAATATTTTTCTAGAATAAAAGATGTTGTTAATGCTACCAAAGGAGCTAATGGTAACATTGATGATGATATTGTATTGAGAAAAGTATTGAGGAAACTTATGCCCATCTATGCTATTATATCTTCTATCATACAAGAACTAAGATGTATACCTAGTACTAATCTGACTCTTGAAGGTTTGGTAGGTAGGCTCACTACCTTTGAACTCTCTAATTTTGATAACTTCAAATCTAAGAATGTTGAATCTACTTTCAAAGCTAAGTTGTCACTAAAAGAACCTAATGAAAAGAAAAATAAAAAGAGCAAACATGTTTCTAGTGACAATGATACATATGAGGAGGATGTAGAATAGCTTGAAGCACTATTGGTTAGGAGATTTCACAGAGGCAAAGGAAAATACAAAGGTAAGATGCCTGTTATATGTTTCAATTGTAATGAGGTTGTTCATAATACTGCAAGGTGCCTTGGGAAGAAGAACAATAAAAGTGGAGACAAATTCAGAAGAAAAAGATATGAGAACAACAAAGATTACAAAGACAAAGGAAAGAAATCATGCTATATTGCTGAAGAGGAATCCAATGAAAAATCTGATGATCATTAGGCTGAAGTTGTTTATGTTGCAATGAAGGATTATTCTAATGAAGATGAGGCAAGTTCACTAGTGTCTTATTTGAATAAGAGTGACAGATGGATAATATATAGTAGTTGTTCCAATTACATGACTAGAGATAAAAGTAAGTTCAATTCCCTTGTGCACTATAATGGTAATAGTGTTAGATTTGGAAATGATGCACCATATCTTATCAAAAGAAGAGGATCAATTAAGTTGATAGATAAGATCATATGTGAGAATGCTTATTATGTAGAAGGATTGAATTATAATATAGTAGAATATGAGGCTTTACTATTAAGCCTTAGACTAGCTCATGAGCATGGGATAAAAAATTTATGTGTTATAGGAGATTCTAAATTGGTTGTATCCCAAGTAAGAAATGCTTATGTCTCAAAGAATAAGAGATTAAAATAGTATAGAAATGCTATATGCGCATAGAATTTCTTGAGGTGAATGATATTGGTGGGATCATTCAGGACTTCACCCTCAAGTGTGGATAACTGATAGGTCCCTGAGCCAAAATATGTTGTGACCACGTAAGGACCAAGCCATGTGAGCTCAAACTTGCCTTTCTTTTCTCAGTCAGCTTGGACCTTCATGTTTTCTTTGAGGATCATGTCTCCTTATTGAAGTTCGTATGGATGTACCTTCCTATTAAAGTTGTGCTTGAGGCAATTTTGGTAGACCATGAGGTGGTCATAGGCCTATTGCCTTTTTTCATCAAGTAAATCTAGCTGGGTGAGTCTAGCCATTCTATAATCCTCATCTATTCTCTAGCCTTGCAAAGAAATTTCTTGAGGTGAATGATATTGGTGGGATCATTCAGGACTTCACCCTCAAGTGTGGATAACTGATAGGTCCCTAAGCCAAAAGATGTTGTGACCACGTAAGGACCAAGCCATGTGAGCTCAAACTTGCCTTTCTTTTCTCAGTCAGCTTGGACCTTCATGTTTTCTTTGAGGACCATGTCTCCTTATTGAAATTGGTATGGATGTACCTTCCTATTAAAGTTGTGCTTGAGGCAATTTTGGTAGACCATGAGGTGGTCATAGGCCTATTGCCTTTTTTCATCAAGTAAATCTAGCTGGGTGAGTCTAGCCATTCTATAATCCTCATCTATTCTCTAGCCTTGCAAAGAAATGCATAGGAATGGGATTTCAACCTCAATAGGTAATACTGCTTTAGCACCATAAACCAGGGAGTATGGGGTTGTGTCTATGGATGTACAGAAAGAGGTGTGGTAGGCCCATAAGGTGGGGTTGATTTGTAAATGCCAATTGTAGCCAAAATCATTGACAACTCTCTTTAGGATTTTAAGTATGGTTTTATTAGTTGCCTCCACCTGACCATTACCTTATGGGAAATATGGGCTTGAAAAGCAGTGATGGATGTGAAGGGAAGTGCACAATTCCTCCATATTTATGTTTTCAAAATTTCCTCCATGGTCAATGAAAATGGTAGCTAGGATGCAAAAGCAACATATGATATGATACAGGACAAATTTGGATACCTGAACTCCTGTAGCAGTGACAATGGGAACTACTTCAACCCACTTAGTGAAATAATCAATGGCGGTGATTATCCACTTTTGTCCTTCTGAAGAGAGAGGTGCTATAATACCAACAAGGTCAAACCACCAACATGAAAATGACCATGGTGGTGCAATAGGTTGGAGATCTTAAGCTGGGGCTCAGATTAGATTAGCATGTTGTTGATAGGGTAGACACCTTTTTACAAAGTCACATGCATCATGCTCTAGAGTGGGCCAATAATATCTGGCCCATAGGATTTGCTTAGCTAGAACTATCCCACTTGTGTGAGCACTACAAAGTCTGGCATGTACTTCTTTGATAGCCATTGTAGCCTCATTTTGGTCTAAATAGTGTGAGAGAGTATTATGATAGCCATGAAAATATAGGGTGAGAGCTATAATAGTATAATGGGATGCTCTGTGAATAAGGTTCTCGCATTGGGTTTGTGTGAGATGGGGAGATATGATACCATTTTGTAGGTAAGCATGAATTTCATGGTACCATGGGGATTGGGGACCAACCAAGATGTAGACTCATGTTGATTCATCATTCTTGTATGTAGGTTCATGTAGTTTCTCAACCAAGAATTCATATTGTGTAGCTTCACACGGTATTTCCAAGAGAGAACCAATAGTAGCCATGGCATCTGCTACTTTATTTTGGAGTCTAGGTACCTGTATGAACTGGAGTTGAGTAAAATGCTCCTTTAGTTGATCAACCAATTCCTTGTAAGGTAGTATCTTGTCATCGTTGGTTTGATATTCATTCAAGGCTTGTTTAATGATAAGCTGAGAATCACCATAGACCTATAGCTCTGGGATATTCCATTCAATGGCAATTTTGAGCCCTGCAATAAGGGCTTCATACTCTATGATGTTATTGGTACATAGAAACTGTAGCTTGAAAGATTTAGGAATATAATTTCCTTGAGGTGTGACCAAGAGTATGCCCTAACTGGAGCCATGAGATGTATAGGAGCCATCAAAATATAGCTTCTAGAATGGTTGTTCTTCTATCAAATAGAGGTGTTCATCTGAGAACTCCATAATGAGAGGGTGGTCTGCATCCAAGGGTGCATCTGTCAAGTGATCTACAATGGCCTAGCCTTTGATGGATTTTTTGTCAATATATTAGATGTCATACTCATTGAGAAGCATAACCCATTTTTCAAGGCATCTTGTGAGTACTGTGCAAGAGAGCATATATTTCAATGGATCAATTTTTTAGATTAGCTACATAGTATGACTCAACATGTAATGGCATAGCTTTTGGGTGGCAAATACCAATGCTAAGAAAGCCTTCTCCATTGGTGTGTATTTGAGCTCATGTCCCACTAATGTTCAGCTGATGTAATAAATAGCCCTTTCCTTCCCTGCATCATCAAGCTGCACTAGAAGAGCACCTAATGCTATGGGAGTAGCTATGATGTACAAAATGAGTGGACATCCTATAACTAGAGGAACCAAAATAGGTAGATTAGCCAAGTATTTCTTGATGAGCTCAAAGTTATGTTGGCAAGCAAGGTCCCATCTGAAGTTCTTATCCTTCTTGAGCAGGTGCATGAATGGTTGACATTTATCAGCAAGCTAGGAAATGAACTATTTGACTAATTGGAGTTTTCCCTATAGAGAACGAAGGTGTCTGAGTATCCTAGGAGGAGCCATATCCATGATGGCTTTGAACTTTTTAGGGCCAATCTCGATATTGTGCCATGAAACAATGAATCCAAGGAGCTTTCCTGAGGTGATGTCAAAGACACATTTCTTAGGATTAAGCATGAGATGATATTTAGCCAATTGATCAAACACTTCCTCAAGATGAGATAAGTGATCCAAAGCATTAAGGGACTTGACTAAAATATCATCCACATAATCCTCAATAATCTTATGGATTAGATCATGGAAGATGACCATCATGGCATGCTGATAGGTTGCCCTGGTGTTCTTTAGCCCAAATGGCATAATGTTGTAGCAGAATGTGCCCCAGGGTGTAGTGAATGTTGTCTTATGTTTATCTTCCTCTACTATATGAATCTAATTATATTCAAAGAAACCATCCATTATTGATAATAGTTCATGACCTACAATGAGATCCATAATCATGTTGATATTTGGTAATGGAAAGTCATCCTTCGAACAAGCTTTGTTAAGATCTTTGAAATTAGTGTAGATTTTGATATCACCAGAAGGCTTGGTAATAGGTACCATGTCAAAAATCCATTTGAAATAATTTTTTGTGTGAATGATTTTTTCCTCTAGCAACTTTTCTAGCTCTGCTTTGACTAATAAAGCCACCTTGGGGTGCATTTTATGGAGTTTCTGCTCGATCGGCTTGGCCCCCAGCTCTACAACCAAATGATGCACCACTAGCTTGGGGTCCAACCCTGGCATGTCCTAATATGACCATGCAAAATGACCCTCATTTTTGCATAGGACCTCAATGAGGAGATCTACCTACTCAGGTGGTAGAGAAGCTACAATGTATGCGATATGTGGTGTCTCTATCAAAGTGATATTTATTGGTCGAGTTTCCTCTATCAAAACTGAAGATATAGGAGGCATATGCTCTTGTAGGGGAAGGATAAAATCTCCATCTTCAGGCACCTCAAAGAGATTTTCATCATTAGATACATATTTTATTTTTATTTCATTTTTTGAGTCATTCAATGGTACTCTAGAGGATTTTTCACCAGAGGATGTTTTTCCTTTTCTTTTTTCCTTTTTCTATTTCCTTCTTTATTTCATTTTTGTGACTAGAGATTTCCTCCTCCCCGAAGTTACCTATGGGATCTAGCTTGTAGACATATGTTGATGGTGGTGGCAGCTATTTATGTGGCATTTCTACCCCCATGAATTTAAGGAGTGCATGCTCAGTAGAGAATTCATCAACATGAATGACACTTGGTTGGTCCCAATTTATTAGTTTAGGATGAGCGATGGGTAGGTCTATGAGATTTAGGGATAGTTGGAAAAGCACAGAGGCTCCTAGGATAATTTCATCAAGGAATATATCATTGTAGGCTTTCTTTTCTACTTCCTTAGGAATGTCTTCAACCTCAACAAGGTTTTTTTGGATGTTTGTAAAGGCATGACCTTCCTTAATGGTGCCCCCAATCACAGGGAGTCCATAGCCTAAGCCTTTGGTTTTCTATCCTTGGTGTGCCTCTATAATCTTTCTCATAGCTAATTCTAGATAGCCTAGACTACCACCTTGATAATCCTAGTGTTCAGTAGTAAGGTGATGGGACCATGGGTATTTTTGTTTGAAGTGATCAAGAATTTCTTTACTTTTTTTGGAGGTGGTTCTTTGTACAACCATGTACTAATGTTAGGAGCATTTTCCTCTCCATCAAGGATACCGTTGGTAAGAAATATGGTAGATCCTATCTATTTGATCTGAGGAGTCATATCTATTCTTGGTATCTGATAGCTTGGGTGTCCTCGAGTATGTGCATCAAGTAGTAAAGCACCAACAAAAAAAGCATCTATGAGACTATATTCTCTGCAACCTTGGTAGTTGATCTTAATTGTGGAAAGGATGGAAGCTAAAATGGTATCTGGATCATGGAAGGTGCTAGAGGAACTAGCTACGGTGTGGCCAATTTTAATTCTAGGACAATGATTGGTGTATGAAGCTTCAATCACATTACAATAAGCAAAAGGTTTAGGATCTATGTGGATGGTTACCTCAGTGCCATTATGCAAAAACTTGATGCACTGATGATATGTGGATGGAATGGCTTTCATGGCATGAATCCATGGTCATCCAAGGAGGATTTTGTATCGAAGGTTAAGATCAACTACATGACAAATTATTTCTTGAGTGGCTGGGCCAACTCGAATAGGTAGCAAAATGGTTCCTTCAATGGTGCGCTCTAAGTTGTTATATTCTTTGATGGTAATGACCTCAATAATGATATCTACCTCAGTGTATCCTACTTGTTTGATGAATTTTAAACTACATAGATGTAAAGCTGATCCATTATCTATCATGATCCATTTGACTACGAAGTCAAAAACCATGACAGCGATATGAAGCCAAAGTATATGATCAGGTTCAACTGCTGGGATGTCAGTGGTTTTGAAAGATAGAGCACATGATGTAGAAAGGTGGCTGACCAAGTTGTGAAACTCAATAGCATTTATGTCAGTAGGGACATGTGACTTATGGAGAGTAATATTGAGGATCTCTTGATAAAGTGGGCCTCTTTATAAGAGATCTAGAATGGAAATCTTAGCTGGCATATTTCCAAGGTGTTCCAAGATATTATACTATGGTCCTAGTGGGGGTGATCATATTGAAGGTGCTCTTGATAGAGGTGGCCTTGAGGATGTAGATATAGATAGGCCAATTATATTGAGTCAGGCTTGTCAAGTAGTAACTGCACATTGGGCATCTAGGCATTTGATGTTTATAACATTAATAAAAGGCTCAACTTGTGATATGCACCCAATATGGCTTCCATAGTCCAAGTATTCTAAAGTATAGTTTTGAGACTTGTCTCGATTATCTCCTTGTTTTCCATGAGTATTGTTGGGTTTTTTGATAGGAGCATTTGTAGGTCCTTTACCTATATTCATGTTATGGGGAGGAAAAGCATTTTGGTATATTAGTAATCCAGCATTTGGGGAAGCCTGTTCTCCCACTGTGATCTCTTTCTAATCAATAAGGTCTTGGACATAGTCCTTGAGTTGCATGCATTTGAGGGTGGTATGTCCTTTGACACGATGGAATTTGAAAAACTCATTATCCTTATACCAGGATGCCCTAGATTGGTTTGGTTCCAAGGGTTGTGTTGGTGGATGTTGAATAAGATTATCCTTAGCTAGTTTTTTCAAAAATTGCATCAAGAGATTCCCCCAATGGGGTGTATACATGAGGTTTTCTATAAACACATGGTTTAGGTCCAGCTGAAAGTGTGATAGCATTAGTCTAATTTTGATGGCTAGGTATTTGGACATTGTGTTGACTATTTTGCATAGGTGGCTACTGATGGGATGGTGGTTGTTGTTGATAAGGTTCTTGTTGACAAAATGTGGTAGGACTATTAGCTATTGCCTTGATGACATGAACATGTCATGTGTTGATAATGCTATCAGTAACTATGTTCTTATTTTTATTCCAATACCATGGTTTTTCATTGCTTGAACCTTGGTCATGTGTGTTTTCTTTGTAAAGTTTGATGACTCCATCCTTGATGAGCCCTTGCTCAAGTCCCATCCCTTTTTTTTTAATGTCTTTATATGTTTGTAAATAGTTCATAACCATGTTATGGGTGAGACTAGGATGTGCATTGTTAATGAACATTTTGACAAGGTGACATTTAGGGATAGTACATGAGATCCTAGTTGTGAGGGTTTGCCAACATTGTAAGTATTCTACAAGGCTTTCTCCTCCATTTTGTTTGGTATAAACTAGGTCTACTATAGATAACTCAATTTTGACTAGATGAGCATATTGAGCCACAAAGGCTTTAAAAAGATTAGCAAAAGTTTTAATGGTGCCCTGGGGTATCTGTCAGAACCATTCAAAATTAGGGCCAACTAAGATTTTCAAAATAAGGCGTATGAGGAACACATCATTATAGGCCACTTCTTCAAAATGCATATAGAATTCCTTGACATGTGTAACTAGGTTGCTTTTCCCTCTAAATTTATCAAACTTTGGGATCTTAAAATGTTTAGGAAAAGGTGTCATTGTGATGGTTTCTTCAAACAGATATGGAAAATCATTTTCAAATTTGAAAGTTTTTTAGTTTGTCCCATCTTTGAGGGCTTTTAGAGCATTTTTCATCTCTTCCCACTTAGAGTTTACAAGTAGAGAAATGGGTGAACCCAGTCTAGTGCCCCTGATGTAGGATGCATAACTGATGTTGAAGGCTAATACGAAAAACCCTAACTACCATAGGGTGGTGGTTGGAATATGGGTTGCACTACTAGTGGGATAGATGGTATGGGTTGTTGGAATGGGGTTTTTGCATACTACTACATCTACTAGATAGATTTTTAATGAGGGATTTGTGGTGGAGAGACATATGCATGGGGTATTTTCCTAGCTAGATAATTATGTGGGGATTCTTGGGCATACTATTGGTGTGATGATTGTGGCTCAAAAGGTGGTAGTGTCGGAAATGCCTAGGCTATGCTTTGGGAATGCATACTTTGTCCAACATATGTTGGTTGTACTCCTATGTGAGAGATCAATTGTGTAGTAATAGGTGTAAGATAATTAATGTGAGGTAGAGTGTGCACAACAAGGTATTGTAGTGGAGGGATGATTTGGCTATTACCTAAGGGCGGCATAGAAAAATAGTTGGTAATGGGAGGTAATGAATAGACTTGAGAAGAAAGGTATGAATGTGACTGAGGTATGGGCATGGATGTAGTGCTAAAGGGGATACTGGTGACATCTTCCTCTTGCACCTTTTTCCCAAAAGCTTGGCTGGAGCAGCTCTTGAATGGTTTTACAGAATCCCCTATGGCACAATTAAAATCTTTGTTGAATTGTCTGAGGCATTTGTAGCCCAATATGCCCACCTTGTTGAAATAGAGATATTAGTAGTTGATCTTGTCCACACTAAGAAAAAAGGTGGAGAAAGCCTTCCCGAATATCTGCAAAGATGGAAAACCCTTACCAACCACATATCTTGCACCTTGCCAGAGCACCATTTGGTGAAAATGTTTATTGATAATGCCCATCCCAGCTTGGCTCACCACATGACCATGAACTGTTTGCAGACCTACAAAGATATCAAAGAGAAAGGAATGATCCTTGAGACATGACTCATTAAAGATGGTGTGGTCAAGATTTACAAGGAGGCCAACCAAAATCAAACACATTCAAATGAAAAGTCTAGGTATTGGAAAAAAAACAAGCACATTACAATAGATGGTGTCACTGACACCAGACATGTGAATATTGTTGGTCCTTCTCAAAACTAGTTGAACCCACCTTATTAACCAAACAATCAACAAGCTATCAACTACCAATAGTAGAATCACCAAAGCTATCAAGGCCACAATCCAAGACCCAACTTTCAAGCGTCTAGCAATCAAGCTAATGCCATCAATGTAGCTGTAGGGCAAAAACCCAGATTCCAACCTACACCTAGAAATTATACACCCCTTGGTGAGCCATTGGATGTCATTTTTGAGAAATTGACTAAGGAAAATCTCATCAAATTTCCTCCTACCCAGCAAATTGATCCAAGGCAATTCAAAGTTGCATGGTACAAAGACAATGAGTAATGCAAATTTCATAGGGTAAAAGGTCACACTACCCTCAGATGCATGAAACTAAAAGATTATGTGCAGGACCTCATTGATCGAAAAGAAATCACTGTTGGTGCCCAAACCTCTCCCAATGTAGGTTTGCAGATCTATCAAAATGCTTTTCCTCCTCACAATAACCAAAATCCTAGAAAAGAACCTATCCACACCAACAACAACAACACCAACAACTATTACCCAAACCAACAGCATGGGAAGAACAATGACCACACTTCATCCTATATAGACTATGGTAGCCTCATAGGTTGTATATCTGAGAAAGAGCCTTTTGTCAATGTTATCAATATCCAAGGCCTAAATAATGAGTGTGCAGTCACCACTAGAAGAGCGCAATTTAACATCACAGGTCCACCAGTGTCACTAGCACCATCAGCTCCATCAAAAAGCTAGTACAATATCTTGGAACACCTTGGGGACATGCCAGCCCAAATCTCCATTTTAGACCT
Organism: Cupressus sempervirens; assembly: GCA_028749045.1. Taxonomy (NCBI): domain Eukaryota; kingdom Viridiplantae; phylum Streptophyta; class Pinopsida; order Cupressales; family Cupressaceae; genus Cupressus; species Cupressus sempervirens. Next base: position 8,922,430 of record CM053784.1, on the reverse strand, counting down.
TCTCTACACTAGTCCTATGTACAAAAGCAACCTTCACAATGCTCTCATAGAATCTTGTGTCCCTTCATATATCAACGCTACTAATTTTTGTAATCTTGTTGGATTGGCATTATGTATATGATGGTTCAAATTGCCTCTTTTGGTGTAGATGTGATTTTTGATTTGGGTTCCTTTTTAGCTAAAGAAATCCATGTTGCTTTGGTTTGAATTGCCAAAGGGAAAGTGGAGAAGACATTTGGGCACTATTCTCTATTGATGCACATGTTTTTGTTTAAAGGGGTGGCATATTTTGGTAAAGAGATGGAATTGAATAGAGAGGAGAATTGGGAAGCACTACCAGTCTAGTTGTGGAGTGTAAATATGACTTGGGATGTAGATAATGCTAGTTTTGTCAGTTTTGATAGGTATTTTGCTTCTAAATTGAGATGCCTATATTGAGTGACAATCCCAAGATCAATAAGGCACTAATGAATCTCATCAGGCCTATGGATAACCCCCATAATTTGAAAGTTTCACACAATTGAGGAGATATTGTTCCTTACTCTATTTCTACTATTTTTAGAATTTATGGTTTCAGGGGGAGCCTTCATGATTTTCCCTACCAAGTACCTTTAAAGGAAGGAATGGCTGAAGTTTTGTGGCAGTTAGGAGGAGTGGAAGAGATGATCCTATTGAAAAGGTCACTAGGGTCATTTTTTCCTACTTGCACTAGGGCACACCAGTTTGTGATTCCCAAAGGAGGTTGGACCTTTTTGCATAAAATTTTGGATCAGTATAAAATGGCCATCTCCCATCCCCATTTTTGTGATACTAAGGGATTTTTTAATCGAACCTTGAGACATAAGATTAAATTAGGTTAGGTCAAACATGATTCATATTATCTAGCAAACATTATAAGGAATGAATTCTAATTGTAGGAACATGAAACTAAAAAGGAAAAGTGGAGAGTTTATTCCCAGGTTTTAGAATTTATTCATTGTTTTGATCAGAAATATGGTCCTCTAGATAATGCTAATATAGAGGCTGATAAATTAAATAAACTCATGAATACCTTCCCTAAAATAATGGAAGCTATGAATGAGAAGAAACAATTTTTTATTGATTCATACCCAAATAAGGCCAGAGAGGTCATGAGGAGGTTGGCTTTCACTCCTAATATAGGAGTTGGATAAATAGTTGTTCAAAAGAAACTTGGTTATACTATAATTCAAAATAAAAGGGCTCTTGTAGATAAGGGCAAGAAAATAATAGGATCCACCAATGCAATCTAGGAGGAGACACTTGATGAACCTTCTCCCAAGAGGCAAAAGGTAATGAAGGAAAAGAGTCCTCAAATTGAGGAATATTCACTCACTCAATCCCCTTTGAGGATTGGAGAAGTACAACTCACTGGTGAGAAAATTGAGCAGATTGGATTGTAGGGAGGTATTTTTATTACCCAAGTAGAGTTAGATGAAGGTAACCCTCTGGAACCTCCTCCACCAAATTTAGATCTAATAATAGCTAACTATAGAGGTAAGGAATTGGACCCTGTATTAGAACAAGCAAGTCATCAATTTTTGGTTGATGACAATTTTGTAAAGTCTAGGGCTTTCCAACAATTTTCATGGAGGGCGAACATGAATAAATTTGAAGAAAGATGTAAAAGGTTGAATACAAAGTATCTAAAAATGGATGATGCCTCCCTTGAGAACCAAAAAAAAGAAGAAATGATAAAAGAATTTCATAATATAAGCCCTGAAGAGCGAAGACAAATGGTGAAAGCATCTAGCATTTTGTTGTTACAAAATTGGGACATTGATGATGCCTTAGTTTTTAATTCTATTTCAAACAAATTGAATTTGTAGGATCAAAATAAAAATGACTTCCAAGGTACTGCATTTATTGAGGATCAAGCTACATTGGTCATCTGGTTATTAAGAAGAGGGTCTAGAGCCACATTATCACAACCAGATGAGTTTGGATTGATGGGAAACATAATTTTAAGGATAGTTGCTGATACCTCTCATGTACAGGAAGCACATTGGAATGTGGACTCATCCTAATTTCTTTTTGCTATAGCTAAGAAAGAACAATAGGCCATGTTTGAATTAAAGAGAAAATATGAAACGATTCTAGAGGCCTACAATAAAGAGGTTAAAAAGAGAATTGAGCTTTAAAAAAATCTAATGGGTATGTCCACAAGGCCAAGAATAACTTACCCTCACCCCCCAGTTGAACCCTTTAAATCCACCCACTTCATAGAAATACCAGATACACCCCAAAGTCCGGAATACTACATAGTAGAAGATTTTGAAAAAGAAAAAAGCAAGCTATGGGCATTACATGTGGATTTGGAGGTGAAATATGAAGATAAATTAAGAAAGGCTCTCACATATTTGGGGGACAAAATTGAATGGCCACTAGTCTATGATTAGTTGGCTAGGGTGATAAATATTTGGGAGGAATTGAAAGCAAGTGATGACGTTTTAAAGCCTATTGTGAATAAGTGGGTAAGGAGGAGAAAGGAAATGACATTTTTATGTTATTCTATCATAAAAACCTCCTATGACCAAATTGAGAAAAGTTTTGATATTGTTTTTGACCTTTCTAATTTTGACAATAAAATATTTCATTTGCAAAGAATAGTAGTTGGCTAGTTGAACAAGTACAAGATCCAAAAGTTTAGCTTGTTTCCTCATGCCCTAGATAGGAGAAATAATTTGAAGAACAAAGATGAATGGGCCAAGGAGCTAGATGATTTTTTTTTAAGGATGAATAGGATTATCAATGAAAGAGGACATGCATGGTGGGCTACCACAACTGAAAAAATAGTGAAAGCCCAAATATTCTTTGATTCTTCAAAAAAGGAACTTGTTGATATTGAGGGAGGAAAAATATGTTATCAAAAAGTAAGGAGATATTTTGCATTTTGATTGGTTAGATGATATAGTGTTTAATAGATGGATGGTGGATATTGCTTCTGGTGAACAATTTGAGGAAGTTAGAATAGATGATGATGAGATACAAGATGACGAGGTGCAAATTATTGACACACAAGCACCAGATATAAAAATGAAGAAAGTAAAGGTCACCAGTTAGCTCCAGTTTTAGGTATAGAATCCTAGGATGTGGACGTGATAGAGAAATAATTAGGGATAAAAGTAATGTTGTCCATTCAAGGTGAAAATAGTGAAAATACAAGGGTAAAAGTTGATATAGAAACACTACATGACTCATCATTTGCCAGCCTAGTGGCAACGTATTTAGAGGATTCAGAATAGTGGTGGCGAAACAAAATAGAAAGTAATTTGTTATGATGTAATAGAAATGGGCCTACCAAAGTATCTATTGATGTGTTAACTTTCTGTTACATTAAGTTTTGTTTTTCTAGACAAGTTTTCCAAGCCTAAAGCTTGTTGCATCTCACATATTTAAGTGAGATCCCAGTGGTGGAACAAGGGTCTGAATTTTGATGTATTTTTGGGATTGTCAAGAAATAGTACAATCAATCCAAGCATGTGTAGTTGTGTTTGAGTCTATTTCTAGGGATGTAAATTTTTTATATCAAATAGAAATGACAATATCAACATTAATTCATGGGTTATTCATTGAGTCTCTATTGGTTCTTGTATTAATCACCAAAAGGATAATACAAAATGGTATTTACAGTAGATCTATGTCACTATTTTCTATCTCAATTTCATGAGTTTATTAATTTTGAGATCATTTGAATAAGGTTCACTTGGTTGAATGCAGTCTGGATGGGTTGTATATTGGTTTATTGTTGCTTTTAATTCAAGGGATTATGTAAATGCTTTAGTAGATCAATAGAATTCATAAGCTTATGAAAAGGATATTTCATAAGAATGGAAATAGGTGATTATAGTTGATAAATTCAATTACAAGTTAATTGAACAAGATCTCCTACTAATAGTTGACTCTTTGCACCTATGGATAAAGCACTAGTCATACAAATTAGAGGTGTTAGAGAGTAAATTCTATTGCGACATATCCAAGTTTTTCAATTCTAAAGTCACTCTTGTTCCATTTTGTTTAGAGTTATAATGTTGGTCAGCACTCATTTATATTTTACTTCTAGATATTAGTTAGCTACTATTCCTAGAAGTAAGTGTAAACTCAAGGAGAATTAGGACCAAATCAGTAAGACTATTGCAGTACTTTTCCCTAAGTGGGTGGCAACTCAAAAGGGTTTTAACCAATGTCAAGTTGAAGAAAATTTTATATCATGGAAAGTGTGAAAAATACATGGGTAAATGTGAAGAAGAACCCAACTATTAAGTTACAAATGGATCTTCCTCCTAAAGGAAAGAAAGATTGGGTTGTGAAAGGAGCCCAGATGCAGAAGGGAAATTATTCCTAGGAGAAAATGGCAAGGGAAAATAATACCTACATTTCTGTTGAAAAGGATCCTTTCTGCAAGGGGCCTAGATCCCATCTTGTTTTGTTTGATGATGATTTCTATAATACTCCTAAAATGATATGTCAAGAAAAGGCTACGAAACCACATGCACTTAGTCTACAGGATAGGACTAGTAACAATCTTTTCCAGCATAGCACAAACCCTTTCATGTCAGATTACTCCCCTGAAAAGGAAAGACCAAAACATTTAGATCCTAAAAGTTTTAATGATGAGAAGACCTGTAGTTCTACGTTTACCATTCCTGACCCTAATGAGAATGAAATATTGAGAATACAACTTTTTGAGCAAGAAGCCATTGGTAGGAAATTTTAGAAGGAAAGGGAGGAAAAGATCATGAAGGCTTATGAAGAAAAGAAAGAATTACTTAGGAGGATTGCTACTTTGAAAAAGAAAAATGAGATAGCAGCTAGTGCTAAGTAGCTTGAAATTGTGGGTTAAGTGGAATAGCTTAAAATACAAGAGAAAAATTTGTTAAAGGATCAAGATCTAAATAAAGAGGGTCCTGTGATAAAAAAAATCAAGAGTTATAAGACACTAGATGTTAAACAAGTTGTAGAATGTGTTGTTGGCATTCAAGTTAAAGGAAAACAAAAGGAAGCTATTATTAGGATAAATGAACCAACAAAGCCCATCCAGATCCATGATTCTTTCTCACCTTCTAATGTTGAGTTAGAAAAAATAAGGAAGGAGAGGGAAGCTCTAGCTAAGAAATTGGAAGTTGCAAAGAATGAGGCAGCCATAGCTGTGATGAATAACAAAATCAAGTTTCTAGAAAATGCTAAGAAGCAGTCTGTATTATCCCCTAAAGATAAGGATAGAAAAAATATTGCAAATCAAAATAATACTAAATTCCTTTCCAAAAACCATTTTTTAAAAAGTGAAAGCCCAGTTTGAGAAATCTTGACATTCCTAATCCAATTCCCCTTATCATATAACCCATCTATAGTTTTGAGCCTAGGGTTTAATGAGGTTAATTTTTTCACTTTCACGATTTCATTTGTGGACTCAGGGAGCAATTCAAGAAGGTCATCATGGATATTTCTAGCTAGATAATCTTCCTGCCCAAATAAAACCTTCTTTGGAGGCATATTAAATATAGACTATAGAAAACTTAATTGCTATAGAGATTATAGAACATGGGGACTCACTTGATGCGTTGCTTATTCTTCTCTATAACTTCTGCAATGTCTTGTAAACAATGGGAAATTGCTCCATTTTTTATCAAGCCTAGCACAAATTCTCACTAAATTATTCTACTTTGGAAGCTTGAAATCTTGTTCATGTGGGATGAAAATGTCAAGTTCTTTTGTAATATATTATAATTTTTTCTCGCACATGAAGCTTTCATTCCTCATAAATGAACTATAAGGGAAACAGAGTGCCACACCTTCTACATTTAAATTTGTACTATTGATCTTAGAAAATCTAATGATCCAAGAGTGGAAACAGGGATGACTCATTTTCTTCTTGCCACACTGGAAGTCAATCCAATGAAAATTTCCCACATGTGCCTTTCCTTCACAATTGGCATTACAAACTGAACCCACTAATCCTTGAGGACATGTGTCGTTAAGTTGCTACATCACTATGCAAAAAGAGTGAGCATGTTCTCTATGTGATATAGTGACAACCATTGATTCCATCCCAATCTGATTGTGGTTATTTAATTCATTTTTCAATACCACTATGGTGGGTCCCTTCTTCATTCACTTTTCTTACCATGTCGCTATCCTTAAAACCCAAGCAACTCCTCATAGTGACAAAGTGACTACCATTGATCTGAGCTTGATCTAATGATGGGGAAATTGCATTAAATTTATACAACTATGGTGGGCCCCTTAGTCACCATGTTGTATTGAGTAAATAGCATGAAATTTTCTATAGTGACTTGGCGATGAGCTTTGATCTAATTTAATCCAACAATCAAAACCTTTCATCTGCTCTCTTGATGTGGGTGTGGATCCATGTCATTGATGACTTGGAAATGTCCTATTGAACTAGCAAGTAGTTTAATATTCTAATTCCTTTTGCTGACATCACATAACTGGGCCTACTGTGTTTTACATTTTTAGGTCAGGTGTTATGTCGCTACTGGTGAGATTCATTATTTTTCCAGTCATGACATGGCGACCTCATGAATATTGTTAAAATCTAGTGCCAAGAAGATACCTACTTTTCAATCATGATTATCATAATTAATACCTCTGACAAAGTAATAAAGGTGCAAGTCCATGTTATCACCTAGGCACTTTATGGTCACCATCATTTTTTTAAAAGCTTCTGCCTTCTTCATTCTATGGTAAGGTGCTATGTTGCTATCGGCAAGGCACAATGATTTTACAATTGTGACATAGTGACTTGTCAGAAAAACTAGATTCCAGTGACACTAACTATAATTGATTCCAACTGGTTCCTTTTCTGGCAATGATAATTCTAACATGAAGCATGTCACCACACTTTTTGAAACAAATGTAGTTTCTTGACACCGACCAACCACTTTATGACACTGCCAATCCATTTCATAGTAGTCACTATGTCACATGCATTAAAACCCTCATATTCCCTATAGTGACATGACGATCACCATAGATCTTATAAGGATCGGGTGGTACAAACCACTTTGACATCAAGTGCTTGGCAAAGCATAAAATTTAAAAGAGTCAAGAAATATTCAAAATTTAAAAACTTCATGCCCAATTAAATTTAAAAAGCACAAGACTAAGAGATTAAAAGGGTTTTCCTAAGTTTTAAAGATTTAAAATTGCAACAATAGAAAACCAAAACCCTAGCAAGAAACACATAGAAAATATTCTAATTTTCACACCGAGAACTAGGAAAATTTTATTTTGTAAAAATTAGACCAATAGTGGCTCTGTTTGGGGACATTGAAAACACTACATTCAAATGAGAGCTCAAAATTCTTGGGAGAAGCAGACCACAAACTTGACCAGAATGACAACTTCTGAGAGAGCAAAAATATAAAAAAGAGAATATAAAAGAGTTGTACAAAAGACACAAAAAATTTATAGAATGTACAAGGAAACCCTAAGCTACTGTTCATGGAAGAAACAAGTATTTTTTAGGAAGAATTGTCCATGAACTTGTAGTTCAAGAATGTTGCCTAACAAATCCTTGAGAACATAAGAGTCTTCTCCCCATGTATTTTCAATCAGATAGGAACCTAACCATATAGGATCAAGCTTACCATGTTTTCATTTATCCGCAATCCATACATTCCACATGAGGACTAAATCTCCATCTTCAAATTTCCTGCTTACTATCCTTTTATCAGTAAGTGCTTTGACCTATAGTTGCAACTTTTGATTTTTGATTGATGCCTCTTTCTTGGTCTCAATTAGTCCAACTAATCTAATATTTCTTTTATATCATCAATGATATCCTCATCATACATTTTAATGTAGTTATACAAGCCCACTAGGTTATTCTGAGGCAACCTTGCATAGATTCCATATAGAATGTCAAAAGGTGCTACACCAATGGCCTTTTTCATAGTTACCCTGTCAGCCCATATTGCTAATTCTAACTTGGAATCCGATGCCTTCTTGTTATCTTCTAGGGTTCTCTTAATGACTTTTAATAGGCTTTTCTTTATGGATTCAACTTGTCAATTTTGTTGTGGATGATAAGGAGAAGATGTTGATCTTGTGATTCTATATTTGTCATAGAAATTTATGAATTCTTCAGATCTAAAGCACATTGCATTATCTGTCACAAATTTTTGTGGGGAACCAAATCTTGAAATGATGTTGTTAAGAAAGAAATTATTGAAAACTTTACTAGTTGCATTTCACGTAGGGATTGCCTGCACCGACTTTGTGAAATAATTAGTTGCAACCAATATCTATGAATGACTACTATTGGACTTAGGAGAAATTTCTCCTATGAAATCCATTCACCATTTTTGAAATGGTGCTTGAAGCTCTACTGACTTCAATAGAGTATTTCCTAAGAATTTCAACTTACCTATTAATCTCTGATAGACATCACATTTGCTGACCATTACCTGAGCATCTTGAAAAAGGGATGGCCACTAGAATCTAGCTCTCATTACCTTATGTGCAATGGTCTTGGCCATGTAATGTCCTACACAAACTCCATAATGTATTTCCTTCAATATTTCTCTTGATTTCTCTTGATCAACACACTTTAGTAGCACTACCTCAAATTTCCTCCACCATAAATCATTCTAGATGATAATATATCTAATGGCTTGAAGCTTAGTACTTTTTTCTTCATTCTCTCACAAATGGGGAGGGGCTTCTATATATTGCAAATAATGAATGACATTGGTGAACCATTCACAATGATCCATATCACATAAATCTAATTTCAAGTCATCTATTAATGTATTAATCTGATTAGCATCTATGTTAGTCTGAGCCATAAGCTTAGCTAATCCTTAACCTCTTACCAATTTTTTCATCTGTATTTCAATGTTAAATTCTTGGATCTTTTTAATCCACCTGCATCTTCTACTTGACACTTCTTGTTGAGAAAATATATCTTTTATAGAAGCACTAGGTAAAAATGCAATGATAATAGAACCTACCAAATACCATCTAAAAGCCTTAACAACTTTCACCAAAGTATAAGCCTATTTCTCATTAATCTCATATTTCAATTTAGTAGGTTGTAATGATTTGCTGAAGAATGCAATTGGCTATTCATATCCTTCCTTATTCTTCTGTAACAAGACTATAGCTATAGTATGGAAAGATGCAAAAGAGAATATGTGCATTGGTTTTGTGTAATCGAGAGTCCCAAGGACTGGAGACTTCTTTATGGTAGTTTTAATATCCTAAACTACCTATGAAGGCTCACTATCCTAGTTAATAGTAGCTCCTTTCCTAAGCATTTTTGAAATAGATCTGCTAAGTTAGTAACAAACCTCCTCAAAAAGTTAACTTTTCCAAAGAAGGATTGTATTCCCTTAACCATCTTTGGCTTAGGAACCATATTAATGGCTAACACTCTCTTAGGATCTATCTTTACACCATATTTTGATACAATGTGTCCTAATAACCTACCTTCTGTCACCCCAAATGCACATTTCTTTGGGTTTAGTGACACTCCATATTCTAAAGCTTTGATAAAAACATTTTCCAAATGTCTAAAATGGTCTTCAACCCTTTTGGAATAAGTTATAAGGTCATCTTGGTATATAACCATGAACTTATTTATGTACTCATGAAAAGCTACATCCATAGCCCTTTGAAAAGTGGCACTAGCATTAATCAATCTAAATGACATTCTCATATGTACATAAGTTCCCCATGGAGTTGTAAATTTTATCTTAAACTATTCTTCTTCTTTCACTAGGACTTGGCTATACCCTAAGAACCCATCCATCATGGACATCAACTCAAAGCTAGTCACTTGTTTTAACATAGCTTCCATATTTAGCAACCCATAATTATCTTTTAGAGAAGCAATGCTTAGGCTTCTAAAATCTACACACAATCTGATGTCCCCATTCTTTTTTTTGAAAAGTATTAGATTTGAGACCCAAGTGGAATGCCTAATAGGCTTAAGTATCCATCCATCTCTTAGTTTCATTAGTTCTTCTTGCATTTTGGGTGCTAAGGTGGGATTTACTAGTCTCTACTTCTGCCTGAAAGGTTTTGTATTATCCTTTAATGGTATGACATGTTGAAATAGATCTTCTCTATAAGCCTTTAGGTCATCATATGACCATGCAAAAACATGTCGATATTTTCTTAGTAGGTCAATTAAAGGCTTTCTAATTTTAATTGATAAATTTTTGCCAATATAAACTTTCTTATGGACTTCATTAGTACTCAGATTGATCTCTTCTAGCTCTTGAGGTTTACAATCTTTAGCCCCATGCCTTACCCTATCTTGCTTATCAAACATGTTCTCCAAAACAACCGAACCCTTAGATACTTTAGTAGTCTTTAATTGTATGACCTCTTGACCAAATATTGTTTCCTTCCCATCTACGATTTCAACCAAGTCACTACAGTCTAGCTCTTGACCATGGTATTTATCATCATTCAACAAGAAATTCACAATGTCTTTGTCATCTTTAAAACCTTGCCAATGTCCACTTTAATAATCTTATCTCCTATGCGAAAAGTTTCATAGGTTAGGTCACATTGTAGGCTACCTCCCATAGCAGCACTCCATTTTCTAGAGAGAAACATTCCATAATGTGGAGGAATATCAACTACAAGGACTGACATGGTCAACTCTACCTCAGGGTATGCAACTAGCTTAAACGGTGAAGCATTAATTGTACCTATAACTCGAACTTCTCTAGCATCCATACCTCTACATTTTCCTTGCTTAGTGTCTACTTTCAACCCTAAGGCTTCCATTATTTTGAAAGGCATCATGGTGTTAGAGGATCCTGAGTCTATCATGCAATTTTTTAGGGTTTTTCCCTTTATAATCAGACTAAGAAAGAAGGGGTCAATATCTTCTATATATGTTATTGATGAATCATCCAAGAACATTTGGCGAATTTGAGATATAATACCACTATCCTCTATTACCAATGGGGTTTGTTGAATGACATTTTGTTCTAGAATATTGTTGTTATTTCCTATCCCTCCCAACCATGACAAGGCTTTTCTTTAATGCTCTTAAATTCTAAATAGTTTAGATAAAGGTACCTTTATTGTTATCTGAGACAACATAGATATCATATCGATAGGTTCAGATATAGTGGGCTTCATAAGAATACTTAGATTTGAAAGCTTTTGAACAACAGAAACTATTATTTTCTTGATAGTATTAGATACTAATTTCTTTTCTTGGAAAATTTATTTTACTAATAAATTTTTTTTGAATTGAACCTTCTTTTTAGGTTCCCACTTCTTGGTTTTGAAGTCTTTAACTTTAACTATCTCTACATTAGCCTTCTTGTCTTCATCTTTCATCTTGTGTGTAGCATCCTTTATGAATATACTAGAAGGCTTCCCAACATTATTATTAACTATTTAGTTTCTCAAATTTTAATTTCTATGCACTTTAGAAATCATCTCTACAGTGATCCTATCAATCTCCTCTTTAGAAGGCTTTCTCAAGTTTACTTGACCAACTTTAGAAGATGTAACACATGCCTGATCTTCATCACAATCTTGATCATCTGAGAACACTTGTTGATGACATAACTGATAGGAAACTCTCTTATTTGTGAGGTCACTTTTAGTTTCTTCCAAATCAGAATCCATACAATCATCACACATGTTGAACATATTATAGCTTACATCATCATGACTTTTTTCTTCTTCCTCCTCATTCTGTGCATTTTGACCTGAAGCAAATGATTGAGCAACTACACAATAATCTGAAGAGTGGGGTGACTGACATATGATGCACCATGGTACATCATCATTCATATTAATAGAGCTTCTTTGTAGAGGATCTGGTGTACCCTTATCTTTTACATTTTGGGCTTGGATAGGAATTGGTTTACCATCCTTCCATTGGGTGGTATAAGTATAGTTATGCATTCTGGGTTGTCTATTGAAATTATTGTTGTTCACTGGGACTTTCTCACCAACATTAGGCTTATGTGTATTAAAATTAGTTGGGTTTATATTTTTCAACAAGTCCAATACCTATTCTATTGTAGGTTCTTTAGGTTTCTTACTTGTAGTAGTTTTATCAACTTCCTTCTTATTGTTATTCTTCAGGTTGAACAACTTTGGGTCATCTCTACCACCAAGCTTGTCAAATGCTTTTCTATTATTTTCAATATTCACTGCAATCTCATAAGCGTCCCTCAAAGTTTTAGGATCTCTATCTCTCAACTGGTAAGCCATATTGCTATCAAAAGCATTAAAATAAGTTGTAAGACACACATCCTCATTCAATCTCATGACCTAGAACAATTTGCACATCCCCTTTTGGAATCTCACATTGAAATAAAATGTAGATTCATTAGGGATCTTCTTGATGTTATTGAAATCATTCAACATAAATCTTTCAATTCCTTACAAATATTTATCACCCTAACCAACAGAACATAGAGTAGTGGCCATTCAATTTTTTCCCCCAAATATGTGAGAGCCCTTCTTAATTTATCTTCATATTTTGCCTCCAACTCCACATGTAATGCCCATAGCTTACTTTTTTCCTCTTCAAAATTTTCTATTGTGTAGTATTCCAGCCTTTGGGGTGTATCTGGTATTTCTATGAGTGGGGTGGATTTGAAGGGTTCAACTGAGGGGTAAGGGTAAGTTGTTCTTGGCCTTGTGGACCTACCCATTAGCTTATTTTCAAGCTCAATTCTCTTTTTAACCTCTTTATTGTAGGCCTCCAGAATTGCTTCATATTTGCTCTATAATTAAAACATGGCATGTTCTTCCTTCTTAGTAGTAGCCAAAAGAAATTGGGATGAGTCCACAATCCAATGTGCTACCTGTACATGAGAGGTATCAACAACTCTTCTTACAATTATGTTTCCCATCAATCCAGACTCATCTGGTTGTGATAATGTGTCTCTAGACCCTCTTCTTAATGACCAGTTGACCAACGTAGCTTGATCCTCAATAAATGTAGTACCTTGGAAGTCATTTTTATTTTGATCCTAAAAATTCAATTTTTTTGAAACATAATTGAAAACTAAGGCATTAGCAATGTCCCAATTTTGTAACAACAAAATGCTAGATGCTTTCACCATTTGTCTTCCCTCTTCAGGGCTTATATTCTGAAATTCTTTTATCATTTATTCTTTTGTTTGGTTGTCAATGGAGGCATCATCCATTTTTACATGCTCTATTTTCAACCTTTTACATCTTTTGTCAAATTTATTCATGTTTACCCTCCATGCAAATTATTGGAAAACCCTAGACTTTACAAAACTATCATCAACCAAAAATTGATGACTTGCCTATTCTAATACAGGGTCCAATTCCCTACCTCTATAGTCAGCTATTGTTAGATCCAAACTTGGTGGAGGAGGTTCTTGAGGTTTACCTTCATCTAACTCTACTTGGGTAATAAAAATACCTCCCTGCGATCCAATCTACTCAGTTTTCTCACCAGTGAGTTATTCATCTCCAATCCTCAAAGGGGATTGAGTGGGTGAATATTCCTCAATTTGAGGACTCTTTTCCTTTATTACCTTCTACCTATTGGGAGAAGGTTCATCATGCCTCTCCTCTTGGACTACACTAGTGGATCCTATTATTTGCTTGTCCTTATCTACAGGAACCCTTTTATTCTATATTACAATATAACTAGGTTTCTTTTGAACAACTATTTGTCCAGCTCCTATATTAGGAGTGAAAGCCAACCTCCTCATGACCTCTCTGGCCTTATCTAGGTATGAATCAATAAAAATTTGTTTCTTCTCATTCATAGCTTCCATTATTTCATGAAAGGTATTCATGAGTTTATTTACTTTATCAACCTTTGTATTAGCATTATCCAAAGGACCATATTTTTGATCAAAACAATGAATGAATTCTAAAACCTTATGTTGGTCTGATTTCTCACAATGGAGAAATTTTGGAAAAATTTAAGCGAAAAATCATTTGAGTCTCTGTATCCTACAAATTAGGTTTTTGTTCCTTGCATTTTTCAAATCTTTAGATTGCCCTAGTTCATAGACTGGTGTTTGTGTTATTGAAATTTTATCAGTATCTCAAGGTTGGTCATCAGAGAAAACCCTAAAGGTGAAAACCCTAAACATCTTATTAAGTTTTACCTTAGCCTTGAAAACCCTTGAATTTTCTTTTTTAGGAAGGGCTTGCTCAAGCATTAATTCATTATAATTTTGTCTAAACCTTACGTGGCCATGCTTGGCCTACAAATTGCTTGATCATTCTATTAATGGAATACCTTTGATGATACAAAGTCTTTATAATCATTGATCTTGTTCAAATCAACAGGTATCACATTCTTGCAATATTGAGATGCAAGAAATTTAAGGAATGCGAGTATGTGCCTTTGCGACGCGTGTCATAGTGGGGCCAAATTATGGAAGAATGCTAAGTCACGCCATGTGGTTTGCCACTTGTGCTTAGCTATAAATATTTGTGCTATGAGGACAGAAACCTCAAAAATAAATGTAGTAGTCAGGTGGGTCAGAGCACGAGAATTGAAAGCAATCATTTCATTGGCCCAAGTGGATGATGTGAGCATAAAATGGAGAATTGTTTCACAGCATTGATCCTGTCCTGATCAATGAAGGGTGCTTTCCTGCATTGAGAACTTGAAAGAAATTTAAGGAATGTGGGTATGCACCATGAAGACATGTGTCCATGGTAACATCACTTTTACCATCTTGCAAGGTTTAAAAATTTCTAGCATTACCACCATTGATCTTTCGAAGATCAACAACTGGTGCAATCCCACAATATGGAGATGATCGTTCAATAAAGAAAGAGGGAATGTGCCAGCTTGACGCATGGCAAAGATGATGTCAAGCACCATTTTCTTAGACTTTAATTTGGGGCCTGCTTGCGTGGAAGTTGTCAGGAGGCATGGATTTACATAAGAACTTTCCCATTGGTCAGTGCAGCTGACTAGGCATTATTAAATTACAATTTGGTATGATTGTTGATTTTTTTTTTATCAAAAAATGTTGCTTACCCATAGTTTCAAAGTGCAAGAAATTTAAGGAATGTGGGTAAGCGGTAATGCATGTGACCATTTTTTTTCCATAAAGTTTTTTGCTTTTTGAATTAGAACTGCTCGATATGGTGAAGATCGACGGATGAGATTTGAAATTTTGATGTAACTTAAGGTAACGGTTACTAAGAGTTAAATATGGTGCAGAGCTCATTCTTGTGATTTAAATGCTCGAATATAATCTGCAATCTCACCATTATTTGAATTATAGAATTGCAAGAAATTGATAGAGCATAAAGAAGTTTTAGAGCCAGGGAACATAAATTTTATCCAGCAGTCCAAAGAGTTGCGGAGGGAATTATGCAGAGAAGAGGTGCAATTTAATGTTGCAGATGAAATTGCAATCATATTTAGATATATTTTCATCTAATTTGACTTCTCCAACAATTGTAAGGATGACATTATTTTTGGACGTGGTTGAGGAAATTGCTTTTTTTTTGGGGAAATTGCACAATGTTGATTTTCATAGCAAAGCAAGTGTGGCATGTTGAGATCAGATTTTTGGAGCCTTAGTACAGATTCTAATGATTTATTGATATTCCTTCATGAGATATTTTCATATTTTAAGTGGGGATATATTAGATATTTTGGCATCATTTATGGTTTTCAAAGTGCAGGTAGATGAGGAAGTTTAGTTTCAACAACTCTAGATTAAAGACTCTTTTAGTGGGACACATGTCAAATTCATATTAGAGACCCAAAAATATTTTCTCTCCTATATATCTTCCTTTTCTACTTATTGTAAGGGTTCCAATTCTTTGAAGATTCTAGGTCGATTGTGAGACCAGTCTGGTTCCAATTTCCTGAGATTTTCTCATAGTTGTGATACCATTTTCTCAGTGTTCTTCTATTATGAGCAGCATATTATATTCCTTTTGAAGCATTGTTATATTACACAGTCATTCTTTATGTATTTTCTGAGTTCTGATATGCATATCATGTATTGGTTTCAAGGAAATTAATGCAAAGAGTTTAACTTTCTTAGTTTCATTCTGATTCTCATCTCTTTCTTTTGTTATCTATAATGTTTTATGTTTGAGAACAAAGAGCTCAAACTCAATTGCAACCCCTTAAGTTTGTATGTTAGAATAGACTTGCTATTGGAACAAAGAGCCAAGTAAATGCTTGTTTATACTAATTGGGTTGCAAGTTACACTAGAAGGATTTTGTGATAAGTATGAGAGTTGTTATGAAGATTGATGTCTGTTTGCAAGTCAAATAGATAGATCAAATGCCTAAATATATGAGTGTACTTTAGGTATCCATCTGCTGTTAGGAACCTGTGTGTTCCTTCTGTTTATTTTGTTAGAGTAGTGTTGTTGGACGCATATGCTTTGTAAGTCGTCCCGTGAGTATATTTTATTATCCCACATGCATAGGTAGTATTACTTTTCTAGATCATACCCAGTATATAAGAATAGGTTGAGGCCCTTGATGGGCACGGACGAATTTATTGTATTGAGCTTGCTCAAAGGAGGTTACCCCCTCGAAGTGGCCTGCGATCAGTAGATTCATTCTGAGTTCTGCTATCACTTTGTATTCTGTTATTTTGAGCATTCTCACAATATTGCTATAAGGAGGTTCTTCACATCTGGTATCAGAGCACTCTCTTGGGCTCGCTGGGTGGAAATTACATCAAATTTTTTTTTCTGTCGTGGCCTTCAAGTTCCTCTCACTTCTAATATCTCTTGTTATTGCAATAACTCTTTTCAGTTGTTCTGTCTGTGAGTGAATTTTTCTAAGTCGACTGTTCAAAAAAAAAAAAAAAAAAGAGTAAAAATTTTTCTGTTTTTTAGTCGTAGCTTCCTTGTTTGCTTTCTGTTTCTGCTCATACTTCCGCAGAACGTCTGCAATATCATTTCGCATACTTCCTTCCTTGGCGACCCAACCCCAAATTTTACATATCAAAGCCCTAAATCCCTCATTTATCTAATTTTAGGGTTTGCCCTATCTTTTTCACCTCTCATCCAATCGCCACCAAACTGAGCCACAAGATTCAATTCCTCATTTTGCTCCCTTATCCCTCTTGGACTGTTCGCCTCATTTCGCCTCCCTACCCTTGAAACCCTCATTTTTCTTTTTCCCTTGTCCCTAGATAGTCTCCCACCACCCGTCGAACACCCATTTCCTATATGAGTTTTACCCAAATCCAAGTTTGCCGTAACTAAAAAATTTTTTGTTTCTCATCTTCTACCCATTCCTAAAAAAAAAAAAAAAAAAAAAAAAAAAAAAAAAAAAAAAAAAAAACCACCTTGTTTTATGGTTGTTACGCGTACAGGAGCAAAAATCATGGAAGAGGAAATTGCATCCCTCAAAACCAAACTTCAAGATCTGGATGACAAAATTCTGGGTCTTAACTTTCAGCAGTCAGCCATGAGCCGAAACCATTCAGGAGATACTGGGTCCTCTTCTGGCAATTTCCGTGGACCAAAGCTTGATTTTCTACGCTTCGATGGTTCTGATCCGACTGGATGGATCTATAGGGCAGAGCAGTATTTCAGCTTGCATAATACTTTGGATAACCACAAAGTCCCCCTTGCATCTTTTCATTTGGAACATGAAGCTCTTCAATGGTTCCGTTGGTACATCAAGGCTAATGTAGGCCCAACGTGGAGCGAATTGCGCACCCTCATTTTGGAGCGCTTTGGCCCTAGTTCCTTTGATGATTTCGCAGGAGCACTCACTAAACTGCGTCAAACAGGCACTGTAAGAGAATACCAGACAGAGTTTGAAAAATTAGCTAATTACACAGAGGGCTTGTCTGATGAATTCTTCCGTAGTTGTTTTGTCAGTGGTCTGAAGGATGCACTTCGCTCAGAAGTCAAAATGTTTCGACCTACTACAATGATGGAAGCCCTTGGGTTGGCTAAGTTAGCGGAAGACAAGATTAGTGCTATACAACGCTCCAGATCTAATTTTGTTCCATTCAGAAATACAGGTTCTCACAACCCTCCAGTCATACCAGCTCCCAGAACTACTCCGATCAAGCACTTGTCTGAAACAGAGATGCGAGTCAGGTGAGACAAAGGGCTTTGTTATAATTGTGATGAGAAATGGTCTCGGGGCCATAGATGTGTTCAGCAAAAGCTCTATCTCTTGGATGTGGATTCTCCACCGGAACTGGAAGAATATGTAGATGCTCAGGAAACAGTGGATGATGAGGTTGAGCCTCACCAGCCTGAACCTCCTTCACCAGAAGCTCCACCAGAGATATCTGTCCATGCTTTGGCAGGAGTCACTACTCCACAAACCATGCGGGTCCAGGGTTTCTTCAAGAAGATCCCTCTTACTATACTCATTGATTCTGGTAGCACTCATAACTTCATTGATCCACGAATAGCCAAACAGGCTAATTGCTTTATCCATCCCTGCTCTAGCTTTGAAGTCATGATTGCCAATGGGGGCACTTTACCTTGTAAAGGGAAATGTCGCAATGTGCGTCTCTCTATTGGAGATTATAACATGCGCTCTGACATGTTTTCCTTACCCTTAGGTGGCTGTGATGTGGTTTTGGGTGCCCAATGGTTACGCACTCTTGGCCCCATTCTCTGGGATTTTGCTGAACTTTGGATGCAGTTTTTAGCCGAGGGGCACCAACACACTTTGAAAGGCTTACAACCAGGGTCTCTCAGCATCATCAGTTCACACCGTATGGAAAAAATTCTTAAGAAGAATTCACATGGTGTCATCGCTCAACTCCATTCCATTCAGATGCAGCCATCAGCAGTCTCTAGCACTCCTGCCGATCTCCAACACATTTTGGACAAGTATTCTGGTATATTTGCTGAACCTGTGGGATTACCTCCTTCTCGTCCAGAGGACCACCGTATTCAGCTCCTTCCTGGCAGTGTTCCGCCCAACATCAGGCCCTACCGCTACCCATTTCATCAGAAGACCGAAATCGAGATACTTGTCCGTGACTTACTGAAGCAAGGTATTATTCGCCCTAGTACTAGTTCCTTTTCTTCTCCAGTTCTGCTTGTTCGCAAAAAAGATGGGTCATGGCGACTCTGCATTGATTTCCGAGCACTTAATCATCTCACTATAAAGGACAAGTTTCCCATTCCAGTTGTTGATGAACTTCTTGATGAACTTCATGGGGCTCATTTTTTCTCCAAGTTAGATCTTCGTTCTGGGTATCATCAAATTCGGGTTAATGAGGAGGATATACCTAAAACTGCCTTCCGCACACATGATGGTCACTATGAATTTTTAGTCATGCCCTTTGGCCTCACGAATGCTCCTTCAACATTTCAGGCAGTGATGAATAACATATTTCGACCATACCTCCGGAAATTCATTCTGGTCTTCTTTGATGATATCCTCATATATAGCAAAACTTGGGCTGAGCATCTCCATCATCTGGAGCTTGTCTTGCAACTTCTCTCTGATCATCAACTCTGTGCAAAACTATCTAAATGTGTGTTTGGCCAGGAGGAAGTGGAGTATCTCGGGCATATTGTTGCACACCATGGAGTGCGGGTGGATCCTACAAAAATAGATGCCATGAAAACTTGGCCGCATCCTAAAACTCTCAAGAGCCTTCGGGGTTTTTTGGGGTTGACTGGCTACTACCACAAGTTTGTCAAAGATTACGAGAAAATCGCAGCACCATTGACAGCTCTGTTAAAAAAGGATGCCTTCTCCTGGAACCCTGTTGCTGAGACTGCATTTGAACAACTGAAACAGGCTATGTGCAGTACACCTGTTCTCGCGATGCCAGATTTTTCCAAACCCTTCACTATTGAGAGTGATGCTTGCGGCAATGGATTGGGTGCTATTCTCCTGCAAGATGACCATCCTATTGCGTTCACTAGCAAAGCCCTCTCTGGTAAGAATCTAGCCCTCTCTACTTATGAAAAAGAAATGATGGCTATTTTGCATGCTGTACAGAAGTGGCGGCCATACCTCTTAGGGAGTCATTTTTGCATCAGAACCGATCACCAAAGTCTGAAATACTTCCTGGAACAACGGGTATCCTCTCCTACACAACAGAAATGGGTCAGCAAACTCATGGGGTATGATTATGAGATCACCTACAAGAAGGGTAAGGAGAATATTGTGGCAGATGCTCTTTCTCGCACATTTGATAATCAAGCTTCCCTTTCCGCTATTTCTATGCCCATTCCCAATTGGTTAGCGTCTGTTCAGCAGGGCTATGATAGTGACTCTTCTTTATCTCAAATCATTCACCAGCTAGCCAATAATCCTTCTGCTATACCACATTACTCTTGGGATGGTGCTTCTCTTTGATACAAGGGTCGGCTAGTGCTTCCTCAGAACCCAGCTCTACATCAGGCTATTTTTTATAAACTCCATGCTTCTCCTTCAGCAGGGCACTCAGGCTTCCTCAAAACTTATGAGCGAGCAAGGAGAAACTTCTTTTGGAAAGGGATGAAATAGACGATTCAACAGATGGTGGCTGAATGTGATACTTGCCAACGCCACAAGGGTGAAACGACCCTCCTTCTTGGCTTGCTCGAACCATTGCCCATCCCTACATGGATTTGGACTGATATTTCTATGGATTTCATTGAAGGGCTTCCTAAATCCGGTGGCAAGACAGTGATCTTGGTTGTGGTTGATCGTCTCTCGAAATATAGTCATTTTTGTGCCCTCAGCCACCCCTATACTGCCTCCTCTGTTGCACAAATCTTCATGGACCAGATATTTCGTCTTCATGGACTCCCTTCTTCCATTGTCTCTGATCATGATGCAACTTTTACCAGTCATTTTTGGACTGAACTGTTTCAAAAAACTGGCACCAAACTGAAGATGAGTTCGGGCTATCACCCACAAACTGATGGTCAAACTGAAATTGTCAATAAATGCTTGGAAACTTATCTTCATTGCTTCACTTCCGAACAGCAACATCAGTGGGCCAAGTGGCTCCCTTTAGCTGAATGGTGGTACAATACCTCTTACCACACTGCCTCTAAAATGACTCCATATGAAGCAGTCTATGGTCAAGCACCTCCAGTGCTCCTTCCCTACACTCCCAACAGCTCACCAGTCCAGGCAGTTGACATAGTTCTCCGCAGCAGGGATCAGATTCTTCGTACCTTACAGGATAATCTTCACATGGCCCGTAATTGGATGAAACAGCAAGCAGATCAACACCGTTCTGAGCGCTCATTTCAAGTTGGGGATATGGTTTTTCTTCATCTACAGCCATACAAACAATCCTCCCTAAAGCTGAAAGGGCATCATAAGCTGGCCCCAAAATTTTATGGGCCTTATAAGGTTCTGCAGAAGATTGGTTCAGTTGCTTATAAACTGGAACTTCCTCCTTCTTCCCGCATTCATCCAGTCTTTCATGTTTCTTGTCTAAAGAAAGTTCTGGGTACCACTGTCAGAGCACAAACTACTCTCCCTGAAATGGATACGGAAGGATCCATTATCCTGGAGCCGGTGGCAATCATTGACCAGCGCACTCGCCAGCTTCGCTCTCGCTCCATCTCTAAGGTCTTGATTCAGTGGCATGGCATGCAACCAGAGGATGCTACCTGGGAACCCCTTCTTCAGATTCAACAACAATTTCCACACCTTAAGCTTTGAGGACAAAGCTTTTTTCTAAGGGAGAGGGGATGTTAGGAACCTGTGTGTTCCTTCTGTTTATTTTGTTAGAGTAGTGTTGTTGGACGCATATGCTTTGTAAGTCGTCCCGTGAGTATATTTTATTATCCCACATGCATAGGTAGTATTACTTTTCTAGATCGTACCCAGTATATAAGAATAGGTTGAGGCCCTTGATGGGCACGGACGAATTTATTGTATTGAGCTTGCTCAAAGGAGGTTACCCCCTCGAAGTGGCCTGCGATCAGTAGATTCATTCTGAGTTCTGCTATCACTTTGTATTCTGTTATTTCGAGCATTCTCACGATATTGCTATAAGGAGGTTCTTCACATCTGCATGTTAAGGTTTAGTTGATGTCAAATGGATAAGGGACTGGTCAGCTTGAAGGATGCATGTTCTCTATTATTGTATACCTAGGTTATGCTAAGATACAAATCTTAATCGAATATCTTTCCTTTGTGTTTAAGAATTAAAAGAGTTTTCCCTCACTTAGTTTATCAGGTTCATGTGCTCTATTAAGTAGCTATTTCATCCATGGATATTTGCATAAACATAGAAGATTAAGGGATTTTATCTGTTTTCCAGATTTAATTGTATGCCTTTACACTGGTACCATATAAAGAGTCTGAGGTCCACCTGCCTAGGTCTAATAGAGCCTGAAGAAGAAGAAGGATTTATCCTTATAATTGGCCCAAGACTATAGTCAAGTGCATCCATCATAAGAATTTTCTAGCCTTAGATGCATTTGTCTAGTTTCTTGGTTGTTTGTAAAACTGTTAAATTAGGAGCCAACACCTAGGAATAAACTCTCCACTTTTCCTTTTTAGTTTCCTATTCCTACAATGAGAATTCATTCCTTATAATGTCCTCTAGATAATATGAATCATGTTTGACCAGACCCAAGTTAACCCTATGTCTCAAGGTTTGATTAAAAAATCCCTCAATATCACAAAAATGGGGATGGGAGACAACCATTTTATATTGATCCAAAATTTTATGAGAAAAGATCCAACACCCTTTGGTAATCACAAATTGTTGTGCCACAGTGCAAGTAGGAAAAATTGACCCCAGTGATCTTTTCAATAGAAACATCTCCTCCACTCCTCCTAACTACAACAAAACTTCAGCCATTCCTACATTTAAAGGTACTTGGTAGGGAAAAACATGAGGGCTCCCCCTAAAACCATAAATTCTTAAACTAGTAGAAATAGAGTAAGGAATGATATCTCCCCAATTGTGTGAAACTTTCAAAAATATGGGGGTTATCCATAGGCTTTATGAGATTCATTAGTGCATTAGGGATCCTAGGATTGTCACTCAATATGAGGCATCTTAATTTAGAAGCAAAATACCTATAAAATTTGACAAAACTAGCATTATTTGCATCCCAAGTCATATTTGCAATCCACAACTGGACTGGTAGTGCTTCCCCATTCTCCTCTCTATTCAATTCCATCTCTTTACCAAAATATGCCACCCCTTTAAACAAAAACATATGCATCAATAGAGAATAGTGCCCAAATGTTTTCTCCACTTTCCCTTTGGCAATTCCAATCAAACCAACATGGATTTCTTTAGCTAAAAAGGAAGCAAAATAAAAAATAACATCTACACCAAAAGAGGCAATTTGAACCATCATATACATAAGGCCAATAAGCATGAAATCTTGCTTGTCTTCACCAAAAACATGACATAGGTTCCTTTATATAGGAACTGAAAAGACTCTTCTTAAAAGGTTCCCTCAAGGCCGCAGTGATTATAGGAAAAGTTCCTATTGTGCCAATGTGTGCCCTCAGTGCACCTCCTCTAATCACATCCTTCTTTGCCTTGTATTCATTCTCTAGTTCTAATAGATTAATTGGAAGATGATAATCTGACAATGGCTCTAGGTGAAAAACCTCTCTAATTTCTTGAGGACTAATTGAGATGAGAGGCACACCATCAGTTCTTCTCACCACCCTAATAGCTTGGTCATAATTCTTGGCAATGGCTTCAAGAAAATCATAATCCATGAAAACACTTGGAACTACTAGTTTTCCTAAATCAAAATTCTAGACATTGGCATGAGGGGAAAACAAATTCCTTTCTGAAAACTATTTCTTGAACAAAACAAGACCAATTTGCATAGTTGTTGCATCCCTAAGCTAGTTCCCTTTGTCATACAATCCATCAACAATCTTAAGCCTAGGGTTTAAGGAAATTAAATTCTTAACTTGTGCAAGTTCGGTGGTGAACTTTGGGAGTAATTCTAGAAAATCGTCATGAACATTCCTATCCATATAATTTACTTGCCCAGAAAATGCTTTCTTAGGAGGTATCTTGACTATAATTCACAGGAATTGGAATGCCACAAAGGTTATAATATGAGTACTTACTTGATTTTCCAAATTTTTTCTTCTCTAATTCTCTTCAATAGCTTATGAATAGAGAGGATTGCTTCACATCTTTGCTAGGCTTATCACAAAATCATTAGTAGGCTTTGGTGCTTGAAAAATGTGAAGTCTTTGTTTCTGTGAGACTAGAAATGGAAAAATCTCTTGTATTATACTTTATTTTTCTCACACATGAAGCTTTCATTCATCATAAATGCACAAAATTGAAAAATAGAGTGGCATCACATTTCTTTTCAAATTTGTGCCATTGATTCTTAAAAAATCCTATGATCTAGGAAAGAAAACTGGGCTGACTCACCTTTCTTCTTAACATGTTGGTAGTCAAGCCAATAAAATGCTTCCATCTATACCTTTCCTTCATGTGTCATCAAGTCACTACCTTGTTATGCATAACTTTCAAGCATCTTGCTATAGCAAGATAGCAATAACCATTGATGCTACTTTGATCGTGTGGCAGACATTTGATACAACTCTTAAGGGATAAATAGTGGGTCCCTCATTCAGTATCTCACTATACATAATCTTCATGCAACTATTCATAGAGAGATAGCGATAGCCGTGGATTTGAGTTTAATCTGAGGGCATGGAAACTGCATGAATCTTTTAAGCTGTGGTGGGTCCCTTACTCGCTATCTTGCTATACATAATTTTCACACATCTTTCCATAGCAAGATAGCGAGTATTGTTGATCCATGCTTGATCTAATGATCAGAATCCTTCACATGTTTTATGCATGGGGCATGGGTCCAAGTTACTGCTAACGCTAAGCTAGGTTAACATGATAGCATATATATATATATATATATATTCACATGTTTTATGCATGGGGCATGGGTCCAAGTTACTACTAATGCTAAGCTAGGTTAACATGATAGCATATATATATATATATATATATATATATATATATATATAAAATTTTAATCCCCTGTGACATCACACCTCCCTATTTGTTGTGTTGTTATTTTTTAGGCGGGTCACTACTTCGCTACTGGCAAAAGTCACCAACTTTTTGGTAGCAACATAGGGACTTCCGAAAACCCATCAAAAATTAGCACTGGGAAAATTAAAAATAGAATAACCATGACTAACACAACTGTCAGAGAAATAAAAGCATAGTTTGTAAGATATCTTCCTCATGATCCTCAAAATCACTGCCCATTTTAAAAGAACACCATCTTCTTCAATATCTGGGCACTCACTATGTCACTACCAGAAAGTTGATGACTTTCGTGGTTGTGATGTAGCGAGCTCGAATGGATTTAGAATTTTGGTGACAGAAAACATATGACACATTTGATTAAAATTTCACCAATTAATACTACTATTAGTGGCATGGGAATTTTTTGGTCACATCAATCTTTAAAAGGTTGCCACTTTCTTTATATTTTGGGAACTTTCTATGTCACTACTAGCAAGGTGCATAGATTTTTTAGTCATCATATAGTGACTCACCGAAAAGACCTGGGTCCTGCTGACAGTACTTACAAATTGCTCCTCTTGCACCCTTTCTGATATTGACAACCCTGGGGTAGAGAATGTGACCATGGAGTTTTCAAATTAATACACTTCTCTAGCACCTGACCTCATTTTTTAGTACCAAAACATAGTTTTCTGATGGTTGCTACATCGCTATAGTAAACATCCTCACAACTTTTTATAGTGAGCAAGCAACATCCATGGATCCAAACAAGATCCAATGATAGGGCACGGCCTTTTCTAAAAGGACTCAACAAATGACTTTGATGTAGGCAGGAAAAAATATTCAACCCCTTTAAAAAAAATTGAGCCAAGATAATTTTTAAAAGGGCAAGACCTAGGATTTTACACAAATTTTAAAGGATATCAAAATACAAAACCCAAAACCTAAAACCCTAAGATCAAAGAAAAAAACTCACATCTAATTTTTTTGTCATGATTTTAAGAAAAAATTCTATGTAAAAAATCAAACCAATAGATGAAGAGCCTCATACCACAATTAGCCCTGAGGAGATTCGAGAGGTATTTGGTCTAGAGCCTCTTACAAAATATTATGTGCCAATTGACCTACTAGAATTAGAAAAGGAATATCTATCAAAGAAGGATGCAATTAGGTAGGGTGCATTAAGTGCACATATATAGGCATAATTGGAACTTTACCAAAAATCATAGCTTCCTCTAGGGAACCTTTCAAGAAGGGGTATTTCAATGTCCAGGTTGTGGAGGCATACAAGACTCTGTGTAGAGTTTTTGGTGAAGATGAACAGGATTATATGCCCATCAGTTTTATGTACATGATCATTTAGATTTCCTCTTTTGGTGTAGATGTTATTTTTTAGTTTGCCTCCTATATACCAGAAGAAATTCATATTGGCTTGGTAGGGATTGCAAAGGGCAAGGTAGATAAAACTTTTGGTCATTATTCTTTGTTGATGCATATGTTTCTTTTCAAAGGAGTATCATATTTTGGTAAAGAAATTATTTTAAATAGATAATAGGAGTGACAAGAATTGCTAGTTCAGTTATGGAGTGCAGATATGACCTGGGATGCTCAAAATGCTAGTTTTGTCAAGTTTGATATGTACTTTGCCTCAAAATTGAGGAGCCCTTTATTAAGTGACAATCCTAGAGTGACTAAGGCATTGGTAAGTCTTATCAGACCCCTAGATAATCCTATTGGTTTGAAAGTTTCACATAATTGGGGAGACATTATCCCATACTCTATTTCCACTATTATTAGGATTTATGGTTTTAAAGGAACCCCTCATGTATTTCCCTACCAAGTTCCATTAAAGATAGGGGGAGCTAAATTTTTGTGTCAGTTAGGAGGATTAGAGGAAACTTATTTGCTAAAGAGGCAAAGAGGGTCAATTTTCCCAACTTGCACTGCAACCCACCAATTTATGATCACAAAAGGGGGTTGGCTTTTTCTTTATAAAATTTTAGACCAGTATAAGATGGCTATGTCCCATTCCCATTTGTGTGACATTGAGGGGTTCTATGACTTAGCCTTTAGGCTAAAAATTAAGCTTGGTAAAATAAAACATGATCCATATTACCCTAAGGAAATAATAAGAAATGAGTTCTCCTTGTAGGAGAAAGAAACCAAGAAAGAAAAATGGAGGGTTTTCTCCAGGGTTTTGGAGTTTTTAAATTGTTTTGATAAAGATTATAGTCCTCTAGGTAATACTAGCATAGAGGTAGATAGGATAAATAAAATCATGATTACTTTCCCTAAAATAATGGAAACTATGAATGAGAAAAATATTTTTTTATTAATACTTATCCAAATAAGGCCAAAGAGGTAATGAGGAGATTGGGATTTACTCCCAATCTAGGGGTAGGATAATTGATTGTCCAAGAAAGGCCAGGATATAATATAATTCAAAATAAGAAGGCCACTGTGGATAAGGAAAAACAAATAATAGCATCCACTAGTGTTGCCTTGAAGCAAAGACCTGAAGAGCCCTCTCCTAAGAGGCAAAAAATAATGAAAGAACAAGGCCCTCATATTGAGGAACATTCACCTACATAATCTCCTTTGCAGATTGAAGAGGAACAATTTTCTAGAGAATAGATTGAAAAATTGGGGTCCCAAGGAGGAATTTTTATCACCTAGGCATAATTAGATGAGGGAAACCCCCAAAAGCCCCCTATGCCTAGCCTTGAGTTGACAGTGGCAGATTTTAAGGGAAGGGAACTAGACCCTATCATAGAGTAGGCCAGTCATCAATTTTATTCAGATGATAATTTTGTTAATTACAGAGACTTCCACCAATTTGCGTGGAGGACAAACATAGGAAAATATGAGGAAAGATGCAATAAATTGAAGATTGAGCATCTAGAGATTGAAGATATAGCCATTCAGACACAAATAAAAGATGAAATGATAAAGGAGTTTCAAAGCCTGACCCTTGAGGAAGGGAGAGAAATGGTAAGATCATCAAGTGTTTTATTGCTTCCCAATTAGGATATAGCAGGTGCTCTAATTTTTAATTATGTTTCCAATAAATTAGAGACATAGGACCAAAATAAAAAAGAGATCTTAGGTGCTAAGTTCAGTACAAACCAAGTTGCTTTACTTATTTGGTCCATCAGAAAAGCATCCAGAACAATGTCTCTACAATAAGATAATACTGGGTTAATTGGTAATTTGATTGTAAAAAGAGTAGAGGATACAACTTCTATAGGGGCTACACATTTAAATATTGGGACATCTCGGTTAACTTTGGTCACTACAGAGAAATATCAGAATAAGATATTGGAATTGCAAGCCAAGTATGAGAAACTTTTGGAGGCATATAATAAAGAAGTTTAG
Source organism: Cupressus sempervirens (assembly GCA_028749045.1). Classification (NCBI taxonomy): domain Eukaryota; kingdom Viridiplantae; phylum Streptophyta; class Pinopsida; order Cupressales; family Cupressaceae; genus Cupressus; species Cupressus sempervirens. Next base: position 8,894,114 of record CM053784.1, on the reverse strand, counting down.
AAAAGAATTGAACTTGAAAATAAGGTAATGGGAAGGTTTTTTAGGCCAAGAACCACTTATCCCCACCCTCTAGTGGAACCTTTTAAATCTACTCCTCTCATAGAAATACTAGAGACTCTACAAAGGCCATAATACTACATAGTTGAAGACTATGAAGAAGAAAAGAACAAACTGTGGCCATTGCATGTAGAGCTAAATGTGCAATATGAAGACAAATTAAGAAAGGGTCTCATTTATTTGGTAGACAAAATTGAATGGCTAGTGTTTTATGAGTAGTTATCTAGGGTTGTAAGCATATGGGCAAAAATGAAGGCCAGTGAAGAGACTTTGAAACCCATTGTTAATAAGTGGGGCAAGAGAACAAAAGAAATTACTTTTTTGAGTTACTCTATCATAAGGTCTTCCCATGACCATATTGAAAAATCATTTGATGTTACTAATGATCTATTAGAGTTTGATGACAAAAGAGTTGCATTACAATTGAGAGTTGTTGCTTATCTAAGTAAGTATAAAAATGAAAAGTTTGATTTATTCCCATGTGCTCTAGATAGAAAAAATAAATTAAAGAATAAAGATGAATGGGCCAAGGAATTGGATGACTTGTTCTATTTAAGAATGAATAAATTCATCAATGAAAAAGGGCATACATGGTGGTCCACCACTACAGAGGAATTGGTGAAGGTCCAGTTATTCTTTGATTCTTTCAAACATGAATTTGTTATTATTGACAAAGAAGCTAAGTATATGATTAAAAAGAAACATGACATATTGCACTTCAATTGGCTAGATGATACACTTTTTGACAAGTGGATGGTAGATATTGCTTCTAGTGAATAGTTGGAAGAAGCTGAAACCTATGATGAGGTGCAAGAAGATGAAGTATAGGTCATTGATACAATTACACAAGATCAAAGGGAAGAAAAAGATAAAGACAAGCAGCCAATTTCAGTTGGACGTCTAGAGGCCTAGGATGCTGACATGACAGAGGAAGAAACAAGAATAAAAGTACTTTTATTAGTCCATGATGAAAATAGTGAAAACCCTCAAGTTGGGATTAATTTGCAATTACCAGAACAAACTTCATCATTGGCCAGTCTAGTAGCTACATATACTGAAGACTCGGAATAGAAGCCAATCAAAAAATCAGTAGCATGTGAAGATGTAATAGAAATGGGACCTAACAAAAGAATAAAATGATGTATTACCTTTCTATTACACAAAATTTTGTCTTTTATGGCAGCAAACACTTGTAAGAAATCTTTTGTCTATAGGATAGCTATCAATTCTCTATGCCTAAAGCTTGTTGTATCTCACACTATATAAGTGAGATTCCAAGGATAGAGAATGGTCTAATTTCTAATATAACTTTAGTTTATATTGAGTATGGTTCAGTCTAGTTTATTGGTGCAAAACTTATGATGTATTCTCTCTACAAATACTTGGCAATATATTGATGTTACAAGGGTCTAATGTCTTTTCTAGACTCATTCTAAGTCTTATTACAATTGTATGCAAATCTTCTAAGGAGATTAATACAAAATTTAATTGTCCTAATATTTGTTCTTGCTGAATTTTGTCATCATTGTTATTACCTAGTTATTCTGATATTGTCTGAGCAAAGCTTGTCTAGTTAAATGTAATTCACTTAGATTCTATGTCAGTTTATTATTGGTATTGATTCAAGGAATTAAGTAAATGCTTTAGTGAATCTAATAGGGTTGCTATGGTAATAGAAAGGATGTCTACAAGAATGAATTCTAGTAAGAATTGTTGATAGTATTGGTTGTAATGCAATTAATTAGATCTATAAATTGAAGTAGACTCTAGATCCCAATGGAAGAGGCACTGATCTAGTTAATCCAATCTGCAAATAGATAGATTGTGAATAAGCGCCAAGCTTAAAATCAAAATCAACTTTATTTTACTATTTGAAGAGTTTCAAAGATGGTCAGTACCTGTTTGCATGTAATCTCTTAGCCTTAGTTAGATATTATTGTTGGAAATACTTGCAAATCTAAGAAGAATTGTGACCAAAACTACTTGTAAGGGATGCATATCATCTGAAAATGTCAAGGGATCGATAAAGTATGTATATGTCAAAGATAGAAGATGAGAATCAGAATGAAACTAACAGGATTCTCATACAACAACATTCATTTGAATCATCCCCTAGGTATACCTACCTTGGTTCTATAGAGCCTAAAGAGTAGAAAACTAGTCCTAGTTTTGTTGAAGTTGGGTCCAAATAATACACACAGATAATTGTTAATAGGAAGTAGCTAGTCCATAAATTTGTGAATATTATTATCTTGGTATTGAGCTTTTGTTGTTCAATAGTTGAAAAACACCAAAAAAAGGGAAGAAAATATGTGCTAAGTGCAACATGCCATATACTTATTTTCACAGTTTTGATGAACAGATCAAAGAAAAGGTAATTGAGCCACAAATGCTTACTAATAACTTTATGAAACAGGATCAGAAGTTAACTTTAAGCATTAAATGGAAGCAATCCATGATAGCATCTAGGATGTTCAAGATAAAAAAGAGAAAGCCCTAAAAAGATTTACTCTTTTAAAAGATCACTTATCCCCTTAGATTACATTATTACAAAATCAATTGGAGGAATTCTTGGCAGCAAAAAATTCATACAAAAATTTTGTGGCTATAGAATTGAATGCAGCAAAGTTAGCCACATACACCCTATGTGCAATAATAAGTGTGTTAGATGCACTAAAGAAAGTTGGAAAAAACATCTTGCATAGTTCAAGACTAACTTTAGCAATTTTTTTCCCAATTTTGATACAGCTTTCAAAATTTTGATAGGATTTTCTTTTTGTTGACACCTTTGTCATTGATGTCAAAGGGGGAGAAATAAGAAAAATTGCAAGTGTAAGCTATATAGTTTTACTTTGACATATAGTACTAAGCTTTTATTTAAGAAAGCTTTGTAATTAGAGTTATAAGGGATGCTATATTTTTTCAAAACATGAATATAATGTTTTTACTATGTTATGTATGGTTAATTACCTTGATTGGTATGACAACATTTTTAAAACTTAGCCAATTTTCCCAAAATGTTGCCATTAATGTCAAAGGGGGAGATTGTTGGCAATATGGTCAATTAGTCATATAAGATGAGATATTTGGTTGTCATTTATGGCAACAATTGTTTTATAGTATAGCTATGATTGCTTGTGATGGAAAATTGTATAAGTATTCGACATTGTTATAGCAGCACGATGAGATTTACTAATAATGGAATATTCCTTTGGAATATCCTCTTGTGCAATAAATGATAGATGCATGATGTTAGTCATCCTAATGATGTAGACAACTGCACATGTCTGTGCAGTCAACCAAGTTCAAGTTATGGAGGAAATATTGTTGCAGATACTTCACTGTGTAGAACAAAACATGTTAGTAAATTGAGTTGTATGACTTATAGAATTATTTTGATTACTAAATCTTGATGAGCTAACTCTAAGGATAATACGAGAGCCAACTAAGGAAGGATTTATTAATATGATTGATATAAGTAAAAGGACATCATTAGTGAGGTCAGATGTGAGGAATAAGTATGTGAATATAAATGTGAGTGATATGATGTGAATTGATAAATGCACAGCAACTCCTTGCTGATAACATTGAGTAAATAGGAAGGAAGATTGTATACAGTCTACCAAAAGATTCTATGAAGAACTGACAATCAAAAGAATTGTGAAGTATGGTAAGTGATCCAATTTTGTATGTATATCTATTCTCTTGAAGAACTCAATTGTATAGTTGCATGTTAGGGAAGTGGGTTCTTGATCTTGCACACATTTGTATATGATCCACCAACTCCTAATAGGGTTCACTCAGGCATGAAATGAAAGTCTGTGGAAGATGAGTGTTAAGCAAGCTCACTTGATTAATGAAGGAAATTTTGGATGGAACCAATGTTAACCAATCTCACTCGGTTACCAAAGGAACTTTTCTAGTATGTAGTGTTGACCAAATTTTAGTTGGTTAACATAGGAAAATCATTCCTAAGTTAGTGCCTACTGAGCAAGGTTAGCTAACAAAGGATTTTATTATTTTGGCATATTGATTTCAATTGATTTATCTAATGGTTCTAGCCAATTGAGAAGATGAATATTAATTATTCCAAGTTACATTTGAGTTGACTTAACAAAATGAAACAAAAGGTCAAGTTGAGAATTAGAGTGTGTGTGAATGAGAATGCATGAAAGATTGTGAAGATCTAATGATGCAAAGAGGAAGTGAATTGGAAGGATATGACTATCCTAATGAAGCTAAAAGGATACATTCAATAAGAAAGGATCAATTACAAGCTATAATTGAGATCTATAATTAGCAATTTAGTGGCATCCAAATCAAGCCATGTCATTGTTACTCTCTAACCACATAGCAATGATCTAAATCTCTTAATAGAGTTTTCATAATAACCATTTGTAAATCCTATAACAAAAGGTGGCAGTTCTATTGAATTGTCCAAAGACCTCTAACAAGGCCACTCCTAACAAGGTGATTAAATCCTCTAATAGGGTCACACCTAACTATGTGTTTTGTAACCTTGAACAAGTTTGGCTCCTAATAGGGCTCACTTGAACTTCAAAAGAGTGAAAATAGTAACTAGTTGCAATTGGTAGTTTTTTCCAAATTGGGTTTCCATGTTAAATCTTGGTGTCAAATGTGTTCATGCTATTTATTTTTTGTATTTGCAACTAAGTTAAAGTAATAAGTAATCACAGATAAAAATTTAAGACTTGCATGTTAAGTAGTTACCAAGCATTCTTAGTGTTTATCAAGTTATAACATCTTTGTGTATATACTGAGCATCAACATAGTTTAGTTTTTAGAGTTTTTTGTTCTAACATCTAAGGGATCTAATATTTATTTTTTATAGTAATTGATTCACCCCTCCCCTTTCAATTACTTCTCTTATATTTTCAACAAATAGTTGAGTGTGAAAATGTAAGGATTGATGAAATTTTTGGTACTAAGAAGAAAATGGTAGATTATAATTCTAATGAGCAAGAAGATAATTCTAGAATTGTTACAAAAAATGTTGAATTTCTTTTTTATATTAATGATAACTTTCAAAATGATGTATCTATTGAGCATAGAGAAGAAGAGAGATCTTAACCTAGAGAAGAGATAAGAGTTGAGATGTCAACTCCTACCTCCAGCATAAACATGATAAAGCATCACCCTTCAAAGTAGATAATTGGGAGCAAGGATAAAGAGGTTATGACAAGGAATAGAGTGAATGAGGAATTGTGTCTAATTTCTCAAGTGGAACTTACAAGTGCAGATGAGTCATGTAAGGATGATCATTGGATGCAAGCAATGAGAGAAGAATTAGATCAAATTGTGAAGAATGAAAAATGGGAATTAGTTCCTAGACCTAAAGATAAGAATGTGATAGGAACCAAGTGGGTATTCAAAAATAAGATGAATGAACAAGGTGAAGTTGTGAGAACCAAGGCAAGACTTGTTTTCAAAGGTTACTCATAGCAAGAAGGCATAGATTATGAAGAAACATATGCACCTATGGCAAGAATGGAATTAGTAAAGATGTTCTTGTCTTATGCAGCAAGTAAGAATTTCAAGGTTTAGCAAATGGATGTCAAGTTAGCTTTTCTGAATGGAAAACTTGAAGAACAAGTCTACATTGAGAAACTTGATGGATTACCTCTAATAGATAAAAATGATTTTTTACGTAGACTAAAGAAAGCATTGTATGGTCTGAAGAAAGCACCTAGAACCTGGTATGCAAGGTTGGACAAGTATTTGTCTAAGCTTGGATTTATTAAAGGTACAATATGTTGGCGCTCAAAATTGTAGCCTTGATTTTGAGCACCATTGAAAAATTGAGCCCTATAAGCGCTTTTTGATGCACATGTACCTGGTTGTACTTTTGAGGCCCAAGAGGTGTTCAATGTTTCTAACACTTTCCATTTAGTGCATTTAAGTGTTCTGTGATGTTAATTTGAGATTCTTAGCCATTTCATGAAGTCTCGTTTTGAGCAAGTGTCAGTTTTGCATTTTCACCTAAGTGTCAAACAATGACAGAAGGCCTTGTTTGCATCTGAATATCTTAAAGCTAGAAATGTTTCGTGAATTACCCTTTTGGGAGTATCTAGTGTCCATAGCTGAGAGCCCATGTTTTAGATTTTCAGTTGTTTCGAGTTTGTTTGACTAGGTTTTGAATCCTTCAAAGTTGGTCATTTATTGTTTTTATGCTGAAACAGTTTGCGCATAATTTTGGGAAGCCCTGTTTGACGTGTTATAACTTTGACCCAATTGTTCAAAATGTGAAATTTCCTTTTGTGTTGTATTGTAGATGTTAGAAACTTGTTATGTTTCAAGTTTCAGCTCATGAAAAATCTGTTAGATTAGTTTTCAAACACAATTCCAAATGCAATTTCTATCATTTTACTGGTGTCAGCATTTGCAGATTGGTTGGAACCCCTATTTGTGATGTTATAACTTGAGATTCGTGATTGGTAAAATCAAATGGATTGTACTATTGTATTGTCCACTAAAAATATTCCAAGTGTGCCAGTTTTTAGGTCATGACGAATCCGTTTGCACACTTTTTGAGGTCAATTCAATTTACAAAAATCATTTTTCTATCATTCTTTCCAGTTTGCAATTTTGAGTAGCCCATTTTGACTGATCACCATTTGTGCCTTGTCATTCATCATGAGCCAAAATCAAAGATCCATAATGTCCTCATGACAGAGAACCAATGCCCTAGTTTTTATTTCCCCATGTGCTCATTTGCCCAGTTTTCAAACCAAATCTGAACCCAGTTTGTTGTTTTCTACCTTGTTTACTTGCAGGTAATTCTGAGAAGGCAACTTTGATAGTGAATATCTTTTGACTGGGAATTCATCATGAGATGAGATTCGACAGGGTGCAAGAGTGTGGAGCAAAGATTCAATGTGCCAGTTTTCAGAGCCCGGTCAGAGGTTTGGGCAAAATAGTGTTGTAGACACCATGTGCTCAAATAAAGATGTATACTCTTGTGTTGTCAACATGACAAATCACAAGGTGTGCAAACTCCTAAGTGTCTCACAAATAAAAATAATAAAATAATGCAATATAATTAAATAATGCATTAACCTAAGTAAACTTAAGTAAGTGTAAATAGTAAAGTACTTATTTACACCAACACCCCCCCTTAATTGCAAGTTAGGGGAATGTGCTTAAGCTTACGAACTAGGATGAAGATGCATAATGGGTTCTAGCTACTAGACCATGTTAGGTACCCATGTACATAATGAAAATGCAAATTTCCCATAAAGCGGGGAAAGAGGGAAAACCTCATGGAAAAAACCCTCCCCCAAAAAGAGAGATAGAAGAGGATGCAGCAATGGATGGAGTGATCAAGACCCCCCCATTACGACATACATCTAGTATATACATAAGAGAATAAGAGAAGGAAGAGAGATAGAAGAGGCTCCCCCCCAAAAGAAGAATGCCAACAAGTGAAAGCTCCTCCGATGAAGAAGTTGGTCCAAGAATGCAGAATGATGTTCCTCCCCTTAGGAAGAAACAATTCCCAACGTACAGTCCTGAAGATGTATGCTAGCTCGGAAACTTTCTCAAGTATCCCTGTACTAATGCTGAAGTTCACCCTTTCCAACTATGCTAAAAAGAATGAATGTAGATCTATCAAGGATGTATGTTGAACCTATTCCACTAAACCATATGTCTCCTCAACTGACAAAGAGACGTCCACTAATTGTTGTTCATAAGGATCCACAATCATGCCAACCTGGGAAGATTGATCATGTAGAGAATGGACATGAGGGTCAGAGTGAGCCCTCACAAAAACTGTAGAAGTATCATCATCAATGAGAAGATGTGTGTCCTCAAGTTTGTCTCCCAAGTCAAATGAAGCTGGAGCTGGAAGATGAGATGTACCATGCTGTGTTGGACCTTTCATTGTGGCAATATAAGTATGTGGACTGGACTAATGTGACCTCTCACTGCAATTGTCGATAGAACCCCACATGTCTGAACCTATTGAAGCACTATCGCTGGTGTCACTATCAGTTTCCACTGTGTATGAAGTGCGAAGAGGAGTAGAGGACAAGCTGGGTGAACTTTCCTCAAAGTGAACATCCTTCTCCACAAAAATCTCATGTGTCTCAGGATCCATAAGTCTGTAAGCCTTCATACTATCTTCATAACCGATGAAAGTACAAGGCCTAGGTGTTAGTGCCTTACAACTCCTGGAAGAGAGGTTTGCCCATGTAGGACAACTAAAGACTCTAAGGTGACTCACAACTAGTTTTTTGCCACACCAAACCTCAAAAGGAGTCTTGCCATCTAAGGCTGGATGAGGAGACCTATTAAGTATATGAGTAGCACTGCTAATGGCTTCAACTTCTAATGTGGGATCGAGAGACTTGGCCTTTATCATGCAACTTGCCATGGTCTTGAGAGTCCTAATCCTCATAGCTGCAACATTTGTCTTGTGCAAACTGAATGCTGGTGAGTTTTGAAGATCAATCCCCTCAATTCTGCAAAAGTTCTTAAGTCTCCTATCAACATATCTGTTCTCATTGTCCACTCTAAGTACTTTGATGGCTTTCCTTGACTTGTGTTCAACATGAGTCTTGAAGTCTTGAAGCTTATGAACCACTTCACTCTTATGATGAAGGAAGATGACCCAAGTGAATCTTGAAAAGTCATCAAAAAATGTGAGTATGTAGTGGCCTTGGCTGACTGAAGTCACTGCAAACGGTCCAACTAATACCATGTGAACTAGCTGAAGAACAATTGGAGCTTGAGAAGACTTCCCTTTATCATACTTCTCCTTAAGATGCATATCCACTAAACAAGATGAAAACTCCCCCTTAGAAAAGTTGATATTGGGTAGACCTTTAACCATGCATTTTGAGCAAAGTTGCTGAAGAGAGCGAAAGTCAAGGTGACCAAACCGCTCATGCCATAAATTGTTGTTCGAATGTGAGTGAGTTAACAAGGCTTGAGAAGAACTCTTAGGCACAAAATGGGAGAAGGAATAAAGCCTCCTGTCATCATTGACTTTCCCAACTACTACCAATGAATCATCTTTGAGACTTCGCACCATCACTGAATTTGGAAGGAACTCAACCTTATGACCATCTCCAAGGTGAGTGATTTGGTAAACTAATAGGAGATTGGAGCTTAAATTTGGAACATAGAGAACATATTTGAATTCCCCATCTTCCATTTTGACATGTCCTTTCCCTTCAACTTCCATCTTAGTATCATCTCCCACGAAGATGTGTGGTACCTTTGACTGCTTCAATGAAGAAAAATCTTGCTTTGAAGAACCCATGTGGTAGGAGGCACCTGAGTTAAGTATCCATTCTAAAGAAGAACTTGAATTTTCCATAAGTGCTTGACCTTTACCCTTTGAAGAGTTAGGAGTAGAATCTTTGGAAGTAATTGGGACTTGAATCTTATTCTTCTTGAGTAGATTTTCTAACTCATCGATTCTTTTGGTTTTGCAATGATGCTCGTCATGATTTGGCTTTTTATAGTATGCACAAAAGAGTTTGTCCTTCTTTTCATTACTTCCTTTCTTGTTTGAAGAAGAACTAGCTTGTTGAGAGGAATCATGTTGTGTCTCAGATTGTGTTTTCTACTTCCAATGCTTCTTCTTGTTGTTGCTTTTTCCCCCTTGACTAGATGTATGATCATCACGAGCTACTAAGGCTTTGGTCTTAGATGACTTGAGAAGGCCAAAATCCACCAAGTGAGATTGTTCAACAATCAACATATCTATAAATCCATTAAAGGAAGGCTTCTGGTAAGCAGATCCCATGGTTAACTTGTGAGTATTAAAACTCAAAACAAAGTTGGCATACTCAAAAGGTAGCTTCTTTAGGATGTGATGTATCAACCTATCATCCTTCATGGGATTTCCACAATCTTTTAAAAGTGCCCTATACTCATTGAATTTGATGATATAATCTTGAATTGTGTCATAATTTTAAGGATCTAAGAGAAGTAGATCATCCTCAATTTGAAATCCCTTTTCTTTATCCACTTTACCATACAACTGTTCAAGTTTGTTCCAAGCTTCTTTAGAGTCTGAACAATTTTTAATGTGGAAGAGAAGATTGCTATGTACACAACTTCTTATAACACCTAAAGCTTGTTGGTCTTGTCTTTTCCAATCAATGAGTTCTTTAGCATCAGTAGGTTGGTTAATTGTACCATCAACATATAAACTATATCCTTTTTCCATTAATCTACTCCATGCAATATATTTCCAAGTAGAATAGTTGTGTGAAGTTAAAGGAGGACATTTAAAACCCATGATGCAGAAATGAAAGAGCACAAAATAGAGACACAAGAACACTATGCACACCCCCCATTTTCACTCAATCAAAAGACCCCCCCCAAAAAAGATGTTGTTGGCACTTTATAAGTAGTGCATTTACAATGAGCCACTTGTCAAAATGAACAAAGTGGACTTACTGATTTGGCTTTTAGAACTGCCTTATAAGGCTTAAATCTGTCACTTAAGCATTGTAGCTTAGTTTTACAACAATTCTGAAAAGAATCAAAGCTATATAATGCTAAAGAACGCCTAATTCTGAAAGTGAGAAATTTGTCCACACAACCCTAGAATCTGACTTTAGATCTAAAAAGTAGACAAAAAAATATGTACTTTCAAAAAAATGAAACCTAAAAAAGTGACCAGATGTGCTCGTACGAAGCTTCTAAAGTTGCAAAAGGCAGGATTATGCAGGTACAATTGCCAAAAAATGCAATTTTTGCAAAATTTGTGCACCAAAACCAAAAAACAAGACCACCAATGGAAAATTCAAGAAATTCTACCTGATTTCAAAAAAAATTGCACCTGAATCAGAGTCCGGATGATCAAGTTACGAGCTCGCAAAGTCAGGCTACCAAATTGAAAAGCAATTTGGAGAGGAGTCTGGAGGAGAAACTGTGAGGTTAAATTTGACATTCAAATAGGCGTCAATACAGTTGAAAAATAGTTGGGAATGACATTCAAATAGGCGTCAAATTTCACACACTAAAATGATGACATCAGCAAAAAAGAACTCTGTGCTGACGTGGCAGAATGGGCTGTCGTGTCCGTACTGTGCAGATTTTACACATGGCAGAGAAACCCAATTTCCACAGGTGACATGGCAGTACTGGGTGATTATGTTGATGTGGCAACCTATGTGACCGCAGGGCCATGTGGCACATAGTCAAAAGGGTCAGCGTCTGACTGTATGTTGACTGGATGCTACAGTCTGCGTGGTAGACTGGAGGTGGGAACAATTCTTTGATACCCAAAGTGTAGGTATAGTTGTCAAAGATTGTTTAACGGATGTTGAAAGGTTAGAAAGGGTGTCAAAAAACATGTGCTCGTCGAGAAATATGGAACCCTAGCTAGGAAATCGTGCAGTGAGCTGGAGGCTGTCTGTAGCGTCGACAAATATTGTGCAACAATGGCCAAAAAACACCTGCGCACAGAAATGGAGGAAAAAAATGCCAAAAAAATGTTTCAGCGATGCTGGATTGGGGGTATGTACCCTATCGAAAAGAGCTCAAACACGCGAGAACAGTCACAGGCGCCGGGAACGAAATGTGTCACCGGGAAACTCAGAGTTACAGTCTGCGCGGCCAAAGAATTTGCTGGGGCTGTCATCAAAAAATGGGGCGATGAGATATTCAAGTGTTGCCAGAGTTTGAACATAAATGCCAGATTTTGGGAGATTTAGTCGTAGTGGTCAGAGTCTTCAGCACCGAAAATGCGAATTAGTCCCACATCAGTGGGATCGTGAGTTTAGTGTTGTTTAAAATCAACACACCACTGACGAAACAGTAAACCCAAAGTACATCGATATTTGATGAATGGCTGGTAGAAATACTCTATCACCGGTAGATGTTGTCGGCCGCCGATGACTGTGCGTCGGCAATGTTTGAGCAGAAATTGCAGTGGAGATTTTGCAAAATTAATCAAAAAACCCTGCGACAAATATAATGCATTCACCACAACAAATGTGCAGTATGAGATCTGATAGCCCATGCTAGTTGCAAATCGGTGCCATCGGGTGCCGGTTTGCAAAAAAAAAATTTCCTCACGGTTGACTATGGGCCAAGGTAGGCATGCTTATAGTCAATTTTCACCGATTTAGCATTTTAAACGCAATGGAAAGGTCAGATCTGATGCTAGACGCTTCCAATTTTTGCAGTACTTCAAATTTAGGCTAAGGTGATGAAGCAAGAAAGAGGTCTCGAATGGCTATGTGATGAGAAAGTCTCCAAGCTCTGATACCATGTAAGAATTTGCCTAAGGGAAAAATTCACCCAAGTGCCGAGTGCAAAAGGTGTCGAGTGATAACAAGTGCTAAGTGCAACAGGTGCCAAGTGATAACAAGTGTCGAGTGCAACATGTGCCGAGTGATACAATTTTGTTCAAGTGCCAAGCTATCCAGGAGACAAGCATGTGCCGAGCACTAGTAACTCAATGATGCCAAGTAACATAGAGGTGCCGAGCACCAGTAACTAAATAATGCCGAGTTGCTGCATTATTTTGGAAATCAAAGATTCGCCAGATCTAAGCCGACAAGATTGTTACTTAGAAGTTTGTAAATTAAAAGAAAGATAAGAATGATGAGCTGGTGGCACAGAACACCATGTAGAACATTTTTGAGGATACAGTTGGCGAAGTTTCTAGAAGAGAACAAGATATGGGGTAGATATATTGTATCCTACCTAATCCATTTTTGAAACCCTAAAATTGGAGAGGGAGAATTGATCAGCAAAGGCAAGTCAGATTTCTATTTAAGGAGTCATAAGTTAATAGAAAACTATAGGATGAGAGAGAGGTGGTCAAGCATGAAAGCATGAAATGCTGAAGGAGGTGCAAAAGAGAAAAGAGAGCATAGTTATTCCGGTTCAGTAAAAATACCCCTGATATGGATGCATTGGTACAATGAGTTAGAAGACTCAAGGAGATGAAGCTTGAGAGGAAGACAAGCAATCAGAGCTGAAGTGATAAAAGCCAAGCATAAGGATTGAAATGAAAGTGTAATCTAAAATCTGCAAAGTATGATGTAAGTTATATCAGATCAAAAGACCATTATTGTTACTTTCTAGCAACTGTAATAGTTAGTTTAAATCCTTTGGACTTAGGTTGGTTTGATAGCCATGAGATAAATCCTTTAACAGGGTGACATTCTAAGTGAATGTTCTAAAGTCCTTTAACCAGGCCCATTCCTAATAGTTTGGTGAAATCCTCTAACAGGGTCACATTTAATAGTGTGTTGTAAGCCTTTAATAGGGCATCACTTCAGAAGAGTGAGAATCAAGTAGCATGTTACTAGTGGTTTTTCCCAAATTGGGTTTCCACGTAAATCATTGTGTCATGTGTTGATCTTGCATGTTTTATCTTTGCATGTTGATTTACTGCAACTTGCTAACATGGTTGATTTAAGCTTGGATGGTTAAAAGATTTATGGGCTCACTACATTTGGTGAAAAAATTTTATTAGGGCATTTTGGACCTTGAATAACTGATTCACCCCCCCCCCTCTCAGTTATTCTAAAGAATTCTAACAATTGGTATCAGAGTCGGACTGCTGATTCAGTTTAAAGGGACCACTAGCAAAAAAGATCAAATTCCCTAAGAGAGAAGTTTCCAAGCTCAAAAAAGACAACTTTGTTGCATGGAAAAGTTTGATGAAGGAGATTATGCCCAAAATTCAATTGTTACTGAACATGTCGATCCAATAGGTGCTCCTACTATAGAAGATATGAAAAACAAGCAAGAACATAACCAGACAATGCTGGAGATTGCCTCTGCACTCAGCTATGCTGAATTTGATGATATCAAAGGATGTAACACTACATTCAAAATGTGGAAAGCCCTATCAGACATCTATGGAGGAGATCAGAATGTTCAAAGAGCAAAAAGAGAAAGTCTCAGAGGAAAGTTTGATGATATGAAAATGGAAGAAAATGAGAACGTTGTTTAGTATGGTGCAAAAATAAAGGAAGTGGTAAGTGCAATAAGATGTTTGGGTGGTCAATTGGATGAAGATGTTGTTAATAGTAAGTACTTGAGAACCTTGCTCCCTATCTATGCCATTAGAGTATCAGCAATACAGGAACTAAGATGTGTGCCAGGAAACAATCTAAGTTTTGAAGGTATCATAGGAAGACTCACTGCATTTGAGTTATCTAACTTTGACAACTACAAACCTGATAATATTGAATCTACTTTCAAGGCCAAGCTATCACTGAAAGATGCTGAATAGGTGAAATCTAAGAAGGGAAGAAAGATGAAATATGTATCCAGTGACAACAGCACAGATGAGGAAGATGTGGATCAATTAGAAGCTTTACTAGCTAGAATATTTCATAGAGGTAAAGGAAAATTCAAAGGTAAGATGCCTATCATTTGCTTCAATTACAATGAAGTAGGTCATATTGTTGCTAGATGTCCACAGAAAAAGGATTCCAAGGAAGGCAAAAAATACAAGAACAAAAGAGATAATGACAAGAGAGATTACAAAGAAAAAGGTAAGAAGTGTTATATTGTTGAAGAAAATTCTGATGACAATGATGATGAAGTTGTTTATGTAGCCATGAAGGACAAATCTGATGAAGAAGAAGCCACAACACTGGTGACATGTATAAACAAGAATGATAGATGGATCATAGATAGTGGATGCTCACATCACATGATAGGAGACAAAAGTAAGTTTGTTAACTTTACTCAGTATGATGGAAATAGTGATAGATTTGGTAATGATGCTCCATGTCAAATCAAAGGGAAAGGTTCCATTAAGCTCACAGAGCAAATCTCATATGATAATGCATACTATGTTGAAGGATTAAACTACAATTTACTGAGTGTCTCATAGTTAGGCAATATAGGATGGGTAAAAGCACAAACCTGTGTCACCTTTTATAAAGAAATGTGATATTAGAATGTGACAGTTCAACATTAATGACAAAAAAAATGGTATTTGTGTTTAAAATATGAAGATGATGTGAATTGATGAAATGTGTAGAATTGTATGAATTTTATGCCTATAATTTTTATAATTTTTTTGACTAAGAATTTATTCATTTTATTTTATTTTGAAGTCCCTTTTTTAACTGAAAAAAATATAGGATGTAGTTCCCATCAAACAAGTATGTGCAAATCATCTTTTTTTGTTCTAATTTGAAAATATTTTATAGATGACATGTATAGCTAGTGAACAAAAAAAGAAATAATTATTTTTGATGTATATTTTCTTTGTTATAAGTACTCAAGTTCGACCTTGTCAGAATCCAATAGTTTTTTCCTCCCGTCAAAACTTCCCTATCAAATCTATACCTTCTTGAAAAAAATTATATATTCATGAAGAGGATTCTCTCCTCTAGTGATAAATATAATTTATTTATTTATTTGATATGATTTACTATTTTTTTTCATTTTTTGAGAGAGCATCTTCTGAAATGTTGAAATATCAACTTATAATATTTTGAGATTATAACATATTATAACTAATCAAAACACTCAAAAATTTATATTATGATGATATTGAATCTGAGATCTATAAAAGGGTATTTTTAGTTTTTTTTGTAAATTGAGTTTTGATAGAGAAATGAGATTTGACCAAAATAGGTTTTTGTATCACAAATGGTGACACAGATCTATGCTTTTACCCGGATGCAAAGTGGAATTTGGAAACAAAACTGCAAAAATCTATGATATTGATGGTAAACTGATAGGAAAAGGAGATCAAACAAAGAGTAATCTATTTTACCTTGATATAGATAATGTTTCTTGTTTAATTGCAAAATTTGATGATGAATGGTTATGGCATAGAAGATTATGTCATGTTAACTTTGACAATCTAGTCAACATTAGTAAAATGAAGAAAGTCAGAGGTTTACCAAAATTGAAGAAGCCTGATAATATCATGTGCAAACAATGTCAACTAGGAAAGATGACAAAGTCAAGTTTCAAAAGAAAAAACTATACATCTAAAGAGATACTTGAGTTAGTTCACCCATTCACCCATACTAACCCCACTTAGCCACCTAACTAACCCATCCCATCAAATCTAAGCCACTTACCCCCTGATTCCCCTTCTAAGTTAATCCTAATATCCCTCCTAAAAATGTGACAACTTTAAGTAAGGGTTAAGACTTGTGAACCCAAGCCAAAGTCAGCAATATCATCCTCACCCTCACCCTCCAACATTTATGACTCTTACACCTCTCCCATTCTCACTCATGACTCTTACATACTCAACCACCCTCATCAAGCCTTTGACCAACCCTTATCCTATCCTCTCACACTCATCCTCCTTGTGACAAGTGTCACCTCCCCATTGGTGCTAAACTAGCACAATCCTTGTGCTCCCTTTTGAGTGCATCTTGACCCTCCCTCACCATTTCATCATCTTGACATCTTGGCCCTCCATTTCTCCAAACCTTGGCCTATAAATTGAACCTCCTCCCTTCACAAAAGAATCCACCTTTCATGCAAAGTTATAATGCTATTTTGAGAGCCTAAAAACTACCAAAATACTAACATAATGTTGAAATCCTTCCATACCTCCATTTTTGAAACCCTCATCCACACCCATATTTGATTATCACCCATCTACTTGGAGCTTGAGCACAATGTGAGCATACATCCTCTCTCATCAGGGACGTAGCTTCATCATCATTAGAAGCACTTGAGGATTTTACCATCTTTGGTCTACTTTCTTCAAGTTTTTCTTCTTTGGTCCTATCTTAAGTGTTAGTTTTGTTTAGTATGGTTAATGCTTTCCTTAATAGCTAGTATTCAATTTACACTACTAAACTAGGTGATACAGGAGTTACCATGATGAAGTTCTTTGTGATATTATTCCAATGGATGTCTACCATCTATTTTTGTTAATACCATGGCAATTTGACAAGCATGCAATACATGATGGTCATGCAAACACATACTTTCTAACAAAGGATGGAGTTCGCCACAAACTGAAGCCTGTGGTAAAGGAAGGTGAAAAGGTATGCAACAATGGTAGGATCTGTCTTGTTGATGGAAGAAAATTTTTAGATGGCATGAAACATCAGTGTATGTGCTATGCTTTGATTCCCAGAAAAGATAAGGAAGGTAGTAGCGAAATACCACTTGAAGTTTCAGATTTATTAAGTGAGTTTGGAGATATCATTTCTAATAATGTTCCAGAAGGACTACCATCAGTAAGGCAAATCAGTCATCAGATAGATTTAATCCTTGGAGATTGTTTGCCTAACAAGGTGGCTCATAGGATGACTCCTACTAAAATTGAGGAGCTAAACAGATAGGTTCAAGAGCTATTGAAGAAGGGTTTGATTTGAGAGAGCCTAAGGCCATGTGTAGTACCTGCAGTACTCCAAGGTTTTCTACTGAGGTGAGATCATTTCATGCTTTGGTTAGTTTCTACTGGAAGTTTATTAAGAATTTTAGTGGCATATGTGCACCCATAATTGACACAATAAGAGGGGATAGAGAAGAGTTCAAATGGACTATGGCAGTTGTGAGAAGTTTTGAATTGCTGAAGAAGAAGGTAAGCATATTGCATATTTTAGTGAAAAATTGAATGATGCGAAAAAGAAGTATTCTGTTTATGATCAAGAGTTCTATGCAATAGTTTAGGCCTTAAAGAAATGGAGGCATGATTTATTGCCAAAGGAATTTGTTTTATATACTAATCACCAGGCATTATAGTATCTAAATAGCCAAGGTAAATTGAATTAGAGGCATATGAAGTGGGTAGAGTTCTTGTAGAGCTATACATTTGTGTTGAAGCATAAAAGTGCAAAATCTAATAGGGTTGCAGATGCATTAAGTAGGAGATAGTTGTTGCTTACAGTAATGCAGGTTGAAGTAGTTGGGTTTGCTGAACTCAAGAATCTATACCCTGAGGATCCTAATTTTGCTGAAGCATGGAAAGCTTGTAAAGAACCTATTGCTATAGACATAACTAAGTGGTTAGACTATCTGATTCAGGATGGTATGTTGTTCAAGGGCAGTCAATTGTGTATTCCAAGGAGTTCCATGAGGGAAAATCTGATTAAGGAGAAACACAGTGGAGGGATGGAAGGACATTTTGGTCGAGATAAGACCATTGCCATTCTTAGAGAACATTATTTTTTGCCTTATATTTCACAATATGTGAAGAAGTTTGTACAGAGTTGTCAGGTTTTTCAAGTGGCCAAGGGATTTAGTCACAATACTGGACTTTATCAGCCATTTCCTATTTCATCAAAGCCATGGGAGGACATAAGTATGAATTTTGTTGTTGGATTGTTGAGGACACAAAGGGGTAATGACTCAGTATTTGTGGTGGTTGATAGGTTCTTTAAAATGGCACATTTCATTCCATTCCATAAAACTCATGATACTGTCCATATTATAGACTTCTTTTTTAGAGAGGTGGTAAGACTACATGGCCTCCCAAAGAGTATAGTTTCTAATAGAGACACTAAATTTGTGGGGTATTTCTAGAGAACATTGTGGAAGATGTTCAGAATGGACTTGAAATTTAGTTCCACACACCATTCGCAAACTGATGGCTAGGCATAAGTGGTAAACAAAAGTCTGGGCAATTTGCTAAGATGTTTAGTTGGGGATAAGCCCAAAGGATGGGATTTGATTCTACCACAAGAGAAATTTTCTTACAATAACTCTATAAATAGGAGTACTAGTAAATCACCATTCCAAATTGTATATGGAAGTAGCCCAAGGATTGAACCAGAATTGAGGAAGATGGAGCAAGGGGAGAGGACAAGTGCTGAAGTAGAAGAGTTTGTTGAACATATGTAGCACCAACATGAGGAGGTCCAGGCACACATTATCAAGATGAATCAATAGTATAAAGCTAGGGCTGATCAAAGGAGAAGACAAAAGGAGTTCCAAGTAGAGGATCTAGTCATGGTACACTTAAGAAAGGAGATATTTCTAGTAGGAACTTGCAACAAGCTGAAGATGAAGAAATTCGGCCCCTGCAAAATTCTGAAGAAACGTGACTCAAAAAATGCAAATGAGGTGGAGTTGCCAGATGGAATTCACATTTCTCCTATCTTCAACATTGCAGACTTGATAGAGTATCATGATGATGGTGCAGATGAGGAGCTGATGTTAGAGCCATGTGCAATTCCCACTTCTAAGAAGGAGGAGATAGAAAACATTCTAGATCATTGTGTGGGCAGAATTCAAGAATACTCCTCTTAAATTAGAAAATAAAATGCCAAATGACTTATATGCAATTGTTGAAAATAAGTTGCATTATTGTTTGAAAATGGAAAAGGAAATAAGAGAGTCCACATTGGCACAAGTGATGCTAGAATTGACAAAAGGACTAATAAATAAGACAAATAAGAAACATGGGAGCAAATTTGCACCAAAATATAGAGCCTTTAACATCCTGCAGAATAAGATTGAGGATGTTGTCAATAAATCAACAAGGATGTGGAAGTTGATATATGGCTTGACTATTGTCGAGGATGGAGAAGAAGATCCCTTTGGGGGAAAGAACACTGAAGATGATGAAGATGCAAATAAGGTAGAAGCCACTGAGAAAGATAAGGAAGACAACATAGTGGAGGAGGTGTTGGTGTAAATGGGTATTTACTATTTATACTTATGTTTACTTAGGTCAATGTATTATTTAATTATTTTGCATTGTTTTATTATTTATTTAGGTGAGACACTTAGTATTTTGCATCATTCACTAAGTTGTCATGTTGACAACATAGTTATTCACACTCCTAATTTAGCACATGTTGTCTACACCACTAATTTGTGTGTTACACCATTGTAAGCTTATCCTCAAATCATCGCTCTTAATTCTATTTTTAATGGAGGATAACACATATCTAGTGGATATGTGCCTAGTTGTATGACTTATCATGATGCTGACTTTTATGCATTGTAGAAGCTCTCCTAAGGCCTTTATATATAGGCACTCCTAGTGTACTCTCAAGTTGGCTAAGCTGGCATATTGAATGAATATTGTCATTTTGATCATACTCTACCTATTTTTTTCTATTGTCTAGTGTGTTTGAGTTATTTGGTCTTGGGTGAATTCTAGCCTAAGCCAAATTCTTACATGGTATTAGAGCTGAGGGAGATTCTCTACACGTAGTTGTTCGAGACCATTCATGCTTCAATAGCTCAAGTCAAATCCAGAGGATTCATAGAAATTCAGATCGTTTAGAGCTAGATCTGACCTCATCATTGCATCTAGAGTGTTGATTTGGTGAAGATCAACTATAAATTTACCTATGTTGTGTGAAAGTTGATTGTGAGGCAAACTTTTTATGCAAATCAAAACTTAGAGGCCTCAATTTGCAGTTTGGGTATAATCATTTTATTGATCTGATTATTTGTGTTTCAGATCTACATTCAATTTAATTCTCTGCAATTATTTTTGGATTTATTAGTAGAGGCAAAGAATTTTTTTTTGGCCAAACTAGGCACTGACACCCCGGCTTGACTCTATATTTTTAGAGGAATTTTATTTAATTTTGCAAGGTTTATTTAATATCGGTGGGCATTAATTCTAAATTTGTGTCCTCTACAAAATTTGGCCACAAAGTTTTATCGGATGGAGCACCAATTTAATTCTGGTGACTAGAATTGGCTGGCAGCACAAATAACTCTCC
This sequence comes from Cupressus sempervirens, assembly GCA_028749045.1. Classification (NCBI taxonomy): domain Eukaryota; kingdom Viridiplantae; phylum Streptophyta; class Pinopsida; order Cupressales; family Cupressaceae; genus Cupressus; species Cupressus sempervirens. The sequence continues at coordinate 8,873,436 of CM053784.1, read as the reverse complement.
CATCGGTGCCCTTGAATTCATTTTGAAATGCACAACCATTTCCTTTTAAACTATTGTGAAGTCAACCGTTGTAGCAATGTGGGATTATTTCCCATAAATACGGTGTTGGCAGTTTTAAAAATTTGGCCCCCACTCTGCATTTTCGGCAACCTATAGTGACTTGAGATCCAAACATGTGTCAAGCTTTGATATGCTGACAAACCCAACAATACCACCCTACGCAGACTTGTCAAAGAAGGAAACATGGCATCTTTTAATTAGCTCCTACCTGCATAATTAGTGTATAGTCACCTGCCCACTATGAAGACATGCAATAATGTATGATTAGCTTGTGCAAGCCATGTCAATCCTAGTTAGTGGTGAGCTATCACCTGCGTAATCAACCCAGTTGGATCCACACAAGCCTATAAGTTAGGTCTAGTTAGCATCCTACATAGTACTGGACACATCATCATTGAGTCAGCTACCACATCAATAGTCTGTATAGTACAGATTATTGTCATGTAACTTGTCCATACAATTTTGTATAGATGACATCATTACTGACATCATCATAGTCCTGCACATCACTACGTCATCATTTTCTAAGCCTAAAATTAACGATTGTCTAACTGTTATTCCAGGGCCAAATTGAACTACTATGATAGTCATATGACCATCAAATTTAACCCCGTCATTTATTGATGCAACCCCTCTCTAGATTGATTTTATTTTTTGCAGTCCGACTTTGGAAGGCCATAACTTGGATATTTGGACTCCAAATAAGGTGTGATTTTTTAAAAATTGGGTAGAATTTCCTAAAATTTTTAGTGGTGTAGCTATTTTCTAATTTTGGTGCACGGATTGTTCAGAAATTGCATTTTTTGGCAACTGTACGTGCATAATCCTTCATTTTGCAATTTCAAACACTCCATTCAGGCACATCTGGAGTCAAAAATAGGTTCTATTTTTTTTGAAAGTGTGTTATTTTTTGTCTACTTTCTAGATCCTTAGTCAAGTTGTAGGGTTGTGTCCAATTAGCCAACCTGTCTACCACTTGATTGGCTTCCCAATGCTCACGAGCCCCATAGGTTTTTTTGAAGGTCTTAAGGTGTTGGATGCAATCTTCCATGATATTTTTTATCATCCATTTTGGCGTGTTCTTCTTGTTAAGGTAATCTATAACATTTTTTGAATCTCCTTCTAGCTAGATATTTTTAACTCCCATTTCTCTAGCCAGATTGATTGTTTGATGAGTTGCAATAGCCTCTACATAATGATTAGTTTTTATTCCTAGAGGGGCAGAAACTATAGCAATCCCTTTACCAAAAGAATTTATGATGCCTCTCACCCCTACCTTTCCTAGGTTGCCTTTGGCCGCTCTATCAAAATTAGCTTTATGAAATCTCTCAAGTGGAAGAATCCAACTACAATCTCCCCTCTTGTTTTATTCCTTGCCCTTAGTGTAGAGAAGTGGGATAGGACTTTTGATTTTGGTGTGGATTTCAATCAAAGCATTGAGGTATTTGTGGAAGATAATGTATGCCTTTGTTTCCTTCTCCCCAAAAATTATGTTGTTTCGCTCTTTCCAAGAAAAAACTCCTGTATTGTCAACAACTTATAACAAACTCTTAGACTACAATTAAAAAATCAAATGCATTTACATAAGTAAGCTTAATTAAATATAATAAATAATTAATAATTAATAATTTATTTACTCTAACAGTTCTTTCTTCTTCTTCATATCTTTAGTAATAGGAACTCTAGTAGGATCAACATGTTCCACTAAGATGGTAGATTGTGCATGATCTCCTATTCCTCCAACATGTAGTCTCATTAGACTTTTTCCATGTAGGGAAGTTGTATCTATTAAGCTTGGGTACTTCTTTCTTGGACATCTTGATCTTTGTGCTTCTAGTACAATCAAACTAATCTTGTCAGCAGATGGATCTAATACCAATTGTTAGAATTCTTTAGAATAACTGAGAGTGGGGGGGGGAATAAGTTATTCAAGATCTAGATGTATAAATAAAACTTTTTTCATTTAAATTAGTGAACCTATTAAACATTCATATATGTGCATTCATCCAAGCTTATCACTAAAACTTGCAGGTTACTATTAAATCAACTTGCAACAAATAAAAACATGAAACATAAAGATTCATCAACACACTTGACATAGTGATTTAATGTGAAAACCCAATTTTGGAAAAACCACCAGTAATATGCTACTCCTTTTTCACTCTTCTAAAGTGATTCCCTATGAAAGGCCAACCTTGTTAAAGGTTACAACACACACTATTAAATGTGACCCAGTTAAGGGATTTCAATCACCTTATTAGAAGTATGCCTAATTAAAGGACTTTAGGCCATTCACTTGGAATGCCACCTTGTTAAAGGATTTTCTAATGACTATTAAGGCAACCTTAGTCCAAAGGATTTTACTCTAAGCTGATACAATTGTTAGAGAGTAATAGTAGAGCTTTGATCTGATACAACTTACAACTTATCTTGCAGATTTTAGATCACAATTTAGTCCTCAATTCTACTTGGCTTTCATTCTTTGTAGCTCTAACAGCTTGTTCACCCTTCAAGCATATATCTCCTTAAGATTTCTTGCTTGGTACACCAATGTAGTCACTTTTGTGGTCACTTGAGAAAGCATAATTCTTGACTCTCTATCTCTATTCTTCCTTGGTCTTCTTTGACCTTCTGAATATCCCCCCCTTAATTCCATTTTTCTTAATGACTAGACAATCCTTAAATAAGAAATTATAATACTTTTCCACTTTGTTCTCTATCATTCATTTTAGGGTTTGGATGGATTAGGTAGAATAAAATGTATCTACTCTATATCTTGTCTCCTCTAGAAACTTCTCCTTGAATCCATTTGAATTCAACTAGAAATGGTTTACCTCAAAATATGTACCACTAGCTCATCATCCTTATCTTCCACCTAGTTCACAGACTTCAAGAAAATAAACTTGTTAGCTCAAATTTTGCAAAACTTTTCTAATAATGCAGTAGCTTGACATTATCAATCTTCTGATGCTTGGCACATACTATGTTGCTTGAAATCAACTGTGAGTTCATTACGCATCAACTAATGTTTACTGATGCACATCACATATTGTGTTGCTTAGCATCAACTTTTTTACTTAGCACACACTAGTATTTTCTTTTACTTAGCTCCAACTAGTTTTTTGCTTGGCTTGCACTAACTTTGCTCAACACCTACTGTAGACACCTAAATCTAATTACATCACTCAAGTAACCCTATTTAGTCATCTCCTAAGGCATCATTAATTAAATATTAAATATTTAATTAATCTATTATCATCCCCTAGTTAATTAGTTAATTTAATTAACTATAGTCCAATTGATAAAATCAAATCATCACCCAAAATCAATATATCAATTAAATCCCTATTTCTCTATTAAATTGAATAAATCCTCAAATCTATTCAATTTAATTCCATACCCCCATTTTATTAAATAAATCATTTAATAAAATATCTAAAATCCTAAAAGCCTCCCTAAACCCTAATCCAACCCATTCACACATACTAACCTCACTTAGCCACCTAACTAACCCATCCCATGAAATCTAAGCCACTTGCCCCATAATCACCCTCTAATCCAAGCCTAATCCTCACTCTAACCATGTGCAAAATGTTAATCCTAGATTAAGAATTCCTAACCCAAGACAATGTCAAGACTGCTACCCACCTCTCATTTTAATATTCAAACAAAGACTTCATCCTCCTTTTTAAAGTCAAAACTTTCACCCACCAACCATTTTAATATTCAAACAAAGACTTTATCCTCGATTTTAATATTCAATAAAAGACTTAACATCCTCTTTTAATATATTCAAATAAAGACTTAACCTACCTCATTAAATCCCAAACCACTTGCCTCTTAATCTCATCTTAAGCTAAGCCTAATCCATTCCTTAAGCATGTGCACAACTTTAACCAAGGGTTAAGAAAGTCTTAAGCCAAATCAAAGTCAAAGTTTCATCCTTAAAGTCTTGCATTCCTATCCAAGATCTTGAAAAACTCTTATATGACTTAAAGGCTCTTTAAAGACTTTTTACACCTATTTTCCACACTCATCCTCCTTTTCTTCCCTCATAACTCCCTCTAACTACCTATCTTGAACATCTTCCCTATCCAATCCCTTTGTGACACTTGTCACAAGGCTAGAGCTTTGAAGAAGCACAATCCATGTGCTCTCTTCTCCTTGCATCCTAGCCCTCCTTAACCAATTCCCCTTCCTTGCATCCTAACCATCCATCTCACTACCCCTTGGCTTATAAATGAAACCCTCTCCCTTCAAAAATATCATCCACTTCTATGCTAATGTTATGATGCTGTTTTGAGAGCCTAAGGACTAACAAAATACCATCATAATGGAAAAATCCATCCAAAAATCCATTTTGAATCATATCCTTCATTGAAGATTGAGCAACATCATTGAGCACACATCCCATCTTATGGACACATCTACATATGAAAGGGAAGATTGCTTGGTTTAAGAGGTTTGCACGTTCTTAGGCTACTTTGGTACTTTAATTATCTTTTGTCTAATCATATATGTGAGTTAAATCTATTGTTTTGAATGTTTTGATTCTTCATTATATTGCTTTAAACACTACTTTTATAGCTCTACATTTTGGAACGCCCGATGGGATCACCCACAATCACAAGGTGAAATTTATTTATTTTATTAAAAAAAAAAAAAAATCTCATCTTCTCTTTTCCTCAAATTCTCTTTAATATTTTTATATTAAAAAATCTCACCTTCTTTTCCTCAAATTTTCTTTAATATATATTATAAAAAAATTAAAAAATTAAAAATAAAATTTTGGGGTACACCTTTTTTTTGGTGAAAGTTTGGTAAAAGTATGCATATTCATATATATGTATTTTTTTAAAAATAAAAATTTTTTAAAAAGTGTAAAATGTCGTTCCTAGTCACTGCATCCATGCGGCCCTGCCTACCTTCTCTGTTTGTGGCCTCCTTCATCCCTACTTCACTTCCTCTGTGCTCCTCCCACAACTTGCTCTTCATCTCGGACAACCCTCCACTGCTACCTATACCCATTTTTTGTGGCCTCCATTGCTGCTTCCACCCTTTCCCATTACCTCCAACACCTCTTGTGGCCTCCTCACAACTCGTGGCCTTTGAAGACTACCACCACCACTACAACTCCCACTTGCACCCATTCATTGGGTCCTAACCATTTCAATAAAACATCATCATGTTAAGTCACTGCCTAATTATGCATAGCCAGTGCCCATTGGATCTACCATGTCAGTAGGTCATTTTTTTGCCTATGACAGCCATATGGCCATCAAATTTAAACTTGCACTTTGGTGATGTTAACATGACATCATTTCTACAAGCCTTTCAAAGCCTTAAGAAGTAGTGTTTGATGTTTTGCTCATAACTTGAGCATTCAAACTCCATTTTCAAAAAATGAAATATTGTCAGAAAGCTAGTTCTGAGCCCGTCATAATGGTGTTGGTTTTATCATATTTTGCAACCTTTTAGATACTTTTTTTTGCTATCAATTACTGAAATTTGGTCTTAATATTTTTATTTCAAGGTTATTTCACTTTTTTGATACCCTAACTTGTGATTGTGTAGGGATATTTGCTAACTCATGCATTGTTAGCTAAAGACTTCTATGAAACCACTAACCATGTTTCTTGTAGGTTCTCCTTACATGGTTTAGTGCTCTTGGAAAATGAACTTGAATGTTTAAACACTTATCTTTGAATGCCTGTTGCTAAAATAAAATCTTGAATGCCATGGCCTAAAATCTAATATTTTCATTGGAATGCATGATTAACACACTCTTGAATGCTAAAGGTTAAAAAGAAGGAATGTGATAAACATTTAATTTTGGCTATTAAAGAACATTGTAAATCAATGCACTTCAACTTTGGTGCTTAAAATGAACTTCATTCAATATTGAATGCTCTAAAGTGAATATGTTCTTATTCCCTCCTTTTTAAAAGCTTTCACATGCATTATTTACTTTTGTTGACTCAATTTTACATTTGTAGGTGATGTTGTCAAGTTGGAATGAACATCTGAATGCTAATCACATGTGTCTTCAATTTATATGATAGAGAATCTAAAAGAATCACAAATAGAATGAATCAAGTGTCTTGTGTGTATTGAGATTGTGCCTTTTAGCACATCTTTGACTTCTCTATTTTTTGTAAAGTAGAACCATTTAAATACATGATGCATGTACCAAAGTTGCTAGCAAGACCATTCACAACAACCTAGGAGTGCTTCTAGTGAGTTCATCCACCTATAGGAAGTGTATCCCCTTTGGTGAGAAGCTCAAACTAGTAAATAATCTTGCTGATATATATATGAGGAGAATGGTAAACTTTCTCACTCAATCAGGCAAGTTTGGGCAGTGTGCTTTTGGGGGTAGCCTAAGGTGGGAAAACTTTCCCATGATTTTAGCATGTCCAGAATATATTCTTAAGTGGATCACATATGTAACAACCATTTGGCTGACACCACAAACCTAATTACGAACCAACTTAGTAGTTACCTTTTTATCCTTGGCATGTTATTTTTGGTGCAACAGAAACAACATCCCTCAAGATTACTCACCATTGTGCTCCCTTGGTAGAGGCATAAGGCCACTTAGGTTTCAACTCCAAGGGTAATTATTCCCATAGAAGGGAAAATTCTAATTTCCATGCCTTGAAGATTCTTTGATGTGTATCATTTGTCAATCGACTCTTGTATCGACTCACCTCTTCGATGAGAGGGACATATTGCACTAGAATTAGGAGACATCAAGTTGTGGGCTATTGAATAGCATGTTACAACCAAAATTTGACCTTAGGTTAAAGAGTGTGTTTGAATTGTCTTATTTGTGCTCAAGACCTATGAAAAAAATTTGTAAAACATACACAGTTCTATGATTACTATCAAATCCTTTCGGTAAAGAGATCACTTGTTTTTCTTTCTCAAAGTTGCTTTGTCCTTTGAGAAACTATTTTTTCACAAATCATAGCATCAAAAAAGGTCTTATATTTGTTATCCTAAAAATATTTGTTAGCAAGTACATTCACAACAACTTTGGTTTTGTTGGCCCAACTTCACCCATTTTAAAAAAAAATATCCTTGTTATCTCAAAAAGTAGTCATTGACAAAAGTCTAGTTGTAAACAAACTTTTCCTTCTTTGGTCCAAAGGTTACCTTTCTCAAAATACCATTGTTATATATCCTACTTGACTAAAAGGTATCATGCAAAGAAAAATCTCCATTAAAAAAATAAACAAGATCATTTAGCATCACCAATTTTGAGCTTTGTTTCCATAAAAGAAATCTTCATCCATCTCACTATCATAGTTATCCTCAAAACTAAACATTGTTTAGGATAAACTATCACTTGTGTCCCTCATCACCTTAAGAAAAATGTTGGGCTACACACTTGATCCCATTTGTCTTCCCAATGGTCATAAGGCTACCTTAGGGTTTGTTATCACCACCATATATTCAAGTTCACACTCAAGGGAAACACAATCTCCTCCATGTAGTACCATATCATTTAGGCTTCCTAGATACTATTAGAAGCATTTTTTTTACACATCCTCGTTTGCATCTTAGGAAATCCTTCCACCCTGGTCACATCTAGGTAAATCATCTTGTCACATACATTCATCACCATCTCTTTTGCATTCTATCCTTAGAAAAGTTAGCATTTAATGCCACCAATCACACATTTTGGTAAGAACAAATGACAGAAGAAAAATATGGATCCTAGTCTTAGTAATAGCAGAGCTCGGGCTCAACCATAACCCATAGATTTGGAAGCACCACTAGATCCACCATCACAAACTCCCAAGGTAATAGGTTCTTCCATAGATATTGATGGTTTTATGAACCAACTTGGACACGTGACTATTGTTAATGCCATCATAGATAGAAATAGGGAAACCATCATGGCTAACTTCTTAAGAGACAATGTTGGTGCCTTTGATTTTGGACAACCACCACCTCCCAACATTACAAATCTTGCACACCCTCTATTCAAATGGAAACCACCATCTACAAGGTCATTTATCCCTCATGATCCTTCCTTTTCACTAAACAAAAGGTATCAACCAACACACACAGAACTAGCAAACCCGAATATCCCTTCAACATAGGTCACTACTCCCCTTCCACAAAATACTCAACCCATCCTCACTCAACCCTTAGTTCATACCACATCCCAACCAACCTCAAGTGTATAATTTGCATTTGCTTCCACCATCCCTATCCCTACTTCACAAAACACCACCTTTGCACTTAACATCATTGCATTTCCCCTTCCACCTCACAACACACCTAGTCCATTTACTACTCAAATGCCACCACTAGGGTCAAATACCTCATCTTCCATCCCACCCAACATCACTATCAATCCATTTGTAACTAGCCAAAGCTCTTTAGCCTCATTTTTTTTAGGACTTTGGAGTTTTGGTATGGCCCAAGTGTCTACTGTATACACTAATATGTTAGCAAGGGAATACTAATCCATTAAAAGAATAAATCATTAACTAAAAAAACTAATATAACATATAAGAGAAACTAAAGAGAAATTCCTAATTAGGAATGTGAGCCAAATGAATGGACTCTCCAATAGGAAATAACTCTTTGCTTGGTAGATGATTCTATGTAAATGATTGGTATGTATGCTCAAGATGCTCAAACTATGCTTCAATGAAGATGGAAATGGCAAATTAGTAGCTTTGTGAGCTTTTAATTTGGCATTATAAGGGTATGGTTAAGGGCTTTGTTTCTCAAACTAGCATTATAACTTTAGCTCAAAGGTTTTGATTGAAATGGCTTGGGAGGGGATTCAATTTATAGGCTAAGGGCTTGAGGGATGGAGGGCTAAGGTGCAAGGAGAGATGAAAGCTTAAGGAGGGCTAGGATGCACTCAAAGGGGAGCACATAGATTGTTCTTTTTTAGCACCAATCAGGGAGTGACACATGTCATAGGATGAGTGGATGGAGGAAAAGGGAAGGATGAGTCAACAAAGGAGGCTCAAGGGATAATATCTTCATAAAGACCCTTCATAAGTGCTTGTAAGAGCAATGAATGGGCTTTTAAGAGTCTTTATGGCCTTTGTAAGAGCATTGAAGGCTTAGTGGTTGGGATATTTTTGAGGGAGTTGAGATTGTTGACTTTTCTTGGCTTAGGAAAGTCTTAAGATTACTTAGGGAATGTGACAAGGTTAGGAGGGGGATTAGAGGTGATTTAGGATTCGTTTAGGGATGTTAGAGATATGCAAGTGGATGGCATTCATGAGGGTGGGTGAGTTAGTGGCTAAGCTTGGTTAGTATTGGTGGATGGGGTGGATTAGGCTAAATAGAGGAATTTAGGAATAGGTTAGGGGTTATTAGATTTGAGAGTTTTATTTATCAAATAGATTTATTTAATAAATGGGAATTTTGGAATTAGATAGGAGAATAAGATTTAATTGATAAATGGCTTGGGTTATTTGATTTATCAATTAGGACTATAGATGATTAATTAAATTAATTAGCTAGGGGATTGCAAAGGATTAATTAAATAGAAATTTAATTAATGATGCCTTTAGAGATAGCTAAATAGGATTACCAAAGTGGTGTAATCAAATTTAGGTGTCTACATTTTGCCCCTCTTTGACATAGTGTTGAGACAACATTATTTCAAAGAAGTTTGAATGAAGACAACACGAGGAAGATAAATTAGCAACAAGGTTGCCTGAGTCTTGGATAAGAAGAGGAGAGACTAGACTTAGACGATGCCCCCTCAAGAAGGTGGAGGGGAGAGAAATGAGGCTCGATGGCTTGTTGAAAAGCACCACAAATCAAGATGAGCAGAGACATAGATTGGCAAAGAGAAGGGGTTAAATTAGCTCAAACTCTCACTATAGGAGAATGATAAAGGGCTATTAGAGGCACAAGAGGAAGCAAGCTTAAGACTTCAGGGGAGATGGAGGATGAAGGAGTGGAGTGCTATAAAAAGGAATCCATGATAGGGAGATGGATGATTGGATTACAAAGCTGATGCAACAGGATTTCAAAGATTCAGATTGGTGAAAGATGGGTTTCAGAGATCCCTAGGACTAGGATTGTGGATCTCAAAAGATGAGGCTTGGTGGATTGATTGGATTGGTGGATCCCTAAGACTAGGATTATGGATCCCTAAAGCTAAAAGTGAAGATTGATTCAAAGAGATATTGATGCATAAGCTATGGTAGGAGAGATAGATGCTAGATATGGATGGGGGATAATGGAGATGAAGGGAATCCATTCAAGTGTATTGAGCGGGGGGATACTTCAAAGAGAAGTACCACCATGTAGTTGAGCACTGGATTTGCTATAGGACTGTTGGTTAATTGCTAGGGTTACCAAGAACATCAAGGCCTTTTCGCCAACCATCCAGAGGATTGATGAACTGACTCAAAACAAACATGCAAGGATTGCCCCAACATCACACATGAGTCCAAGAGGAAGCAGTATGGAACTAATACTAGGTAATCCATAAGTAGAAAAGAAAAACAAACAAAAGACCTGATCAAGACCTTACACTCAGATTGCCCCATTTGCAGTATACCATGATATGGAAGATTGTGGCAACCTTGAGGAGGGAACAAAAGGATTGCTTGGAAAAGATATTTCAAGACCTAAAAGTTAAGATTCCAAATCAAAAGAAAGTGAAAATCCAAAAGAGAACCATTTTCCAACAAGATGGGTAGGACGAGGTACTAACGAACCAAGACCAAACATGAGGAAAGCTATATCCTGCAAGGATCTATCGGAGAGCACCTAAGCTGATGGATATGGATGAGTGATGCATCTAGAAAGCTGAACTAAGAAGGATAACACTTTGGTGATAGGAGATCTAGCTAAAGGATGCATTGGAATAGCTAACCAAGGGTTGTGTGATGTGTGCAAGATGCTGCTCAAGGAGGAACTAACACGAAAGCTGGATAGATACAATGGTACTAAGCTAAAGAGGATGTACAAGCTGATAGACCAAGATATGTTATAAATGTACAAGGTTTATTTTGGACAAGATTGGATATATAAGCTATGATACAAGGTATGATACAAGATTTACAAGCTGGGGTACAAGATTTACAAGCTAAGGTACAAGATCTACAAGTTGTACAGGAGGTATTTACAAGCTTCATTAGATTTCATATATTTGGTTGGAACACCAAGGGAACAAGCAGGTGTTTTATGGGATGGTGGGTGAATGGATGAGGGATAGGATAGTGATAGATAATGGATTAGTCTTAGTACACAAGGTGCCTGAATTACTAGGTTTTCACCAAGGTACCTATCCAAGGCGCTTGAATTGCCAAGTTTTCACCATTGGATGCTTATTTCTCTTCACTATTTTTTTTGTATTTTTCAAAAGCTAGGTATACCAAGGATTTTCAAGCATATAAATTCTTGAGATGAATGATGTTAGTAGGATCATTCAAGAGTTCTCCTTCTACTGTAGATAGCTGATAGGCTCCGGAGCCGAAGAATGTAGTGACAACATAAGGACCAAGCTAGGTAGGTTCAAACTTGCCTTTCTTTTCTCGATCTGCTTGGACTTTCATATTTTCTTTGAGGACCATGTCGCCTGGCTGAAGGTGTCATGGAAGAACCTTCTTATTGAAATTCCTTTTCAGACAAGTTTGGTAGACTGTGAGGTGATCATAGGCTTGTTGTCACTTCTCGTCTAAGAGATCTAGCTGGGTGAGTCTAGCTACTCTGTATTCTTCATCTGATATTTGCCCTTGCAAAGATATGCACAAGGAGGGAAGTTCAACCTCTATAGGTAGTACTGCTTTGGCACCATAGACTAGGGAGTATGGAGTTGTGCCTATGGATGTATGAAAGGAAGTTCGATAGGCCCATAGGGCTAGATTTATTTGTAGGTGCCAATCATAGCTGGAATCATTGACAACTTTCTTTAGGATTTTGAGGAGGGTTTTGTTAGTTGCCTCTACCTGGCCATTACCTTGTGGGAAATATGGGCTAGAAAAGTGGTGATGGATATGGAGGGAAGTACACAATTCTTCCATGTTGAGATTTTCAAAGTTATCTCCATGGCCAGTGAAGATGGTGGATGGGATGTCGAAGTGGAAAACAATTGGTATAAGATGAACTTGGAGACCTGAACTCCTATAGCTAAGACTAGGGGGACTACTTCCACCCACATAGTGAAATAGTTTGTAGCTGCTATTATCCATTTATGTCCATCAGATGAGAGAGATGTGATAGTTCCAACTAGATCAAGGCCCCAACAAGCGAAAGGCCAAGGTGGTGCAATAGGCTGTAGATCTTGTGCTGGAGTGTGTACAAGATTTGCATACTGTTGACATGGGAGACATTGTTTGACAAATTCATAGGAGTCTTCTTCAATGGTAGGCCAATAGTAGCCTGCTCTAAGGATTTGTCGCACTAGGACAATACCACTCATGTGGGGACCGCAAAGTCTGGAGTGTACTTCTTTTAACACCATCACGGCCTTGTTTTGGTCTAAACACCTACAGAGAGTATCGTGATAATCCCAACGATATAGGGTATTGGCTATGATGACATAGTGGGATGTTTTTTGGATGAGGTTTTGGCGTTGGGTACGTGTGAGGTGAGGGGAGATGATACAATCTTTAAGGCAAGCATGAATCTCATGGTACCAAGGGGATTGGGGACCAACCAAGATACAAACATGGTTTGAAACCTCATTCACATAGGCAGGTGTGAGGAGCTGCTCTACTAAGAACTCATACTACGTAGCTACTTGGGGAATTTCCAAGAGCGAGCCGATAGTAGCCATAGCATCTATTGCTTTGTTCTATATTTGAGGCACTTGTGTAAACTGAAGCTTTGTAAAATGCTGGGTCAACTGATCAACTAGCTCTTTGTAGGGTAATAGCTTTTTTTCTTTGGTTTGATATTCATTTAGGGCTTGCTTGATGATGAACTGAGAATCGCCAAAGATTTGTAACTCAGTGATGTTCCATTCTACAGCTATCTTTAATCCTACTATGAGAGCTTCATATTTAGCTATATTGTTGGTGCTAGGGAATTGTAGCTTAAAAGCTTTTGGAATGTAATCTCCTTGAGGTGTGACCAACAATATTCCTGCCCCTGATCCATGAGATGTGTATGAGCCATCAAAATAAAGTTTCCATGGGGGTTGTTCTTCAATTAGGCAGATATGCTCATTTGGAAATTCTGTGATCAAAGGATATGCATCTATTAGAGGTGTGTTAGCTAGGTGATCTGCTATAGCTTTCCCTTTGATTGCTTTTTTGTCCACATACTGGATGTCAAATTCGCTAAGGAGCATAACCCATTTGGCCAAACAGCCTATAAGTGCTATTCTAGAGAGCATATACTTGAGAGGGTCTATCTTGGAGACTAGTTGGATGGTATGACTTAGCATGTAGTGGTGAAGCTTTTGAGTTGAGAAAACAACTGCCAAACAAGATTTTTCCATAGGAGTATAATTGATTTCATAACCAATGAGGGTTCTATTGATATAGTAGATGGCTCTTTCTTTGCTGTAGTAATCGAGCTGTGCTAGAAGTGTCCCTAGAGCAGTAGGCATTGCTGATATGTACAAGATCAAGGGACGACTAGGAACTGGTGGAACCAAGATAGGGGGATTGGCGAGATACTGCTTGAGCTGATCAAAGCCTCGTTGACATAAAGGATCCCATTTGAAGTTTTCATCCTTCTTTAATAAATGTGTAAATGGTGTACATTTATCTGCAAGCTGGGAGATGAAGCACCGAATGGATTGGAGCTTTCCCTAAAGAGAGCAAAGCTGTCACAGTGTCTGGGGAGGAGGCATGTCTAAGATAGCCTTGACCTTCTTGGGGTTGATATCTATACCTCATTTAGAAACTATAAAGCCTAGAAGCTTACCAGATGTGACCCCAAAAAGACATTTCTTGGGATTCAGCATGAGATGATATTTGGCTAACCTATCAAAGACTTTCTCTAGGTTAGCAAGATGATCCATGAATGTATGAGATTTGACCAAGATATCATCCACATAATCCTCCAAAATGCTATGGATGAGATCATTATAAATGGTTGTCATAGCTCTTTGATAGGTAGCCCTAGTATTCTCTAGGCCAAAAGGCATCATGTTGTAGCAAAAGGTTCCCCAAGGGGTAGTGAATGTTGTCTTATGTTAATCCTCTTCTGTAATCTTGATTTGATTATACCCGAAAATTCCATCCACGAGGGATAGAATTTCATGTCCAGCTGTAAGATCTACAATCATATCTATGTTGGGCAAGGGAAAATCATCATTTGGACAAGCTTTGTTAAGATCTCTAAAATCAGTGCAGATTCTGATTACACTAGAAAGCTTAGTGATGGGGACCATGTTGGAGATCCACTCTGAGTAGTCGATAGGTCAGATAACCTTAGCAACTAACATTCTTTCTAATTCAGCTTTGACCAATAATGCCACCTTAGGGTGCATTTTTTTAAGCTTTTGTCTGACGGGCTTGATCTTTGGATCAATTGCAACATGATAAACTACAAGCTTTGGATCTAGCCCTAGCATGTCCTGATATGACCATGCAAATCAGCCAATTTTCTCTCTTAATACCTCAAAGAGGAGATCAGCTTGGTCTTGTGATAGGGATGCAGTAATGTGAACAAGTGTGGGGATCTATAAAGAACTGATGTTGACTTCTCTAGTGTCCTCAATTAGAATAGAAGACACCTCTGGTCGATTATCTTGAGGAGGCAATGCTAAATCCTCATGTTCTACTTGTGAATCTAGATTTTCTTATTGAGGGGTTCTCTTCACTACCTTAGCTAGTCCCAGATTCACCTTAGTTCTAGTTTTGGGTGTATCGAAACTAGGTTGGGGATTTTCTCCAAAATACCTCTTGGGATCTATCTTATAGATATAGGCAAAATTTGGCTTTGTTTTCTTGTGAGGAGTTTTGAATCCCATGAATTGCAGAAGCGCTTCCTCTGATGTGAACTCGTCAATGTGTATGACGCTTGGTTGGTCCCAATCTATGAGTTGTGGATGAGTGAGTGGTAGGGCAATGAAATGGATGGATAGTTCTTGGAGAACAGAGTCTCCGAGGGAGATTCGGTCTTGGATATTGTTGTAGGCTCTCTTTTCAACTTCCTCAGGAATGTCTTCAATTTCGACAAGGTCACGGTGAATGTTCAAAAAAGCGTGACCATTCTCATTGGTGCCCCAGTTGTGGGTATGCCAAAGACAAGACCTGACTTCGTTTCTCGCTGGTGTGCTTCGATGGGGCACTGCATGCCTCTTTCATCTAGTCCTAGACCACCACTTTGATAGTTCCATTTTTTAGTGATGAGCTTATGTTCTTGAGGATACTTCTAGCTAAAGTGATCAAGGCGTGCTTGATTTCTTGGAGGTGCATCCTTATGTAACCAATTGTTGATATCTGGGGTGAGCTCCTCATGAAGAAGGAATTTCAAGGATACAAAGGTTGTTGGGCCAAACTGTTTGTAACAAGGAGGTGGAATCTCCTTATCTTTTTGATATGTCAGTCATCCATGGGCATGTGGATCAAGTGGGAGTGCCCCGAAAGAAAATGCATCTAACAGTCTATTCTGTCCAAAGCCTTTGTTATTGATCTTCACGGTAGATAGGGTGGAGATGAGGATGGTTTCTGGGTCCTTACAAGTGTGGGATGAGCTGGTGATGGATGTGTTGATATCAATTCTAGGGCAATGGTTTGCATATGAAGTTTCAACTACATTGCAGTAAGCAAAGGGTTCTGGATCGACATGGATGGTTACCTTAGTGCCTTGATGCAAAAATTTGAAGCACTGATGGTAAGTGGATGGAACAACTTTCATGGCATGAATCCATGGGTGACCAAGGAGAATGTTGAATAGTAGGTTTAGATCAATAACATGGCAGAGTGTTTCTTGGATGATTGGCCCAACCTTGATTGGCAGCAAAATAGTTCCTTCTATGGTTCTTTCCAAGTTGTCATAAGCTTTGATGGTGATAACCTCACTGATGATATCTTCCTTAGTATACCCAGCTTGTTTTATGAATTTTAGGGTGCAAATATTCAAGGCTGATCCATTATCTATCATTACTCTTTTTACGGTGAAGTTGGATACCATGATGGCTATGCGCAACGAAAGGGTGTGATCTGGCTCGACCACGGTATGTCGATGGGCTTGAAAGATAAGGCACATGAGGATGAAAGGTGTCCAACAAGATTATGAAAATTAGTATCATTGATATCTGAAGGGACATAGGATTCTATGAGAGCATTTTCAAGGATACTTTTGTACACAGGACTAGTGTAGAGAAGGTCTAAAATGGAGATTTGGACTGGCATGTTCCCAAGGTGTTCCAAGATATTGTACTGGCTTTTTGATGGAGCTGATGGTGCTGGTGACACTGGTGGACCTGCGATGTTAAATCATGCTCTTCTAGTGGTGACTGCACACTCATTATTTAAGCCTTGGATATTGATAACATTAACAAAAGGCTCTTTCTCAGATATACAACCTATGAGGCTACCATAGTCTATATAGGATGAAGTGTGGTCATTGTTCTTCCCATGCTATTGGTTTGGCTGGTGGTTGTTGGTGTTCTTGTTGTTGATGTGGATAGGTGCTTTTCTAGGATTTTGGTTGTTGTGAGGAGGAAAAGCATTTTGATAGATCTACAAACCTACATTGGGAGAGGTTTGGGCACCAACGGTGATTTCTTTTCGATCAATGAGGTCCTACACATAATCTTTCAGTTTCATGCATTTGAGGGTAGTGTGACCTTTTACCCTATGAAATTTTCAGTACTCATTGTCTTTGTACCATGCAACTTTGGATTGGCTTGGGCCAATTTTCTAGGTAGGAGGAAATTTGATGAGATTTTCCTTAGTCAATTTCTGAAAAATGACATCCAATGGCTCACCAAGGGGTGTATAATTTTTAGGTGCAGGTTGGAATCTGGGTTTTTTCCTTGCAGCTACATTGATGGCATTAGCTTGATTGCTAGACCCTTGAAAGTTGGGTCTTAGATTGTGGCCTTGATAGCTTTGGTGATTCTACTATTGGTAGTTGATAGCTTGTTGATTGTTTGGTTAATAAGGTGGGTTCAACTAGTTTTGAGAAGGACCAACAATATTCACATGTCTGGTGTCAGTGACACCATTTGTTGCAACGTGCTTGTTTTTGTTCCAATACCTAGAATTTTCATTTGAATGTGTTTGATTTTGGTTGGCCTCCTTGTAAATCTTGACCACACCATCTTTAATGAGTCCTTGCTCAAGGATCATTCCTTTCTCTTTGATATCTTTGTAGGTCTGCAAATAGTTCATGGTCATGTGGTGAGCCAAGTTGGGATGGGCATTATCAATAAACATTTTCACCATATGGTGCTCTGGAAAGGTGTAAGATATGAGGGCGGTAAGGGTTTGCCATCTTTGCAGATATTTGGGAAGGCTTTCTCCACCTTTTTGCTTAGTGTGGACAAGATCAACTACTGATAGCTCTATTTCAACAAGGTGGGCATATTGGGCTACAAATGCCTCAGACAATTCAGCAAAGATTTTAATTGTGCCATAGGGGATTCTGTAAAACCATTCAAGAGCTGCTCCAACCAAGCTTTTGGGAAAAAGGTGCAAGAGGAAGACGTCACTAGTATCCCCTTTAGCACTACATCCATGCCCATACCTCAGTCACATTCATCCCTTTCTTCTCAAGTCTATTCATTACCTCCCATTACCAACTATTTTTCTATGCCACCCTTAGGTAATAGCCAAATCATCCCTCCACTACAATACCCTGTTGCGCACACTCTACCTCACATTAATTACCTTACACCTATTACTACACAATTGATCTCTCACATAGGAGTACAACCAACATATGTTGGAAAAAGTATACATTTCCAAAGCATAACCTAGGCATTTCCAACACTACCACCTTTTGAGCCACAATCATCACACCAATAGTATGCCCAAGAATCCCTACATAATTATCTAGCTGGGAAAATACCCCATGCATATGTCTCTCCACCAGAAATCCCTCATTAACAATCTATCTAGTAGATGTAGCAGTATGCAAAAACCCCATTCCAACAACCCATACCATCTATCCCAGTAGTAGTGCAACCCATATTCCAACCACCACCCTATGGTATTCAGGGTTTTTCGTATTAACCTTCAACATCAGCTATGCATCCTACATCAGGGGCACTAGACTGGGGCTGCCCATTTCTCTACTTGTAAACTCTAAGTGGGAAGAGATGAAAAATGCTCTAAAAGCCCTCAAAGATGGGATAGACTAAAAAACTTTCAAATTTGAAAATGATTGTCCATATCTATTTGAAGAAACCATCACAATGACACCTTTTCCTAAACATTTTGAGATCTCAATGTTTGATAAATTTAGAGGGAAAAGCAACCTAGTTACACATGTAAATGCTACAGGATTGAAATTGATTGATAAGGTTTGATCATAATAACACTGACAGACACTGTCAATATTATTAAAATGGTTGATGATACCATGATCTGACATTGAAAGCCTCAACAATGTCAAAGATTGAATGACATGAATGATATTTTGACCTAGTACTAAGAGCCATGACAGTACTAAGGTCAGATTGATAAGTTGATAGGTTTCCAAGGCACTGAAAGCCACAACAATGCCTAGGAGCAGATGAATGATGATTGATTTGGGATGTTTTATATGTTTTGGGTTGATTAGGACCAATTTTGAGTGATTCTGAGTTGATTTGGGGTGATTCCAAGTTGATTTGATATGATTCTGAGTTGATTTGATATGATTCCGAGTTGATTTGATATGATTTCGAGTTGATATAAAATTGATCTGAAAGAGGATATAAATGACAAAATATGGTCAATCAGGCCAAAAGATCAAAGTTAGTAGAATGAGAAAATGGAACAAATTAGTATGAAGAAGTGATGAGGTTGTAGATGTGAACCATTTTTGAGCATCTACAAGTCTCATAGATGCTTTTGTTGTTGGTGCTTTACTACTTGATGCACATACTCGAGGGCACCCAACCTATCAGATACCAAGAATAGATATGACTCCTTAGATCAAATAGCTAGGATCTACCACATTTCTTACCAACGGTATCCTTGATGGAGAGGAAAACGCTCCTAACATTAGTACATGGTTGTACAAAGAATTACCTCCAAAAAAGTAAAGAACTTCTTGATCACTTCAAACAAAAATACCCATCGTCCCATCACCTTACTACTAAACACTAGGATTATCAAGGAGGTGGTCTAGGCTATCTAGAATTCGGTATGAGAAAGACTATAGAGGCACACCAAGGATAGAAAACCAAAGGCTTAGGCTATGGACTCCCTGTGATTTGGGGCACTTTGAAGGAAGGTCATGCCTTCACAAACATCCAGAAAAACCTTGTTGAGGTTGAAGACATTCCTAAGGAAGTAGAAAAGAAAGCCTAAAATGATATATTCCTTGATGAAATTATCCTAGGAGCCTCTGTGCTTTTCCAACTATCCCTAAATCTCATAGACCTACCCATCACTCACCCTAAACTAATAAATTGGGACCAACCAAGTGTCATTCATGTTGACGAATTCTCTACCGAGCATGTGCTCCTTAAATTCATGGGGGCATAAATGCCACATAAATAGTTTCCACCATCATCGACACATGTCTACAAGCTAGATCCCATAGGTAACTTTGGGGAGGAGGAAATCTCTAGTCGCAAAAATGAAATAAAGAAGGAAACAGAAAAAGGAAAAAAGAAAAGGAAAACCCTGCTCTGGTGAAAAATCCTCTAGAGCACCATTGAATGACTCAAAAAATGAAATAAAAATAAAAGATGTATCTAATGATGAAAATCTCTTTGAGGTGCCTAAAGATGGAGATTTCATCCTTCCCCTACAAGAGCATAGGCCTCCTATATCTTCAATTTTGATAGAGGAAACTCGACCAGTAAATATCACTTTGATAGAGACACCACATATCACATACACTGTAGCTTCTCTATCACCTGAGTAGGTAGATCTCCTCATTGAGGTCCTCTGCAAAAATGTGGGTCATTTTGCATGGTCATATCAGGACATGCTAGGGTTGGACCCCAAGCTAGTGGTGCATCATTTGGCTGTAGAGCTGGGGGCCAAGCCGATCAAGCAAAAACTCCATAAAATGCACCCCAAGGTGGCTTTATTAGTTAAAGCAGAGCTAGAAAAGTTGCTAGAGGAAAAAATCATTCGCACAAAAAATTATTTCGAATGGATTTTTGACATGGTACCTGTTAACAAGCCTTCTGGTGATATCAAAATCTACACTAATTTCAAAGGTCTTAACAAAGCTTGTTCGAAGGATGACTTTCCATTACCAAATATCAACATGATTATGGATCTCATCATAGGTCATGAACTCTTATCACTAATGGATGGTTTCTTTGAATATAATTAGATTCATATAGCAGAGGAAGATCAACATAAGACAACATTCACTACACCTTGGGGCACATTCTGCTACAACATTATGCCATTTGGGCTAAAGAACACCAGGGCAACCTATCAGCATGCCATGATGGTCATGTTCCATGAC
Organism: Cupressus sempervirens; assembly: GCA_028749045.1. Classification (NCBI taxonomy): domain Eukaryota; kingdom Viridiplantae; phylum Streptophyta; class Pinopsida; order Cupressales; family Cupressaceae; genus Cupressus; species Cupressus sempervirens. The sequence goes on along the minus strand of CM053784.1, from coordinate 8,852,835 downwards.
CTAATCCATAAGATTCTTGAGGATTATGTGGATGATATTTTAGTCAAGTCCCTTAATGCTTTGGATCATTTATCTCATCTTGAGGAAGTGTTTGATCAATTGGCTAAATATCGTCTCATGCTTAATCCTAAGAAATGTGTCTTTGACATCACCTCAGGAAAGCTCCTTGGATTCATTGTGTCATGGCATGATATCGAGATTGGCCCTAAAAAGGTCAAAGAAATCATGGATATGGCTCCTCCTAGGACACTCAGACACCTTCGTTCTCTATAGGGAAAACTCTAATTAGTCAAATAGTTCATTTCCTAGCTTGCTGATAAATGTCAACCATTCATGCACCTGCTCAAGAAGGATAAGAACTTTAGATGGGACCTTGCTTACCAGCATAACTTTGAGCTCATCAAGAAATACTTGGCTAATCTACCTATTTTGGTTCCTCTAGTTATAGGATGTTCACTCATTTTGTACATCACAACTACTCCCATAGCATTAGGTGCTCTTCTAGTGCAGCTTGATGATGCAGGGAAGGAGAGGGCTATTTATTACATCAGCTAAACATTAGTGGGACATGAGCTCAACTACACACCAATGGAGAAGGCTTTCTTAGCAGTGGTATTTTCCACCCAAAAGCTATTCCATTACATGTTGAGTCATACTGTGTAGCTAATCTCAAAGATTGATCCATTGAAATATATGCTCTCTTGCACAGTACTCATAGGATGTCTGGCAAAATGGGTTATGCTTCTCAATGAGTATGACATCTAATATATTGAAAAAAAAGCCATCAAAGGCTAGGCCATTATAGATCACTTGATAGATGCACCCTTGGTTGCAGACCACCCTCTCATTATGGAGTTCCCAGATGAACACCTCTATTTCATAGAAGAACAACCATCCTAGAAGCTATATTTTGATGGCTCCTATACATCTTATGGCTCTAGTGTGGGCATACTCTTGGTCACACCTCAAGGAAATTATATTCCTAAATCTTTCAAGCTGCAGTTTCTATGTACCCATAACATCATAGAGTATGAAGCCCTTATTGCAGGGCTCAAAATTGCCATTGAATGGAATATCCCAGAGCTACAGGTCTATGGTGATTCTCAGCTTATCATTAAACAAGCCTTGAATGAATATCAAGCCAAGGATGACAAGATACTACCTTACAAGGAATTGGTTGATCAATTAAAGGAGCATTTTACTCAACTCCAGTTCATACAGGTACCTAGACTCCAAAATAAAGTAGCAGATGCCATGGCTACTATTGGTTCTCTCTTGGAAATACCGCGTGAAGCTACGCAATACAAATTCTTGGTTGAGAAACTACATGAACCTACATACAAGAATGATGAATCAACATGAGTCTACATCTTGGTTGGTCCCTAATCCCCATGGTACCATGAAATTCATGCTTACCTACAAAATGGTATCATATCTCCCCATCTCACACAAACCCAATGCGAGAACCTTATTCACAGAGCATCCCATTATACTATTATAGCTCTAACCCTATATTTTCATGGCTATCATAATACTCTCTCACACTATTTAGACCAAAATGAGGCTACAATGGCTCTCAAAGAAGTACATGCCAGACTTTGTAGTGCTCACACAAGTGGGATAGTTCTAGCTAAGAAAATCCTATGGGCCAGATATTATTGGCCCACTCTAGAGCATGATGCATGTGACTTTGTAAAAAGGTGCCTACCCTATCAACAACATGCTAATCTAATCTGAGCCCCAGCTTAAGATCTCCAACCTATTGCACCACCATGGTCATTTTCATGTTGGTGGTTTGACCTTGCTGGTATTATGGCACCTCTCTCTTCAGAAGGACAGAAGTGGATAATCACCGCCATTGATTATTTCACTAAGTGGGTTGAAGGAGTTCCCATTGTCACTACTATAGGAGTTCAGGTATCCAAATTTGTCCTATATCATATCATATGTTGCTTTTGCATCCTAGCTACCATTTTCATTGACCATGGAGGAAATTTTGAAAACATAAATATGGAGGAATTGTGCACTTCCCTTCACATCCATCACTTCTTTTCAAGCCCATATTTCCCATAAGGTAATGGTCAGGTGGAGGCAACTAATAAAAGCATACTTAAAATCCTAAAAAAAGTTGTCAATGATTCTAGCTGCAATTGGCATTTACAAATCAACCCCACCTTATGGGCCTATCGCACCTCTTTCTGTACATCCATAGACACAACCCCATACTCCCTGGTTTATGGTGCTAAAGCAGTATTACCTATTGAGGTTGAACTCCCATTCCTATGAATTTCTTTGCAAGGCTAGAGAATAGATGAGGATTATAGAATGGCTAGACTCACCCAGCTAGATTTACTTGATGAAAAAAGGCAATAGGCCTATGACCACCTCATGGTCTACCAAAATTGCCTCAAGCACAACTTGAATAGGAAGGTCCATCCATACCAATTTCAAGAAGGAGACATGGTCCTCAAAGAAAACATGAAGGTCCAAGCTGACCGAGAAAAGAAAGGCAAGTTTGAGCTCACATGGCTTGGTCCTTATGTGGTCACAACATCTTTTGGCTCAGGGGCCTATTAGTTATCCACACTTGAGGGTGAAGTCCTGAATGATCCCACCAATATCATTCACCTCAAGAAATTCTATGCCTAAAATAAAATAAAATAAAATAAAAAAATTCATAAAATCATCCAAAATTACCAAAAAAATCCAAAAATCATCCAAAATTACCCAAAAAAAACCCAAAAATTATCCAAAAATACCAAAAATACCAAAAAAATTCAAAAATTGCCCAAAATTACCAAAAAAAATATTCAAAAATCACCCAAAAATACCAAAAAAATTCAAAAATTGCCAAAAAATATATAAAACATTCAAAAATCACACAAAAATATCAAAAAAAATTCAAAAATTGTCTAAAAATATCAAAAAAATTCCACAAATAGCCGAAAGCATTCAAAAGGGGGTCATAATTGCCAAACATTGCTGTAAAAGATTGAAACATTAACAACACCCCACAATTCCTATCAATTTCTACCTCACTTTAGCCCAATTAGGCTCTACAACAGGACATCAAATATTTGAACCCCACATACCTCGCTGATATTAAGAAGTAGAGTAGTAATGTTTTGAAACATTTTGTTAGACTTTAGAAAATCTGGCACAACGCGGATAGCACAAAAGGTGCCTCTATTTCCTTCCTCTTGTCAAGAGCAACAATTCCCCATGGCTCCTTAGTCTTATTTAAGTTGTAGTGGCCATTATTAGTCTAACCCCCTTCAGCAAATATATTGATGTTGTCTGGAAAGCCTAGATATCCATCAAACTCTTTCATCCTCATACAAATGGGGGCACAGAATAAGTAGGTGTAAGCATGAGAGCTTAGCTCCTCACTCTAGTGCCTTTTTAGGCCTTAAACGCCTTTTTCAGGCCCAATGCCTTTTTTAGGCCCCCAAAGCTTCTTTATAGGCCCAAATGCTTTTTTCAATCTTGTGAGACATCTTTTTAGGCCCAAATACCTTTTTCAAGGCCCTTCTTGACCTCTTTTGGCCATCACAAGCCTTCTGTAGGTCCCAATGCCTTTTCCCATGTCTCATAAGCATTTGTTTCATCACACACTTAGAGAAACATCCCCACATTTTGTCTCATTTATGTCTATGATAGTTATTAATATACACACAAACATTCTTGCCTATGAGTCATGGTTACCCTTAATCTATAGATTGCATTGTTCCCACGTTTACAAGAGTCCAACCATCCCATTATTTATCACAAAAAAAAAAAAAATTCAAATATATATCAAACATCCCAAAAACATTTAAATATTCGACAAAAAAAAAAAAAAGTTCAAATATATATCAAACATCCAAAAAACATTTAAATATTTGACAAAAACACAAAAAAATCCAGATATACCATAAAATCCCAACAAAAAAATATGAAATTGCATTACAAACAACATTTGTTGTCCCTTTGATTGCCACAACAACAAGCACAAACTTTTTATTCTCCTACGATGGCAACAACAACATTCCATTTAACTAATAATGTTTGGTAGATTATTTATTTTGGCCTCCCTTGGGGAGGTGGCAAGATAGGGTGTCTAATCAATGGCATTCCTTTAGACCCAGTCCTAGATGATGATGCCCCTAGAGTCATCCTCACACCTACCCAAAGTGTATCCATTGGGATTGGGATGTTACCATGCCTCAAGAGTGTGTTTATCTGCTCCATAAAATGTTTCTCAAAGTATACAACTCCTCTCCTTTGCTCCAAAGGGACCTCTTGGTGATATAATCCCATGTAGTATGCCACCTCCTGTGCAACCCTCACAGACTACTCCATGACATCTTTCATTTTTGCCCATAATCTTTTTTCTCCTAGAATAGTTGTTGTCCTTTGTGCAAGATCACATTCTCTTTCATATCTATTTGCTAGCATTTTCATTGACTCCCTCTCATATTTCACTGTATTCAACTAATTTTGGTACCACATAATGTGTGCATTACTTGCATTTAGCTGCTCTTGTGACCTCCGTGCTAAACTATTGGTCTGCACCATTGACTCCCTGAACGCTTCTACTTACAACCACAAGAGCACTAATTCATTCTCACATCTCTCCATAGCTACTCTCTTAGCTGCCAAAGTTGCCTCCATAGTCTCCACTCTCATTTGTTCCATCATTAACATCATCCCCAGGTGCTCAACTTCTATCCATGTACCATCCTCTCATGCTCTTTCAATCAGGCCCTGAAAGAAATTCACATCTTTCTATGCCTAGTCAGCCTATTCTTTTTCCATTGCCAACACTTTCTCCATCACCACCACTACATCATGTGGCACTTGTACTATAGTATTGGATTGCAATGCTCAAAATGGCTGAAATGCACACAACACTGGGTCACCCTTTTGTTACCCAAATCTTTGCATCATATCCCCTAGACTACTTTTTCCCTTCTTCCATAAGACTACTGCTGGTAGCATCACGAATCTTTGTTCCCCTTCTAGAAGAGTCTCTTCTATAGATGGTTGATCTTTTGCACCCACTCCCTCTGACAACACTCCTACACTTGGCAAGCTTGTCTCTTTCTCTTTTTCCCTCAACTTTGTTTGTTGCATCACACCTTCTACTAATAGCTGTAGCAAGGTTGGATCTTCTTCTTCCTCTTCTATCTAATTTTGAGTTGGATTAATCTTGCTAGCCTCCACCACTCCCAGATTACAATGTCACACACTTTGATGTGGCAAGATTTCTCTTCCTTCTTGTTGGCTCTACTTTATACACCACTTCTATCCCCTCAACCACTTCCTTTCTCCTTGGCTTTCATTTTCCTCTTCACTCCATCCCCATGTTCCTCCTTCTATCACCTCTTGCATTTGTTGCCTCTACTCTTAGGAATCGGCCATCGGTATTTCACTCATAGCTTAATTCTTCACTCACACTTTTCTTATGCTTCAGCTAACACTTTTTGTTGCTTGGATTTCATCAGATTTTCTCACCTTTTATAGATCCAACAACATTCTCCATAGCTTCCATTAAATGCTATCAATATCTTCAGCAACAAGTTTCAATAATCGCCATCATAACAAGTCAAGTGGGAAACTACCTCCATCCTTCCCACACCTCACCTCCCCTATAGTAATAGTATGCTATATCCTATCTCTTTCCACTAGCTTCTCATCCCAAGATTTTCATCCTCTCTATCTACTCATCCCAAGGTTATCTACTACTCCTCATCCTGAGCTTTTTCAACTATCTTCTCATCCCAAGTCTTTCTTTTTCTTTCCAATTTGTAAATATCATGTTCAGTCTATTGTATATCCTCTAGAATCATTCTTTCTCCTAGGCCCATTGTATATACCTTGTTTCCACCATATAATTTTAGGTTTTTCTCACAACTCGTAGTTCTCTTGGTTATGTGCTTTAGTAAATCCTTGTACGAGATCCCTTGTCATCACAGTTTTGTCCTAAAAAGCTCTGATTGCCCATTTGTTCCAAGTCCTTGATATTATCTATAGATCCTTGTAGGATGCATCCTTCCTCTTATCTAATCTTGGTCCCGAAGTATCTAGTCCTACCAATCTCTTTGGCAAAAGGTTACTTTTTCATGGATTTACATTTTCTTTTCTGCTTGTGAGTCAGTCTGATATGACCCTTGCATAATCCAAACATGTGATCACTTGTGGTTACATGGTGCACTTGGGAAATATTGTTTTCTTGTAGCTTACCCAATATCATTTCCACTTTGCTTCTTGCAAGATTCATGTGTGATGTTGGGGCAATCCTTGCATGTTTTTTTTGTGTCAGTCCTATGTAATATTGGTACAATGGCCTTGATGTTCTTAGTAACCTTGGCATATCCCCAATATTCCTATATCAAAATAAGTGCTCAACTACATGGGGGTGCTCCCCTTTGGAACACCCACATGCTCAAACTTCAATGGATTACTTCACATTCCCATCTTATCAAAACATTCCATCCTATCCAAGCATCCCATCCAATCAGTCTTACAATCATGATCTAACAATTTTATCCATATCACAATCATATCTCCTATCAATCCCATGGTATCTAATCCTATATCAATCATAATCATAGCTCCTTCATCAATCATAATCATAGCTCTTTCATCAATCATAATCATAGCTCCTTCATCATCATAGCTCCTTCATTAATCATAATCATAGCTCCTGCATCAATCATAATCATGGCTCCTGCATCAATCATAATCATGGCTCCTACATCAATCATAATCATAGCTCCTTCATCAATCATAATCATATCTCCTTCATCAATCATAATCATAGCCAAACCAAACCAAAGTCAAAGTTTCATCCTTAAAGTCTTGCATTCCTATCCAAGATCCTTAAAAACTCTTATATGACTTAAAGGCTCTTTAAAGACTTTGTACACCTTTTTTCCATCCTCATCCTCCCTTTTCTTCCCTCATAACTCCCTCTAACCACCTATCTTGACCATCTTCCCTATCCAATCCCTTTGTGACACTTGTCACAAGGCTAGAGCTTTGAAGAAGCACAATCCATGTGCTCTCTTCTCCTTGCATCCTAGCCCTCCTTAACCAATTTCCCTTCCTTGCATCCTAAACCTCCATCTCACTACCCCTTGGCCTATAAATGAAACCCTCTCCCTTCAAAAATATCATCCACTTCTATGCTAATGTTATGATGCTATTTTGAGAGCCTAAGGACTAATAAAATACCATCATAATGGAAAAATCCATCCACAAATCCATTTTGAATCATATCCTCCATTGAAGATTAAGCAACATCATTGAGCACACATCCATTTTATAGACACATCGACGCATGAAAGGGAAGATTTCTTGGTTTAAGAGGTTTGTACATTCTTAGGCTACTTTGGTACTTTAATTATCTTTTGTCTAATCATATATGTGAGTTAAATCTATTGTTTTGAATGTTTTGATTCTTCATTATAGTCCTTTAAGAACTAGTTTTATAGACCTACACCTACTATCAACTTGGTCAAGCTTTGCAGACAGTCTTTGTATTACTTGTTCTTCTAAAGTTTTTAGGTGTAGCCAACCTTTGTAACCTTAAGTAGATTAACAATACATCATTTCACCATTGTCTTAACTGATCTTCATACTACACTACATATCCATAACTCAACCTTTCCTCTAGGTGCTATTGTTATATCTTATTGATTAAATCCTCTTCATCAATCAACTAAGTAATAGTACTTGGATCTTATAAGCAATTGTCTTACCAACAAAATAACAAGTTTGACATCAGTGAGAAAACAATGATTGAAACATATTTTCTACTTCCACAATCTCCCTCTTTCAATAATCTCTTTCAGCAATGATCTTTTCAATCAGATCTCAATATGGTTTAATAAAAATATATTGTCCACATACCAAGTCTATGTTGTTTATGACAGAATTCACAAACCTTGTTATAATGCAGGTTCCCTTGCTGTATAAGGTGATAACCTCCCAATCTTCAATACATCAACTACTCCATTCTTTGAAAATATTTCTTAATACCTCATGGATGTATGCCAACCCTCATACATACATACATACATACATACATATACATGTATATATATATATATATATATATATGTATACATATATATGTATGTATATATACATATATATGTATGTATATATACATATATATATACATATATATACATATATATACATACATATATATATACATGTATATATATACATGTATATGTATACATATACATGTATATATATATATATACACATGTATATATATATATATACACATGTATATATATATATATATATATATATATATATATATATATATATATATATATATATATATATATATAAACTTGATCACCTCTGTAATGGGCTACTAGTATGCTAACTCATGGTTATTGCATGCAACAACAAATTAGTTTACTGATTCTAGGTTTGTGCTACTATGGGGGAATAAGATTATGACGTGTATTCATGAGAGGATAATATGAATAACATAAAACCCTTAAAAATACTCCTTTCTTCCATGAAATGAGATCATGTACTCATTTTATCACTTTATTCTAAAAATATACAAAATTTGTTGTCCAAACAACAAGCTAGTAAGTTTTTGATATAAATCCAAGGTCTCAATATAACATTAAATCTCAATAACCAAACTATAATCCATTACCAAATGTATAAGAAGCTTTGAAATCACCATGAACTCGATATAAAGGAAGATATGAAATCTGTTTGACTAAACACTGAAAGTCATTGTTCGAAACATGGGGCACCTTCAATCACTCTACTTTGTTGAAGATACTGACTCAAGAAAATTTGCACTACTCTTAATGACTTTAATGAGGCATGAGAGATCAAAATTTATTCATTTTAAATTTTTAAGACATCACTGATGTATAAAAATATTGTGGTAGAATACTGTCGCCAACACCCAACTCATAATTTGTGATTTAGAAACTCAGGTAATGATAACAGAAGAGAAATCGAGTTTCACATTTCCTCTTTCATTGAAGTCATAGTGGAGCTCAATACATTGTCTTGGAACCTAAACTAAAGGTTGGATGTTAGATTTACACTCTAATAAGCTTGAACATGGGATATGTAAAGAGATTTCTGATGATATAGGATCAGGTTTTCATAAAGAAATTTATTTTGCTATAATACTAGTGAGATTAAATGCGTGGATAACCCACTTAGTCATGATCATGGATATCAAAGTGGAGATTTAGTTTCAAGGCATAGATATTCTCATCGAAAGCTCATAAAGAGTGAAATCATAAATCGTATGTGTAGGTTGAGTCTCAACATCTCCATGTTCAAGTAATCTAGTGGAGTGTTCGATTGAGGAAACTAAATACAGCACTCAGTTTGATAAATAATCACCATTCTGAAGAAACTAATGTATGTGCCCGATATAAGGTGAATTTTTTATTGATGCTGATAGGTCAAGGTTGGTTTCCTTAGCTACATCTATTGTTCTCAAATACAGTTGGGAAATATTGATATATATATATGAGCCACAGGTGTCTTAAGTAAAAGTTGGAACAAGAGAAAATGAAATTATAATTTTTTATTAAACATTATAACTACCCTCGACACTTTACTATTCCTAAAACCATAAGATATGTGTCATTATATTAAAATGATATGAAGTCAAGTAGATAAGGGCATTCCCTAGGATTAGTTTTATAACTAAAATGTCATAGGAAAATGAAAGAGATAAATAAACCAGCAATAGCAAAGTAGAGGGTTCTAGTTTTCTCTCTCGAAGACTATAGACTATATGTGTTATAGCAGAGAGGAGAGGTTTTTAGATTTATTCCATTTTCTTGTGAGGCCGTGGTCAGTAGATCAAGTGTTCATTTTCCTATTCTGAGCTGTGTGTTAGAAATAGGAGAATTTTGATTTGTTTATGTACTATAGAGGAGTTATAACTTTCTTTAATGGTGACTTTAATTGCAAATGTGTAATAAGGTCTTTGTATCTTTTATGCTTTAGGGAAGGGAGACTTGGAAGTTGATTGTATATCAAAATCTAGAGTTTGAGCAGTCATCTTTCCACTAATCGTGATTTTTACATCACTTTTAGTTTTCTCTAAAATGTGCTTTTATTGTCACTATTTCTTGTATACATTTTGATTGCAAGATATCTTCATAGTTTTGTTTCTATACTTTCTCAAGAGAATGGAAAATGTAATCTTATTTTCGTCTACTTTGTAATGCAACATTTTGGCAAGTGAACTTTGTGTCATCTATTGTTATTTTATATTCTTTTCATTTCAATTTCTTAAGTTTCTCAATCGACTTTGTGTTTACCAATAGATGTTTGTAATCCTTTCATGTTTTCTAGTTAAAAGAATCCATATATAAATTTTTTATAAACCATATATGGGGAGCTGTACCCAAATAAATTTAGAGGGTGCTTACACTCTTTCAATAGTGAAGTGACCCAACTGTTAGTGCTAATTAGTCTTCTCACTTGGGAATTTAGGGTTATATTTGCATGTATTTTCTTGGAGGACAAACTATTGACTAACAAATTTTTGGCGACTCTACTGGGGATCTTGAAGAAAATATTTAAGTGCCTAACATTTGCTTCCTCAGTTTTATGATTATCTCCATGTGTAGGAGATTGGTGACTCTATGAAGACCATGCTATATTAAAAAGTCATGAGAAGATCGAGGCCAGACCTACCTCTCTCCGAAATTTATCAAATTGACTATAAAGTGTTACGTGATTTTGTGGACAACTTTAAAGAAAGTATTTCTTGGGGTATCCAGATAATATAAGCCTTGAAGATGATGACTTGTCTTGGCTGCTATGGAAAAGCCTCTGTGCAAGATTTCACAAGTTGAAAGACTAGGAAGAACTTGAGGAGAAAGTAGCTTGATTGAAGAAGCATTTGGAGGTGGATGATGATGAAGCTTTGGTTATCTTAGTTTCACACGTGTACTTCAATCACCTTGTCATGAATAACTAAGAGGTATGGTTAGAGTTACTATAGCCTCATGCTAATCTAGTTTCAATGGATGAGAATATATGTGATAGCAATGGAGAAAGGGTAAGCAATAATGGTGAAATCTTGCCTCAAGATCTTTCTTCATCTCATGTAGAAAATTTTCCAGTGGAAGATCATGGTGATCATTATTTCCTTAAGAATTCCATTGAAATGTTTTCTAGTAACACTTTGTGAGAAGATAAATCTTTAAATTGTGAGAACATTCAATTTTTGAATATGAACGCTGAAAAAGACCCTATTCTGGAAGCTTTTCAATTTGGAAATAGTGCATTAGCGAACATTATTGTTAATGTTGATTCAATGAAGGTGCCTCTAAATCTTTCTCTTCTCTAGTTTTAGAAAGTTTGAAATTTGAAAGTGTTGGTAGTCATCTCATTTTACAAGTTCCTATTTGTGAAAAATTAGACAACTTGCTACCGAAATTTCAAGTTTTCACTTTTGATGAAATGGGTGAAAATGATATTGCTCATATTTCTTTAAAGAATATTCTTTGTGAAAAAAATTCAAACTAAAATGTAACTTCAAAGTGAACTTCCCACTTTCATAAAAAATGAAGATGATTCCTCTTGCATGAAAAATAGTAATCAGCCCATGGAAAGATCTAATTGGTTTGAGGATGAAATATGAAATTATGACAAGGTAAGAGTGCATGTGAAAAGGTTTCCCTCTCAAGATGAATATGCTGAAGTTACCACTCATCCCATAGATTATCCAGATGAAGCATGGAGAGGCACATTCCTTGATCAAGAAGAAAAAATCATTGATGAATTCTTGTTATCTCTTTAGCTAGAATACCTCTCTCAAGTTAGCCCACTTGATGATGATCCAATTCTTCATAAAGATGGGAGGAAGATGACTTTGGATGGAACTTCTCATGCTGATCTTCTTCTTGAGGAAAAGAGGTATGAGACTGACTTTCAATCTAATGATGACTTGGCTAGTATGTCGAAAGACACTCTTCTTAAAGAGGAAGACAAAATTATGGACACATTCCTATCACCAATCAAGATGGATCATTTATTTAATGATCACTCAAGTATTTGTTCAAATCAGATTGAGAATGGATCATTCATTGATCATTTATCTTTGCATTCATTTATACCTAGTTTTGCTGATTTGGATTGTGGAAGAAATGCTGAAACATGTGATAAAATTTTGAAAAAAGAAAAAGATGGGATGTATGGCTTGTTTGATGATAGTTTTATCTTTGAAAGAGATGAAGAAAACACATATTCAAGGGTTGAACCAATGTTGGATAAATCATTTCTATGGCTGTGAGTTGACCATGACATTAAAGGCCATGTGCAAGAGTTGAATCTTGGTGATAACATTTTTTGATATTATGCACCATCTCTTGAATGTTGGGTTGCAAAATTTTTGCATACTATGAGCTTGAGTTTCAACATTATAGAGGTCACTATAAGGAAATGGTATGGAGCTACTCTATTGAGACATGGTTTGCTAATACATAAAGACTCCTACTTCTCCCAACCAGTAAATGGTTTCACATGATTTCTTTCTTATTGCTAGTTTTGTGGTAGGTTCTCTTCCTACCTTTGTATATATTTTGTAAATACCTTTTTGGTGTGCATAGTGGTAGTTTGAATAATGTGCAAGCTTTGTGATTGTTGGTAGTTTAGGTGTTTTTTTTGTTAGCTGGCTTTGCCCTACTCCCTTCTTCCCTCTCTACAAGTAGCTCCTAGTTTTCTCTTCTTGGTGAGTCTATTTTCCCAATGGATAAGGCACTTGTTTTTGGCCAAAGATTGTTGGAGTTCTCTATTTTTGCATTAAAAATAGTCCCATAGTTAGAGCCCCTGTTGGTACATATATGGACCTCGATTTCAAACTTTTAGTTTCAAGTCTTGAACCTTTCAATTTCAAGTTTTGAACCTCTTTGAACTACTTCAATTTTTTTTTAAAGTGGTTCAAAGTGGTTCAGTTCAAGCAAAGTTTAGAATCCATGTTCAGTTTAAAATCTAAATTTAATCTTCTTTCATGATTCAAGTTCAAGTTCTATCAGACCAGCAATATAAAGGTTCGGTAATTCAAAGTTCAAATTTAAAGAATGGTTCCAAGGATTTAGAATGTAATGATTCAAGTTCTCATATTCAGATATAAGTTCAACACCACAAAAGTGGCTCCCAATTGGAAGGTATATTTCAAAAGTGCAACTCAAATCAAAGCATAATTCATTCATTTAGCAATGCTTATTTAGGTATGAAGTTTGAAGTTACAGGTTCATGAGGCTTGAGGTCATGCTCTAGGAAAGTAATGAGAGGATGAGACAAAACAACCAAAGATCTTTTGAAAAGGAAGATTTTTTAGAATGTTATTGTTGTGATCATCAACATAAAATTATTATAATTCCTCAAGATCAAAATGTAATTAGGCCAAATGAATATCTGTATTGGCTTTTGGAATGTTGATCTCACCCTCCAACCAAGGCAAGCATTCCAAATCTAGTCCACCCTGATAAAATTAGAGCCTTCAAATGTAAAACCCAACACAATATGCTTGCTTATGTCAATTGTTTTCTCAAAAAAACATATGAACATGGTATGAGTACAAGCAAGGCTTAGTTCATAATTAGAAATCTAGGTGTTCGTGTAAAGATCTGAAGCCATTATGATCCTGTCTAAGTGGCACAAATTAGTTTGGTGGTTTTGATTGTAGTTTATAGTTTAACATCAAAAGGGGCAAGATTCAATGTATATGTGGTTTCACTACTCGACATCATGCATGCATTGTATTGGCTCTACATGGAAGAGAAACACAACTCCTAGCAGAATACATTATTGATAAGAATACTATTATCTCCATAATCTATGATGCCAAGTGTAACTCCACCAAGGATGTCATGTGGAGAGAACCTATGTTATGCTTGGGTACAAATGAAACTCATGGGTTGGTGAGTATTATTTGAGAGAGAAAATTTTGAAAATGTCAAATGTTATCTATGCTTGGAGATAATGAACACGGCCTAAGTGCATGTGTCTGGTTGGAGCACTTAAACGTGCAATGTCATTGAAATAGAGAAATGGCAATATTGGTGTTAATAACTGGTTTGACATTTTGGTTATTCACACTATCTCTGATAGCCATATCTTCCAATAATATTAAAAGTAGTTTTGACAGATGTAATGGTGATAGGAAATCAAGCTCACCTTTGATGAATATCAGGTCTCAAAAAATGATGAGGTTACCCTCACAATAGCCCATCAGTTTTTTCATAGGTGATAACATTATGATAAGTTTTAAAGGCCATAGGTTGGGAGCACATACCATATATGAAATCTATTTGACTAAATACTAAAAGTCATTGTTCAAACATGGTACACCTTCAATCACTCTACTTTGTTGAAGATACTAACTCAAGAAAATTCACACTACTCTCAATGAATTTAATGAAGGCATGGGAGATCAAACTTTATTGGTTTCAAATTGTTAAGACATCAGCAATGTATACAAATAGTGTGGTAGAATATTGTCGCCAACTCCTGGCTCATAATTTGTGATTTAGAAACTCAGATAAAGATAAAGGAATATAAATTGAGTTTCACCACTTCTCTTTCATTGAATTCATAGTGGAGCTGAAATGTCCCTTTACTGATTTTATATGATATTACAAGCCTCTAATCAGATCTTTAAGATCAAACAACCAATATTTCAAAGATCCACCAATTTCTCAATAAACCCCAAATCGGGTATGCTGGAAATAATGCCAAAAACTTCACAGCTTCACATATTATTAATAAATCTGAAAGTGGAAATTTTTTATAGAAATTTCATCAGCATAACAGCCTACAAAATTAAATTTCTAGATCTGTATAAAATTTACACAATAGCTCCCAAACGGAGGACCAAAACAATGCTCATCAAGCTCCCGAAAACAACACAAAATAGCCAGAAACACCACAAAAGCACTGATAATCTATCATAGAAGTATAATAATAACCAAGTACATATATTCAGCTCTATTTTAACATCTAAATGTCTGATATACAGCAAGAACCCAAACTAATATGAAATACTCAACTGAAAACACCAAACTCTTACAAAAAACACACCCGAAAACCCACAAATCTGCACTGTTCAGCACATAGGCAAACTCTACATGAGCATGCACATGGAATGGATTAAAACTCCCATCCTTAGCCTTCCTAGAAACCTGAAAACTCCCATTCTTGGGTCTCCTTCTCCATAGGTTTGGAGGCCTTTGAAGAACAACAAAGAAATGAGTAAAAATCAAGTTCTGGAATGAGCCCAAAATGCCTCCAAACCCCCTTAAAAGAGGGCATAACCCTAACTCACGTCCAAGAGGGGTTAATAAAACATATTTTAATAATAATTTTCATTTATTAGTCCATTATCTTCCAAAGATTATCCCCTTTTTTTGAAACTTCACCTTTTTGGGCCTGCCTACCTTAGAAAAGATTATTATTTTTAATTATTTGAAAAGGGGACATGACAAGTCCTCCCCTTCCAAATATTTCTTGTCCTCAAGCAATGGCTGAACAATAAACCAATCAATCCACTTGGATCCCAAATGTAGTCTTGAACTATACTATTGTCAATTAACACAGGCTCCTACAATATCCTCTGCAATATAACCAAGAGGAATCCATAATCAAACTGATAATTCCGGCTCAACCAAACTCCAAAATCACAACTTCCACAATCAAAAACCCATGAGACACAAAATCTTAGAACATCAAAACCCAAGTAAAGTGGACAAATCAAATTGCCAACATAGTAAATACCATCAATGCATCCCACTGGCCTATACAGAATGTACAATCCAACTCTGCAACAATGGTGAACGGTTTCGAATGAAACTATACCAAGTATGGAGAATCCACACACTGTACAACTCTTGCAGTCAACACAACTCTACAGATCACTGGCCACTATCTCATAACCATAACTCCCATGCACCCCTAATGATGAAAAGCCATCACAAGATAAATAGTAAGAAATGGAACCCAAACCAAATTTGCCTGCCATCAACTCCTCAACACAAGGATCAAATGCTAACTAATGTACATACACTGCAATATAATGTTGATAAAGAAAACCAACTTTAGTCAACAACTCACCATGAACAAGTGATACAACCCACTATGATTGATCACCAACTAAATCAGGAGATGTCATAGCCAAAGGAGTAGAATCAATAACAACACCCACTGAAGCATCACTCCAAAACTCCTGCTCTAAGTCATGTATTATCAATTTGTCAACTGTAGAACCTATCACCATGTCGTGCCCATCACGACTCTCATCCTGAGGCATCAAACTATCCCATAACTGATGATAAGCACTAGGAACCAAAGTACATCTCTATATCATCATCTCATCAACATGGTCATCAAAGGTAAATTGATTAGCATACCTCACATTGTAATGCCGATAGAATGCGCCAATCTAAGTCAGTGGCTTAGACTACGATCCAAATGTAACTAACTACAATCGATCACTAACCAAGTTGGAACTGACTACTACCTTTGAAGACATCACCAAGGGAGTAGTATTACTAGTAGGAACCATGCCAACTGTCAGCTCACCAACATCACACATGGTCTTTGATACAACATCTCTAGTCTCCATGCCATTAGTACTAGAGGTCACCACCATGTCAGGCATACCACAACAATCTGCTGCAACACCCAACTCAATTGAACCTGACTCTAGTGGGGATGAACCTGATATGCCAATGTTAGTATTAAGAATGGATGCATCCCCATCTCCACTATCTTTGACAATCTCGACCATGGACATCCTCGGATCACCAAAAACCATAGCTTGTGACTGTATAGAATCTAGTAATGACTATAGTTGCTCTAACTCCATCGTCATCTTAGCCAAATGAAACTGTGACTCCTTGAAAGCCAACTGTGTACTCTCAAGAATCTCAGAAGCCACCTCAAGCTACTGAGTAAGCTCACTTACCTCATCTTCCTTGGCCAACAATGCATTGTATGCTAGACTGCCCCACTCCATAAGATAATCTCTGTCGGCTACCAACTGCATATAATCCTATCTCAAAATCCAGATAGCCTCCCATAAAGAGTGGAACTCTATCAAGGAAATATAATTGCCTCCCTGCTCATCACTAGTAGGAGAAACCCATCCATAAACTGATAACAATTGACGAGTAGCATCAAAATGTTGGCAAGCAATAGCAATGTCTCGCTCACTAACTCTCAACTGACTAGACACATGATGGCACTTGCTAGACTGTATCCTACAAACCTCCTCTGATGCACTATCTAAAGGAGCATCCTCAAGGTTACTGGTCTCTAGAGTATTACCATCCATATCATGCGAATCAACTCCAAAGCTCATATCAACATATGGAGTATCAAAAATTGTAGCATTGCTATCCAACTCCTCTGTACCAAAAGAAACCACCAAGGAAACTAAGTCTTCAAAACTGCCCACTGCATCCTCCTGGATGCAATCAATGCCAATATGATCCTGAGACTCATCTGTACACACTACCAAATATGAAAGATCATCAACACATTCCAGCAAAAATGGTCAACTGGATATATGAACAAAGCCCAACACTAGTGTATAAAAACTAATACCAACATCGCATAAGCTCCTGGCACAAGAAAAAGACAACACCATGCAATCTGCTAATCAAATCCATGATAGCACCCAAACAGTCAGTGCTACCAAAACATGTTAAAGATTTCCAGTCAACTGAATCCCAAATGCCAATATAAAAATCTTGAGTCCATATCCGTAAACTATAATCAACTGGTAACTCAAGCAAACTCCTCACCTGAGTAATATGACCAATACCAGCTAACTCCACATACCTGTCTGACATTGTCCCTGTATCCTGGATGTGAATACAAGATGAACTTGCAACATTATCAATGACCACATATGATCTACCGTTCGCAGAAAGCTGAGTATCAAGAGTGCAAGATGAAACTAAACTCAACTCCATGCCATGCTTATCCCCATGTCTCTCCCAGTCTTGTAATGCCAATGGAGTATTCGAAAAAGAAGCTCAAGTGTCCTCAAGCTCATGAGAAAGCCTCTCAACTTCCTCCTCCTTCCTCCTCAAGGCATTTGAATAGTCTTCAACAAGGCTAAGAAGATGGTCATGATCTGATAGAAGATGTAAATAACTCAACTTCATTGTTCCCATTCCTTCCCTAATCGCCTGCAAGTCAACACAAGAAGACTTTGCTTGAACTCCCTTATGTCTACCCTGTAACTGAATCATCTAAATGTGATCCTCTATCATATCTCACATCCTATCATGATGAGATAATGAAGTCACAATACTATCTTTGTTCACCTTCATCTGGCTGGACAAATCATGTGAAGTGCTACGTGCCTCAACCTCATGTGATGAAGCATCTAACTATGCCTGGTACTCTTTCTCAGCAAAGCCATGAATGCCCAATGTTTGCTCATCTCTACCAGGTATCTCACCATCATGCAAAAAAAAATCCTCATAATCATCATCTAAACCCACTACCTCTTGTGGCAGAGTAGAATCTGAGACCTTTGCCTGGCTATAAGCTAGTTTCTCAAACTCCTCATACAAGTTCTTGGTAATTGTGTCATCTGCCCTGTGAGAAAATTTTCCAAATAGAAATCCAATCAACTTATCCACCTTAGCTGGGTCAGAAAACATGTCATTCATCATATGGTGGTGCTCAACCAACTGTTCAGACATGTCATGGATTATTTTCCTAAGTTTATCTCGAATGTCTAAATAACCATCCTTTCTACTGTTCTGACTCTGGATATCAATTGTCCAAGATCATGTCCTCTGAGACTCTGTACTAAACCTGTCCATTCTAGATAAAGTAGAGTGTAACTCCAATAGGTTATAACTTCTTCAAACACCAAGAACTAACATGAAATTGATTAGAAGTAGCATGCAACCATAGATTTTGACATGCAGCTAATTAGAAGCAACATGCAACCACCAAAGTCACCAAGAACTAACATGCAAATGATTAGAGGTAGCATGCAACCATAGATTTTGACATGCAGCTAATTAGAAGCAACATGCAACCACCAAATTCACCAAGAACTAACATGAAAATGATTAGAAGTAGCATGCAACCATAAATTTTGACATGCAGCTGATTAGAAGCAACATGCAACTATAAATTATGACATGCAAGATTTGGGTAGTTGTCAAAACTAACATGCAAACTTCTACAAACCCTCAAGCTAGTAAGATCATAGCTCCGATACCACTAAAATGTCCCTGTATTGATTTTATATGATATTTCAAGCCTCTAATCAGATCTTTAAGATCAAACAACCAATATTTCAAAGATCCACCGATTTCTCAATAAACCCCAAATCGGGTATGCCAGAAATAGTGCCAAAAACTTCACAGCTTTACATATTATTAATAAATCTGAAAGTGGAAATTTTTTATAGAAATTTCAGCAGCATAAAATCATAGAAAATGACATTTCTAGATCTATATAACATTTACACAATAGCTCTGAAATGGAGGACCAAAACAATGCTCATCGAGCTCCCGAAAACAACACAAAATAGTCGTAAACACCACAAAAGCACTGATAATCTATCATAGAAGTATAATCATAACCACATAAATATATTCAGATCTATTTTAACATCTAATTTTCTGATATATAGCAGCAACCCAAACTGATATGAAATACTCAACTGAAAACACCAAACTCTTACAAAAAACACACCCGAAAACCCACAAATCTGCACAGTTCAGCACATAGGCAAACTCTGCATGAGCTTGCACATGGAATGGCTTCAAACTCCCATCCTTAGCCTTCCTTGAAACCTGCAAAATCCCAATCTTGGGTCTCCTTCTCCACAGATTTGGTAGCCTCTGAAGAACAACAAAGAAATAGGTAAAAATCAACTTCTGGAATGAGCCCAAAATGCCTCCAAACCCCCTTAAAAGAGGGCATAACCCTAAATCACGTCCAAGAGGGGTTAATAAAACATATTTTAATAATAATTTTCATTTATTAATCCATTAGCTTCCAAATATTATCCCCTTTTTCCGAAACTTCACCTTTTTGGGCCTGCCTGCCTTAGAAAAGATTATTATTTTTAATTATTTGAAAAGGGGACATGACAGGAGCTCAATACATTGGCTTGGAACCTAAACTAAAGGTTGGATGTTAGATTTACACTCTAATCAGCTTAAGCATGGGATACGTAAAGTGATTTATGATGATATAGTATTGGGTTTTCATAAAGAAATTTATTTTGCTATAATACTGGTGAGATTAAAGGCATGGATAATCCACTTAGTCATGATCATGACTATCAAAGCAAAAATTTAGTTGGAAGGCATGGATTTTCTCATTAGAAGGTCATAAATAGTGAAATTGTACACCATATATGTAGGCTAAGGCTCAACTTCTCCATGTTCAAGTAATCTAGTGGAGTGTTGGATTGAGGAAACTAAATAAAGCACTTAGTTTGATAAATAATCACCATGCTTAAGAAACTAAATGTATGTCCCCGATATAAGGTGAATTTATTATTAATGCCAATAGGTCAAAGTTGGTTTCCTTATCTACATCTACTATTCTCAAATACAGTTGGGAAATATTGATATATATAAAAGCCACTGGTGTCTTAAGTAAAAGGTGGGAAAAGAGAAAATGAAATTATAATGTTTTATTAAAAATTATAACTACCTACCCACTTTACTATTCCTAAAACCGTAAGATATGTGTCATTATATTAAAATGATATGAGGTTAGGTAGATAAGGGCATTCCCTAGGATTAGTTTTATAACTAAAATGTTATGGGAAAATGAAAGAGATAAATAAGCCAACAATAGCAAAGCAGAGGGTTCTAGTTTTCTCTCTCAGAGACTGTAGACTGCTTGTGTTACAACAAAAAGGAGAATTTTTCAGATTTATTCCATTTTCTTGTGAAGCCATGGGAAGCAGAGCAAGTGTTCATTTTCCTTTTCAGAATTGTGTGTTAGAAATAGGAGAATTTTGATTTGTTTATGTATTACAGAGAAGGAGTTACAACTTTCTTTAATGGTGACTTTAATTGCAAATGTGTAATAAGGTCTTTGCATCTTTTATGCTTTAGGGAAGGGAGACTTGGAACTTGAATATATATCAAAATCTATAGTTTGAGCATACCTCTTTCCACTAATCATGATTTTTGCATCACTTTTAGTTTTCTATAAAATGTACTTTTACTGTCACTATTTCTTGTATACATTTTGATTGCAAGATATCTTCATAGCTTTGTTTCTATACTTTCTCAAGAGAATGGAAAATGTAATCTTATTTTCCTTTGCTTTGTAATGCAACATTTTGGCAAGTGAAATTTGTGTCATTTGTTGTTATTTGCTATTCTTTTCTTTTCAATTTCTTAAGTTTCTGCATCTACTTTGTGTTTACAAATAGATGTTTGTATTCCTTTTGTGCTTTCTAGTTAAAAGCATCCATATCTAAATTTTTAATAAACCATATATGGGGAGTTGTGCCCAGATAAATTGAAAGGGTGCTTACACTCTTTCAATAGTGAAGTGACCCAACTATTAGTGCTGATTAGTTTTCTCACTTGGGCATTTAGGGTTATATTTGCATGTATTTTCTTAGAGGACAATCTATTCACTAACATATTTTTGGCAACTTTGCTGGGGATCTTGAAGTGAATATTTAAGTGCCTAATATTTTCTTCCTCAATTTTATGATTATCTCCATGGGCAGGAGATTGGTGACTCTATGAAGACCATGCTAGATACAAAATTCTTGAGAAGATCGAGGCCAAACCCTTCTCTCCTAGAACTTTATCAAATTGACGATAAAGTGTTACATGATTTTGTGGATAGCTTTGAAGAAAGTATTTCTCAGGGTATCCAAAATAATATAAGCCTTGAAGATGATGACTTATCTTGGCTACTATGGAAAAGCCTCTGCGTGAGATTTCACAAGTTGAAAGACTTGCAAGAACTTGAGGAGAAAGTGGCTCGGTTGAAGAAGCATTTGGAGGTGGAGGATGATGAAGCTCTGGCTATCTCAGTTTCACCCATGTACTTCAATCACCTTGTCATGAATAACCAAGAGATACACTCAGAGTTACTCCAGCCTCATGCTAATCCAATTTCAATGGATGCAAATATATGCGATATCAATGGAGAAAGGGTAAGCAATAATGGTGAAATCTTGCCTCAATATGTTTCTTCATCTCATGTAGAAAATTTTCTAGTGGAAGGTCATGGTGATCATTCTTTCCTTAAGAATTCCATTGAAATTATTTCTAGTAACACTTTGTCAAAAGATAAATCTTTAAATTGTGAGAATATTGGCTTTTTGAACATGAACACTAAAAAAGACCCTATTCTGGAACCTTTTCAATTTGGAAATAGTGTAGTAGCTAACCTTATTGTTAATGCTGATTTTGATGAAGGTGCCTCTAAATCTTTCTCTTCTCTAGTTTTAGAAAGTTTCAGATTTGAAAGTGTTGGTAGTCATCTCATTTCAAAAGTTCCTATTTGTGAAAAATTAGACAACTTGCTGCCAAAATTTCAATTTTTCACTTTTGATGAAATGGGTGAAATTGATATTGGTAATCTTTCTTTAAAGAATCTTCTTTGTAAAAAAATTTCAAACTAAAATGCAACTTGAAAGTGAACTTCCCACTTTCATAAAAACTAAAGATGATTCCTCATGCATGAAAAATAGTAATCAGCCCATGGAAAGATTTGATTGGTTTGAGGATGAAATATGTAATTATGATGAGGTAAGAGTGCATGTGAAAAAGTTTCCCTCTTAGGATGAATATGATGAAGTTACCACTCAACCCATAGATTATCTAGCTGAAGCATGGAGAGGCACATTCCTTGATCAAGAAGAAAAAATCATTGATGAATTCTTGTTATCTCTTTAGCTAGAAGAACTATGTCAATTTAGCCCATTTGATGATGATCCAATTCTTTGTAAAGGTGGGATGAAGATGACTTTTGATGGAACTCCTTGTGCTGATTTTCTTCTTGAGGAAAAAAGGTATGACACTGACTTTCAATCTAATGATGACTTGGCTGCTATGTCAAAAGACACTCTTCTTAATGAGGAAGATGAAATTATGGGCACATTCATATCCTCACTCAAGCCAGATCATTTCTTTAATGATGACTTACATATTTGTTCAAATCAGATTGAGAATGGAGCCTTCATTGATCATTTTTCTTTGCATTCATCTATACATGGTTTTGCTGATTTGGAATGTGAAAGAAATGCTAAAACACATGATAACATTTTGAAAAGAGAAAAAGATGGGATATATGGCATGTTTGTTGATAGTTTGATCTTTGAAAGAGATGAATAAAACACATATTCAAGGGTTGACCCCATGTTGGATGAAGCATTTCTATGGCTAGAAGTTGACCATGACATTAAGGGTCATGTGCAAGAGTTGAATCTTGATGATAACATTTTAAAATATTATGCACCATCTCTTGAATGTTGGGTTGCCAAAATTTTTGCATACTATGAGCTTGAGTATCAGCATTAAAGAGCTCACCAGAAGGAAATGGTATGGAGCTACTCTATTGAGACAAGGTTTGCTAATACATGAAGGCTCCTACTTCTCCCAGCCAGTAAATGTTTTCAAGTGATTTCTTTCTTACTGCTAGTTTTGTGGTAGGTTCTCTTCCTAGCTTTGTATATATTTTGTAAATACCTTTTTGGTGTGTGTAGTGGTAGTTTGAACAATGTTCAAGCTTCATGCTTGCTGGTAGTTTGGGTGTTTTTTTTGTTAGCTAGCTTTTCCCTGCTCCCCTTTGGTCTCTCTGCAAGTAGCTCCTAGTTTTCTCTTCTTGGTGAGTTTATTTTCCCAATGGATAAGGCACTTGTATTTGGCCAAAGATTTCTGGAGTTCTCTATTTTTGTCTCAAAAATAGTCCCGTAGTTGTTGGAATATTCAACTATGGAAAGAATACTTATGAGGGGGGGGGGGGGGGGGGGGGGTGAATCAGAAGTATCATACTTTAGCCAATAAAACATTTAACTGAAAGTAAATTGCATGCATGTAAATACATCAAGAGAATATGAAACTAAGACATGCATCAACAACACATAACACTAGAATTTGGTAACCCAAAAACCCTCCAAGAATAAGAAGGTAAAACTGGGGTGGGGATGATACCCACAAAAATTACTGCAGCAATATTGTTCAACCACTTCTGATGGTCTGCCCTGTTAAAGGCCTGCCCTGTTAAAGGCTTTACACTGTGTCAATAGTGACTTGGTTAAAGGATTTCAAACACTTAACATGAAGTGTCACCCTATTAAAGGATTTAATCACCTTTTGATAAGGATCTACAAATAGCTGTTAAGCCAACCTATCTACATAGGATTTTCTTTCTAATACAATGGTAAGAGAGTATTAGGTATTATAAACCTGATTGTTTGCAATCCTTGATTAATAAATGCAGGTACTTGTTCTAGCTCTAATTTTGATCCTTTGAGATCTGATTCTTGTTTGTCTATCTTGCTCTGTTCTGATCAATCGATTAATGAATTGCTGCTCTTACTTTTTAAGTCTCCTCTCATTCTCTCTGTTCAATGAAACTTTCATCTTCCTTAAAAATACTTCAAAGAATTAGGGTTAGATATGGATCTATGATCCACATTGAATCTCAATTTCTCGCTCAATACTTGTCTTTTGTTGATTGGTTGCATGCCTTTCCAAATTTCCAATTGGTTGCATGCAAATTGACATAGGAAATTTAAAATATTCGATCCTATCTCTATATCTTTCTATATTTGTCTTATGTCAGCTACAAAAATAGTTTTCATCATAGTTTGTGCAATCACAAATTCTTATGTTGATATCCTAAGTTACTCGGCTCTTGAAGCATTGCTGATGCTCGACACATGCTATTTTCTAGATAGCTCGGCACCTACACAAAACTGTATCACTCGGCACCTACTGTTACTCGGTACTTTTTAACACTCAGCACTTGTTAATACTCAACACTTACTATTACTCGGTACTTGTTAACACTCGACACTTGTTAATACTCGACACTTACTGTTACTCGGCACTTGTTAACACTCGACACCTAATGTAGCTCGACACTTCATATTACTCGGCACCTACTCTTTGCTCAGCATTGTTTAGTGGAAAATGGTTAAGTGTATTGACACTCAGTTGTCAAAATTATTCTTTAAACTAACAATCTCCCCCTTTGACATGAGTGGTAAAAACACTTAACTAAGATCCTTATGACTCCTTGATAGTTGATCCTGTATGTACACTCAGTGATTTCTATCCTGTTTCATTCAGACTAATCAAACAAAATTTGTCAAAGAGTCTCGCAAAATTTTCTATCTCCCCCTTTTATCATACATATCATTTCATTCCTGTACTTAACTCCCCCATACTTAATCTCTTCTTATCATTACTTAATCTCTTCTTATCATTACTTAATCTCTTCTTATCATTCCCCAAAATTTATTCTCCCCCTTTTTGACACTTATGTCAAGGGTCTTACAAGGAAATACCATACTTGGCCAAAAATGTACTATTTACTTCAAGGAGTACCTTTAGAGCTGCATCCCAATTTGCTAGTGCGACATCCAATGACTTATGCTAGATGGCAATCTCTATTGCTAGGTGTACAAGTCCATCAGAAGTAGAAAGATTCGGATCTTTCTTGAGGACTGTCTCTGCATTTATCTACTCCTTGTGAAGTAGTTCCAAATGAGGAGTTATTGAGGATTGAATTTGCATCAATTTAGCTTTTGTGGTTGCCTCCTCTACTGCTAAGACAGCTAACTCTCTTTGTGTGTGAAGCGATTGGGCAAAATGCTTCTCACTCTGAGCTGGATCTGTGGAGAGTTGTATGTTAGAAATCTTCAGATTTTCTCCAAGCTTAGTATTTTTTGGCTAGTGTCCTGTGTGAATGTGGAAAAATCACACAACTTTTTTGTACAAGGAAAAGATGTTTCCTAGTACAATTTTAACTATTTTAATTTTCTTTTCCAGTTCTTCTTGTGACAGTGCTATATCACCGAATATTTTATTATTTACCTTGCCTTGGAACTTCCTTTCTAACCATTCTAGCAATTTGGCGTTTGTTTCCTGGTCTTCACTAGTCACCTGGTCAACTATATCAGATAGTTGCTCTATAATTGGTCTTGACTCATCTAGAGACTGTAAGCAAAAAGCTTTTGTGAATATGTCTTTGATTTCATTTAAGGTAAGCTTATGCTTGTGTTCTTTTCTTAGTGTTTCTTGTCTCCTTCTTCTGTCCAATGCACTCTGAATTTCATTGATCTTCTCTTCAGTGAGAGTGCTAGATTCATAATATGGAATCTTTATTTCTTCATCAAGCTTAGGAACTCCATAGTGAAGTTTCCTGGCTACCTTTGATGAGCTCGAGCCTGGTGTCCTAATTTGTAATTGTAACCCATCAGTGCTCAGCTACTGATCCATGCAATGGTAGATCGTCCTACACCCACTACTATGTTAGAGATTCGTAGCTTCATGGGTCTACTTAGTTATTATCGCAGGTTCATCCAAGACTTTTCTAGAGCATGTATTCAATCACTTCCCTTTAGAGGAAAGGAAAGAAGATTTTTTGAATGAAGAAATACAAGGAAGCATTTCAGAAGCTCAAGCATATTTTGACTAGTGCACCAATAATAGCAGTGCCTGATCCAACAGGTGAATTTATGGTGTGTATTGATGCTTCCCTAAAGGGGATTGAAGCATAATTGATGTAGGATGGATGGGTAATTTCTTATGAATCACACAAACTCAAGGATCATGATCTAAATTATCCTATGCATGATCTTGAGTTAGTTGTGGTAGTTCATGCCCTAGTGAGATGGAGATACTTCTTGTCAAGACACCATGTTGAGCTTCATAGCAATAATCATAGTCTATAGTATATATTTATGTAGTATAATCTAATTGCTAGGTAGAGGAATTCGATGGAGTTTATTTGTGATTATGACTTTGAGGTGAAATATATTAAGGGAAAGAAGAATGTGGTGATTGATGCTTATAGTTTTAGGAGACGTGAGACACTATCTTTGACTCTTAGTGTGGATTTGGGGAGTTGTATGCTTCAGGCACTTCCTACAAATACTTGGTATCGGGAAGTGAGCATGGAGATAGCTTTAGGTAGCCCATTGGAGGGAAGGCTTTTGGGTTATTTTTTGGAGTTAGATGGCCTTTTGTGCTATTTAGGAAGGATCTATGTACCACTACTAGATGAAATTTGTATATTGATCCTATTAGAGGCTCATCATGCATGTTACTTGACACATCTAGGTGTCAAGAGGATTCATGTAGATTTGCGATGCCTATGTTGACATATAAGTCAAGTTTGTTATTAGTGACATGCACTTATTTAGATTGTAATTATCTACCAAGCTTATTGTACAATTAAAAATACTAATCAAGCATTTTAGTTGTCATCAAGTTCTACAGTTGCTACTAAGTCCTTTGGAAAAAATTTAGTATGTGCCAAGAAATTACAACTATTGTGAAGATCAGCAGTGTAAATCAAGCATCTTAGTGTATGCCAAGTTTACCAGCACAAATTAAGTTGTGTAGTGCTTACCAAGTTTGCAGTTGATGTAACTATGAATCTAGTGTTGACCAAGCCACTTAGTGTTAACCAAGTGATTTAGTTTATACCAAGCTCATAGTGGAAGCATTGACCAAGTCAGGCAGTATGAATCAAGTGATTCATTTTATATGATGTGTTTCATAGTATTTGCCAAGTCACTAGTGCAGACCAAGTTCAAGACTACTTTGAAGTGATTAGTATGGACCAAGCTATTGGAAATAGAGATGGAGTAACTGAGAGGGGAGGGGTGAATCAGTTACCACAAAATATTTCCATAGATCCTTAGATGTCTTAAAACAAAATTTCTGTAGGCACTCGGTAACCATACAAAAAAATGCTAAAACTTGATAGATATTCTATTAACTTATTTAAGAATTTAAGGTGATTAACATGCATGCATAAAGGAATAATCATGAACACAAGAGACACCAGATTTAACGTGGAAACCCAATTTGGGAAAAACCACCAAGTAACTAGTTACCAATTTTCACTCTTTTGAAGTGAGCCCTGTTAGGAGCCAACCCTGTTAAAGGTTACAAAACACACTATTAGGTGTGACCCTATTAGAGGATTTAATCACCTTGTTAGAAGTGGCCTTGTCAGAGGTCTTTAAAACAATTCAAATGAACTGTCACCTTGTTAGAGGATTTACAAAATGGCTGTCAAACCAACTCTGTTAAGAGATTTTGAATCACTGTTACAATGATTAGAAAGCAACAATGAAGTGATCTGAAATATATGCAACTTATCTTTGCTAAATACAGATCTCTTTTCTACTTTACTGGATCCTCACTGATCGAATACAACTTTGCAGCTTCATAGGGATATCTAATCCTTCCTCAACATTCATTTATTTATTCATTCGCACTCTTATGCATCCATACACACATAGTTTGAATTCACAACTTGACCTTTCATATATACCTTACAGTTTGTCAAGTTGGCTCAATTACAAGTTACAACAACTGAAAAACATAAAATCAATCGGCTGCATAAAACAGTTAAACTTAATTCTTCGAAACAATAAAATCCTTAGCTACCCGACCTACCTCAGTGACCACTGCTCCAGAATAGTTTCCCCAGTGTTAGCCAAGTGAAGCACAGTAAACACTACGAACTTTGCAATTTCCTTCGGAGACCGTGTTAACTCGGTGAATACTAACCTTTCTTAGCTTACCGAGTGAGCTCGATTAAAGGCTAACTTTCCTTTGCTTACTGAGTGAGCTCGGTAAAAGCTAACTTTTCTTCACTTACCGAGTGAGCTCGGTAAAAGCTAACTTTTCTTCTCTTACCGAGTTAGCTCAGTAAAAGCTAACTTTTCTTCACATACTGAGTGAGCACGGTAAAAGTTAACTTTTCTTCTCTTACCGAGTGAGCTCGGTAAAAACTAACTTTTCTTGTAATGTTCAAAAATTCTTGGTAGTCACTATGAAATGCTTTGCTAACTGTCTGAGCTCGGTAGACTCTGTCTGATGGCTGATATGACATTTTTGTAACATCAAGGACAATACACAATTAACAATTGTATCCACCACAAGCTTCTACATCTATTGAGTGCATGATGATGTTGAGCATTGATAATGGATGTTGAGTATTAGAGCCTCACTAAGTTAGTCTTTAGAACCTAAGAATCTACATTTGAGATGACTTTGTAATATTTGTGTGAATTAGTATTGTGGCTGACTTTGTAATTGTATAATTGGATTGGTATATATATATTATCTTGTATCATATCCAAATCATTGAAGCAATGCAATGTAATCAAATATAATCAGAGAAGAGAAGAAGAGTGAATTACGAAAGCTATAGTAGTATAAGGAACAAAAAAGATTTACCTATCACAGT
Organism: Cupressus sempervirens; assembly: GCA_028749045.1. Classification (NCBI taxonomy): domain Eukaryota; kingdom Viridiplantae; phylum Streptophyta; class Pinopsida; order Cupressales; family Cupressaceae; genus Cupressus; species Cupressus sempervirens. The sequence goes on along the minus strand of CM053784.1, from coordinate 8,823,369 downwards.
AAGGTGATTTATACTCACAAAGGAATCTCACTCAGCAAACCAAGTTGCAGATCAAAGATCAACTATTGCTTCATTCTAATAGGTGGATCAGTCAAATCCTTTAACAAGGTAGACCTAACAGTCTTATGTAAATCTCTTTACCGAGTGCATACTTCATTGTATATTTTTAAATCCTTTAACAAGGTGGACCAAGTAGTCCTTATTGCTCCTAAAAGGGTAAATCATCAGAAGTGATCAATGTAAACCTTAAATGACCAACTTTATATTGCAGTACTAAAGCTTGTAGGCATCATCCCCATCTTAGTTTTACTTTCTATTTGGAAGGTTTCTTGGTCACCAAATCTATGTGTTAAAGTGATATGTATGCTTTCATGTTTTTAGTTTCTTATGCATGCAATTAGATTAGAATATATGTGAAGGATTAATCGGGTGATTAAAGTTAAAAGTTTTAAGAGTTATTGTTCACCCCTCCCCTCTAAGTAACTTAGCCTTTCTTAATATTTCCAACAATTGGTATTAGAGAATTGTGGTTCTTAGGAGAAATTTTAGCAACTTGAACAAAGGTCAAAGGCCATGGAGATGCAAACTTGACGAGGCTATTGACAATGAAAAAATAGATTTGGAAATGGCTTTTCAACTCAAGAATTCAAAGGTGCAACTCTTTCAATCCCTAAAAAGAAGAAAAGATCTTGCAATTCAAATGAATGATCATCTCTATATTGAAGAAAGAATTGAAGACCTTCATTTAGAAAGTAGCTTAGATGAAGAAAATGAAGCAATCAAAGATTTCCTAGAAAAGAATGGTTCACTGCAAGAAGAAGTGAGAAAACTAAGAAGAGAATGAGAAATTCATTTAGTAAGGTTATGTGAAGTCATGGAATAGAAAAAAATGGTAAAAGAAGAAATAGAAGGAAAAGATGATGAGATTCAACATTTATCCCTTCAGCAAACTTGTTGGTGTTTTTCAACTACAAACAAAAAAGGCTCAATACCAAGATAATAATGCTTAAAAATCTAAAGATCAGCTACTTCCCATTAACAATTATGTATGCATATTATTTGGATCCAACTTCAAAAAAAACCAATATTGGCTTTCTACTCTTTAGGCTTTGCAAAATCGAGGCGAGTATACCTAGGGGATGATTCAAATGAAGCTATTGAATGAAAATTTTCTTAGTTTGATTATGATTCTCATTCACTATCACTACTTTGTATATATATATATATTTTCCATTCTATCTCAATATACATCCCTCACAAGTAGATTTTGTCACTACTAGTGTGCATGAGGCTATTTTGGAAAGTCCTATTCAAGAGTAGAACATGAGGAACATAATGGGGAGAATAAGGAAAATTTAGAGGTTGACTTTTGACAAATGATAAGGACTATTATGGATCACCTACCTCCTACTCAGTGTGTTGATCATCAGGAGTCACACCATGTAGGGAATGAGGAGATACATAGGTCTAGGATTCCTTAGAGAGACCTTCATTATGAAAGGTATAACTCGATTGCAATTGCTCAGATGAAGGACCTTCAAAGGTCCAAGATCAAACCCTTCAATGGTTTGGGATTAGGATATGTGGCTGAGGAGTGGTTGTTTCTCTAGATAGGTGTTTTTCTATACAATAATTTGACTCTAATGTCAAAGCAAGGTTTTCCATCACCCACTTGGAACTTTTTGGGGCCACATGGTATAACATTGAAGAGAAGAAGTTGGGTGTCAATATGGACTTCGTCACATGGGAGTTATTTCTAGAAAACTTCTGTAAGTGTTTCCTACCAAAGGAATCGCATCAAGTGAGAGAAGATGAAATTCACAACTTGAGATAGTTCACTATGACTATAGTAGAGTATGAGAAGAAATTCTATGAGCTAATGCCCTATGTAGGGATCAACGAGAGCTTGCCACTGATGGTACAAAATTTTATCATGGGTTTTAATAATCATCTAGTTGGGGGTGTTAAGGAATTCCAACCTAGAACCCTCAAGGATGTGGTACATTAGGCCATACTTGTAGAGAAAAGTGGTACTCTAGGACATGGTGTCTTTGTGGGATCACTTCTAGCATTAGGGTCCAAGGGTAACCAGAACATAGGTGGCAACAAGAAACCCCCTTATTCTAAGGAAATAAAAAACAATAATAATCTCAACAATAATAGAAATAGAAAGGATCCTGACCTTTGAGACACACTAGTGGTGGAAATTCTAACTCTAAGAACTACTATAACTCACAATGCAATAGGAAAAATCATAACACTTAGCCTATGTAGAGAAACCAATCTTTTTCTAGTAGGGATAACCACCAATAGTTGAGTGCACCTCCAATAGGGAGAGGATCTGGTAGAGGCACATGATGATATTCTTGTGGATAGTTTGGGCACATTGTAGCCAACTACCCACAACGTAAATCTCACTATTTAGGACCTAGGTCATCTAAATCTAATCCTATAATTGGAGATGTTAGTAGATCTTATAGAGTATTTGTAGTTGTGGACCACCGTCAGTAAAATCATCAGGGGACCATGGTCAAGACTATGGGAGCTACCTAAGTTACACCTATCTCCATATTGTTCAATTTAGGTGCTATGAACTTTTTCATTTCATGATCCACAGTTCTTAAATGTAAGCTAGAGGCAATAAAGAAGGGCTTGGGTTGGCAAGTGAAACTAGCTTCAGGAGCCAGGGTTCCCAAAAATTTCTTATAGAAGTAGTGTGAACTAAACCTAGGTTTTTTACATTAGTAGACCTTTAGGTCATCCCTCTTTGTTATTATGACATAATTTTGGGTATGGATTGGCTTGGCTCTCATAGAGCTATTATTGATTATAGAAAGAAGACCATTTTTTGTAAAGATGATCAGAGGAAGGACTTAGAGATTGTGGGTATTTAGAGACATATATCTTTATGGATGATCTCTACCATGTAATTAAATATTGTTTTTGTAAGGAATGTCAGGTGTTTTCCATTACAGTGAGTAAACTAGAGGAAGAATATGCTACAGGGATGATTCTAGATCATCTTATCTTACAGGAATATGTGGATGTCTTTCCTAGTAAGATTTTGGGTATCCCTCTATAAAGGGATATGGATTTTGACATTGATCTTATTCTAGGAGTAGAGCCTATTTCTAGAGCTCCTTATTAGATGACTAATTAGAAGTTGAGTGAGTTGTGCTTACATCTTGAGGACCTTCTAGCCAAGAGTTGTATTCTACCGAGTGTTTCTCCATGGGAAGCACTACTACTATTTGTGAAGAAGAAGGATGGTTCATTATGCTTGTTATTGACTATAAATAGTTGAAAAGGTGATGATTAAGAATAGTTATCCTTTACCAAGGATTAATGATTTATTTGATCAGATTAAGGCACCCATATTGTTCTCTAAGATTGATCTAAAGTTAGGATACCATCAACTTCACATTCAAGATGCTAACATTCACAAGACCACCTTCCACACTCGCTATGGGCACTATGAGTTCACAGTGGTCCCATTAGGGTTGATGAACACTCCATCATTTTTCATGTGTGTAATGAGTGGGGTATTCAATTCTTATCCTGATTGATTTGTGCTTGTGTTAGTGGATGATATTCTAACATATTCTAGATCCTAGGAGGAAAATGAGGAGCATCTATGATTGGTTTTTCAGTGCTTGAGAGATAATACCCTTTATGCCAACTCAAAAAAACATGATTCATTTTAATCATAGATAGAGTATTTAGGGCATATCATATTAGGGGATGGTATCTCAGTAGACCCTATGAAGATCCATGCAATGGTAGATCATCCTACACCCACTACTATGTTAGAGATTCGTAGCTTCATGGGTCTACTTAGTTATTATCGCAGGTTCATCCAAGACTTTTCTAGAGCATGTATTCGATCACTTCCCTTTAGAGGAAAGGAAAGAAGATTTTTTGAATGAAGAAATACAAGGAAGCATTTCAGAAGCTCAAGGATATTTTGACTAGTGCACCAATAATAGAAGTGCTTGATCCAACAGGTGAATTTATGGTGTGTATTGATGCTTCCCTAAAGGGGATTGAAGCATAATTGATGTAGGATGGATGGGTAATTTCTTATGAATCACACAAACTCAAGGATCATGATCTAAATTATCCTATGCATGATCTTGAGTTAGTTGTGGTAGTTCATGCCCTAGTGAGATGGAGATACTTCTTGTCAAGACACCATGTTGAGCTTCATAGCAATAATCATAGTCTATAGTATATATTTATGTAGTATAATATAATTGCTAGGTAGAGGCATTGGATGGAGTTTATTTGTGATTATGACTTTGAGGTGAAATATATTAAGGGAAAGAAGAATGTGGTGGTTGATGCTTATAGTTTTAGGAGATGTGAGGCACTATCTTTGACTCTTAGTGTGGATTTGGGGAGTTGTATGCTTCAGGCACTTCCTACAAATACTTGGTATCGGGAAGTGAGCATGGAGATAGCTTTCGGTAGACCATTGGAGGGAAGGCTTTTGGGTTATCTTTTGGAGTTAGATGGACTTTTGTGCTATTTAGGAAGGATCTATGTACCACTACTAGATGAAATTTGTATATTGATCCTATTAGAGGCTCATCATGCATGTTACTTGACACATCTAGGTGTCAAGAGGATTCATGTAGATTTGTGATGCCTATGTTGACATATAAGTCAAGTTTGTTATTAGTGACATGCACTTATTTAGATTGTAATTATCTACCAAGATTATTGTACAATTAAAAATACTAATCAAGCATTTTAGTTGTCATCAAGTTCTACAGTTGCTACTAAGTCCTTTGGAAGAAATTTAGTATGTGCCAAGAAATTACAACTATTGTGAAGATCAGCAATGTAAATCAAGCATCTTAGTGTATGCCAAGTTTACCAGCACAAATTAAGTTGTGTAGTGCTTACCAAGTTTGCAGTTGATGTAACTATGAATCTAGTGTTGACCAAGCCACTCAGTGTTAACCAATTGATTTAGTTTATACCAAGCTCGTAGTGGAAGCATTGACCAAGTTAGGTAGTATGAATCAAGTGATTCATTTTATATGATGTGTTTCATAGTATTTGCCAAGTCACTAGTGCAGACCAAGTTCAAGACTACTTTGAAGTGATTAGTATGGACCAAGCTATTGGAAATAGAGATGGAGTAACTGAGAGGGGAGGGGTGAATCAGTTACCACAAAATATTTCCATAGATCCTTAGATGTCTTAAAACAAAATTACTGTAGGCACTCGGTAACCATACAAAAAAATGCTAAAACTTGATAGATACTCTGTTAACTTATTTAAGCATTTAAGGTGATTAACATGCATGCATAAAGGAATAATCATGAACACAAGAGACACCAGATTTAACGTGGAAACCCAATTTGGGAAAAACCACCAAGTAACTAGTTACCAATTTTCACTCTTCTGAAGTGAGCCCTGTTAGGAGCCAACCCTGTTAAAGGTTACAAAACACACTATTAGGTGTGACCCTATTAGAGGATTTAATCACCCTGTTAGAAGTGGCCTTGTCAGAGGTCTTTAAAACAATTCAACTGAACTGTCACCTTGTTAGAGGATTTACAAAATGGCTGTCAAACAAACTCTGTTAAGAGATTTTGAATCACTGTTACAATGATTAGAAAGCAACAATGAAGTGATCTAAAATATATGCAACTTATCTTTGCTAAATATATATCTCTTTTCTGCTTTACTGGATCCTCACTGATCAAATACAACTTTGCAACTTCATAGGGATATCTAATCCTTCCTCAACATTCATTTATTTATTCATTCACACTCTTATGCATCCATACACACATAGTTTGAATTCACAACTTGACCTTTCATATATACCTTACAGTTTGTCAAGTTGGCTCAATTACAAGTTACAACAACTGAAAAACATAAAATTAGTCGGCTGCATAAAATAGTTAAACTTAATTCTTCGAAACAATAAAATCCTTAGCTACCCGACCTACCTCAGTGACCACTGCTCTAGAATGGTTTTCCCAGTGTTAGCCAAGTGAAGGTCAGTAAACACTACGAACTTTGCAATTTCCTTCGGAGACCGTGTTAACTCGGTGAATACTAACCTTTCTTAGCTTACCGAGTGAGCTCGATTAAAGGCTAACTTTCCTTTGCTTACTGAGTGAGCTCGGTAAAAGCTAACTTTTCTTCACTTACCGAGTGAGCTCGGTAAAAGCTAACTTTTCTTCTCTTACCGAGTTAGCTCGGTAAAAGCTAACTTTTCTTCACATACCGAGTGAGCACGATAAAAGTTAACTTTTCTTCTCTTACCGAGTGAGCTCAATAAAAACTAACTTTTCTTGTAATGTTCAAAAATTCTCAGTAGTCACTATGAAATGCTTTGCTAACTGTCTGAGCTCGGTAGACTCTGTCTAATGGCTGATATGACATTTGTGTAACATCAAGGACAATACACAATTAACAATTGTATCCAACACAAGCTTCTACATCTATTGAGTGCATGATGATGTTGAGCATTGACAATGGATGTTGAGTATCAGAGCCTCACTAAGTCAGTCTTTAGAACCTAAGAATCTACATTTGAGATGACTTTGTAATATTTGTGTGAATTAGTATTGTGGCTGACTTTGTAATTGTATAATTGGATTGGTATATATGTATTATCTTGTATCATATCCAAATCATTGAAGCAATACAATGTAATCAAATATAATCAAAGAAGAGAAGAAGTGTGAATTACAAAAGCTATAGTAGTATAAGGAGCAACAAAGATTTAACTATCACAGTAAGGTGATTTATACTCACAAAGGAATCTCACTCAGCAAACCAAGTTGCAGATCAAAGATCAACTATTGCTTCATCCTAATAGGTGGATCAGTCAAATCCTTTAACAAGGTAGACCTAACAGTCTTATGTAAATCTCTTTACCGAGTGCATACTTCATTGTATATTTTAAATCCTTTAACAAGGTGGACCAAGTAGTCCTTATTGCTCCTAAAAGGGTAAATCATCAGAAGTGATCAATGTAAACCTTAAATGACCAACTTTATATTGCAGTACTAAAGCTTGTAGGCATCATCCCCATCTTAGTTTTACTTTCTATTTGGAAGGTTTCTGGGTCACCAAATCTATGTGTTAAAGTGATATGTATTCTTTCATGTTTTTAGTTTCTTATGCATGCAATTAGATTAGAATATATGTGAAGGATTAATGGGGTGATTAAAGTTAAAAGTTTTAAGAGTTATTGTTCACCCCTCCCCTCTAAGTAACTTAGCCTTTCTTAATATTTCCAACAATTGGTATTAGAGAATTGTGGTTCTTAGGAGAAATTTTAGCAACTTGAAAAAAGGTCAAAGGCCATGGAGATGCAAACTTGACGAGGCTATTGACAATGAAAAGATAGATTTGGAAATGGCTTTTCAACTCAAGAAAGCAAAGGTGCAACTCTCTCAATCCCTAAAAAGAAGAAAAGATCTTGCAATTCAAATGAATGATCATCTCTATATTGAAGAAAGAATTGAAGACCTTCATTTGAAAAGTAGCTTAGATGAAGAAAATGAAGCAATCAAAGATTTCCTAGAAAAGAATGGTTCACTACAAGAAGAAGTGAGAAAACTAAGAAGAGAATGAGAAATTCATTTAGTAAGGTTATGTGAAGTCATGGAATAGAAAAAAATGGTAAAAGAAGAAATAGAAGGAAAAGATGATGAGATTCAACATTTATCCCTTCAGCAAACTTGTTGGTGTTTTTCAACTACAAACAACAAAGGCTCAATACCAAGATAATAATGCTTACAAATCTAAAGATCAGCTACTTCCCATTAACAATTATGTATGCATATTATTTGGATCCAACTTCAACAAAACCAATATTGGCTTTCTACTCTTTAGGCTTTGCAAAATCGAGGCGAGTATGCCTAGGGGATGATTCAAATGAAGCTAGTGAATGAAAATTTTCTTAGTTTGATTATGATTCTCATTCACTATCACTACTTTGTATATATATTTTTTTCATTCTATCTCAATATACATCCCTCACAAGCATATTTTGTCACAATTCTTCTCAACTTCACAAATATTCCTAGGTAGTAATAGCTTAGTTAAACTTAGAAATTATATGGAAATAAGTGTCGACCATCTATGAAGCTCTTCAAAAAGTAAAATAAATTTGATATTGATTTTGGATTTGATACTTATTCATGATCCACCTATCTATAGACTAGATTAACTAGATCAATGCCTATTCCATTGGGATTCAGAGTCTATTCCAATTTTAAGGATCTAATTAATTGTATTACAAACAATACTATAAGAAATTCTTACTAGAATTCATTCTTATAAACATCCATCCTATCACCATAGAAACCCTCTCAAATTCACTAAAGCATTTACTTGATTCATAAAATCAACAACATTAATGAATCAACATACAATCTAAATGAATTGCACTCAATTGGACAAGCTTTTCTCACACAACATCTGAATAACTAGGTACAGTAATGGAGACAAAATTCAGAAAGAATAGATATGAGGACAGCTCAAATTTGTATTAATCTTCCTTGAAAATTGTATACAATTGTAAATAAACTTAGAAAAACCTCTAGAAAATACATTACACTCCTATAACATCAATATATTCCCAAGTATTTATAGAGAGAATACATCATAAAATTTTCTATTATAATTGGACCGACCAATATACAATATAAGCTAAAATTATATTAGAAATTAGACCCTTCTCTAGCCCTGGAATCTCACTTATATAGTGTGAGATGCAACAAGCTTCAGGCATAGAGAACTAACAATTATCACCTAAAAAAAGATATTTACATACAACTATCACAAAAAGACAAAATTGTGTGTAATAGAAAAACTTATACATCATAATATTCTCTTGGTAGGCCCTTTTTCTATTACATTTCTTGGAACACTAAAAAATCCATGATTTGATCCTTTATCAATTTGATTCTTCAGAGTAGGTGGCTATCAGGCTTGAAAGTGATGTGTCCTATTCTGTTACCTACAAGGTCACCTCAACTCGAGGGTTATCATTGTCTTCGACATGAACTGTTAAAGTAACAATTATATCTACATCTTCTTCCACCCCATCATCTTCTACCATATGTTCTACAGACAAAAATTGTTCCTTCCATTCATTGAAAGTAGTTTCATTAGGCCAATCAAAGTTTAGGAATTCCCTTTGCATTTTTATTACAGAATTTCCAACTATTTCTATCTCAACGAGGTCCTTTCTGGTAGCTTTATAAAATAACTGTATTTTAACCAACTCCTCATTGTTCATTTCCCATAGTATATGCCCTTTCTAATTTATAATATTATTCATTCTCTGGTACAATATTTCATCTAATTCATTTATCCATTCTTCCTTTTCCTTTATTCTATCAACCTTTTTAGAGCACTAGGAAAAAGGTTGAACTTCTCAGCTATGTACTTGGTGAGACAAATGGTTATTCTCTTCTAGATAGAGACCTATTGATTATCAAAATCCTCTAGCTTATTTAATAAATTAGATATCTTTTCTATTTGATGACAGGGCAATTGGATGACAAATATGCACATAGTAGTGATATCATTATTTCTTTCACCCCACTTTTGTACAATGGGTTTCAAATTATCTTCATCCCTTTTTATTTCATCCCAAATAAATACAACTCTTGCAAACCTATCATAAAATGTTGGCCTTTCAATTCTATCTACTAGGAACAAAATTGTTTGCCTCAGCTTTTCTTCATATTGATTATTTAATTCTACACTAATTTCATACAATTTATTTCTCTCTTCTTCAAATTCTTTTGCAATGTAGAATTTAGGACTCTGTGGAGTGTTTGGGATCTTAATAATGGGAGTGGACTTGAATGGTTTAGTTAATGGCCAAGGATATACAATTCTTTGCCTACTAGATTCCCCCACCTTTCTCTTCCCAAGTAGCTTGTCCATTTGAGAGACCTTTTCCTCTAGTAATTGTATTTTCTTTCCCTTGTCCTCATAGGCCTTTAGGACTTCTTCAAATTTAGCATTAAGCTCTACAAACCTATACCCATTCTTTCCCAAACACCACATCCCCAAATTTTATCATTTCTTAAGCCATTCCAAAAAAAATTTGGCTACTTACTTCACCAGCTCTATATACTGTAAGAGCACCAGTATGTTCTGCACTAGCAATTTCTTGTATTCTAGTTTTATCTCTCTTCTTAATTGACCAAATTACTGGGGTTTGGTGGTGATCACTAAATTTGATTCCCCTATGTGCCTACAAAATTTCTTACTCTATTTTACTGCACATTTTTCTCTTTTCTGATTGAGTCAAAAATCATAGTATTAGCTATGCCCCACTCTGGCAACACTAGGACCCCTGATTCCTTAACTATCTGCCTCTTGGTCTTAGGTGCAAACTAGACAATATCACTCAAAAATTTGGATTTTACCTCTTCCTTAATAATAGAGTCTAGTCTGCTAGGTTGTTCTGATTTTATTTTCTCACATATCTTCTCAAAATTTCCTATATTCTTTCTCCACAAAAATTGTGCAAATGCCCTAGATTTAACAAAATCTTCATCATCAATAAATTTCTATGAAGCTTGAGCTATAATTGGGTGTCTCTCCTTACCTTGATAATCAATGATTGTACAGTCTAAGGAGGGTACAAGAGGCTCTTGAGGCACTCCTTTTTCCATGTCTACAGTGGTAACAATTACATCCCCTTCTCCACCAATTTCTCTAAGTTGCTCCCTTAAGGATGCTTCATCATCTATTTTGATTGGGATTTGACTTGGGGATTACTCTTCTATGCAAGAAGAGGATCCTTGTTCCAATTTCTACCTCTTTGGGGCACTCACTATAGGTGGGCTCTTTGGCCTTGGTCTTCTATGAGGGGGAGCCTATTGTATGATCTATACTACTATATACCCTGCCCTCTTTTGCAATGTATACTGACTTGGAGCAACTATCATCCTACTTTTTATTTTTCTCTTCGTCTTTGCTACTCTGTCAGGATAGGATTTGACATATGTATCCTTCTTCTCATTCATAGCTTGCATTATTGTAGAAAAATTATTCATCAATACATGCATTTTGGCTCCCCAAAATTGTTTGTCTTTCAAAGGATCATAGCCAAAATCAAAAGCATTAATGAACTCCAAAGTTTTACTCAATACTACCCATTTTTCTTTCCTTACCTCCTAATCTTGTAAGGAGAAAATGTTTCTGATAATATCTTTTGGAAAATATACCTCTTGTGTCATATGGGTAGCTTTTTTTCTTTCTCTTAGAAGATCAAAATATCCTTCTAGATCAATATATCTTGCATGAGACTCTGCCATATTATACTTGTTCAAAAATAAACTGAGATGTCTCCAACCTTTTCTTACAAAAAAAAAATCATGTGCTATAGTAACAATTGGGAAGAAAGTGCCCTTACCCTTACCAATCATATCTCTTTCTTCAATAGTTTCAATTTGCCACAATAATTCTACTATCCCTATCTTCAATGGCACATGGAATGGTAGAACATGGGGCTTCCCCAAAAAACCATATATTCTGATCACTGTAGAAACATTATATGGGATTATATCCCCCCAATTGTGACTAACCAAAAGTCCTTTTGCATGGTCCTAGGGTCTAACCAATTCTAATAGTGATTGTGGGATTAGGGCTATCCCCTCTCAATAGAAATCTAAGCTTGGATGCAAAATACCCGTTAAATCTTACAAAACTGGCATTCCTAGCCTCCTATGTCATATCAACACTCCACAATTGGATTGGATTCTTCTCACCATCTCTCGTCAATTCTAGTTCCATACCTTTAGAGAAAAAGGTAACTCCCTTAAAAAGGCATACATGCATGAGCAGGGAGTACCAGCAAAAAGGTTTGTTTATCTCCCCTTTTGATATTCCTACCAATCCATTGTGAATTTCTTCTGCTAGGAGAGAGGCAAAATCCAAAATATTGCTCATTCCAAACTATAATGTTTGAGCCATGATAAGGACAATAGAGCCTAGGACGTGTTCCCCTTCATCCATCCCAGAGATTTGGCAGAGGGAAAAATATAAAGCTTGAGCCCTAGGATTAAAGTATTTCCTCATTAATGGCTTTGGGGTGTTCAATGTAACCAAGGGTAATGTACCAATTCTGGAAAAAAAAAATTGCAAAGGCCCCATCCTTAGGTACATCCTCTATGCATTATACCTTGCTTGAAGGTCATCCATGTCAATGATTTTATGCACAGTATAGTTAGGGTTGAGGTTAAAAACCTCCCTAATTAAGTCAGGAGAAACCTTGAAAAGATTTTCTCTAGCATAGTTCCTCACAAATCTAGTAATGTGATCATATTTCTTGGCTAGGTCAACCAATAGATCACTATCAAAGAAAACCCCTAGGACTACTAACTTTCCAATGTCAAACTCCCAGACATTACTTAAAGGGGTATCTAATTTTCTTTTAGAAAACCATTTTTTGAACAATTCTAACCCTCCCACGGAAATATGGGCATCTCTCAAAGTATTTACCTTATCATAAAAACCCTTTGCAACTATCAACTTGGGTTCTTAGGAATGAAATCTCTACCAGTTTTTATTTCATGCATAGATGGGGGAAATTGCTTAAGAAAATAATCATGGATAGATCTCTTGAGATAATCAGTATGTCCAGAGAATTCCTTTCGTGGAGTCATTTTGAAAACCCTAAGCTTTACACAACACCAAATCCTTGATTTTTAGAGGTTGCAAAGTACTTATCTACTGAATTTTGCCTCTTTCTCTATTGAAAATCATTGTAATTCACTGAACACCTGGTAAAATTTTTGTACCCTAGCTCCAAAAATTCTTTGCACTCTGATAACTTTTCACACTTTTTTTATTCAGTTATGGTGGATTTGTGAATTATATTCATGCATTGAGATCACACGAATGAGCTTTGAGAAACATTAACTTCCATTAGCTATTATTTCCATGTTGCATTCAAATTTGAATCTTGTCCATCGATTTGAGCACATCGAATGACCCTATTTCAAAAGAAAAACTACTTTATAGCTTTAAAAACCTAGCCATGCATTAAATAGGCACTTCCTTGCATTATTTAAATTTCTTACATCTTGAAAATGCATGCAAGCACCAGCCGTTGATCTTCCCTCAGATAAACAGTCAGGACAATAAAAAAATTTACTGCAACATGTGACAAAAAGATAATCCAATTGGTGCAACAACTCTTCCAGCCTATCACACGTCAACAAACCTTGGTTGCACTTGGTCCCACTTTGCCATGGATCAAGTTAGCACTTCCCTACATTATTTAAATCTCTTGCATCTTGGTAATGCAGGTAAGTACCATCCCTTGATCTTGATAAGGTTGATGATCACATAACTTTGTATTATTGCAACAACTCAGTTAGCTTCTCTAGCCAATAGAAAATTTCCACATATAATAGTACATTCTGACAACCGCTACACAAGAAAACTTCTTACTACCTTTCAAGAAGTGGGTCCATAACATCAACCTTTTCCACACATCAAATAGGTGCTTACTCACTTTATTTAGCTATCTTGCATCTCCATAATGCGGGCAAGCACTGTCCATTAATCAATTGAAGATAAATGGTAGAGAAATTTGATGTTATCAAAGATCATTTTAGAACAAATGACTAACAAAATTATGACACCTATGGTATAGAAAGAAAAAAACTGTTAGCGGTGATGGTTTATTTTACAAAGTGTGGCACTAACATTAATGTGGGCATGTGTCCACACAATTCTTTCCTGCATTATTTAAATCTCTACACAACACTTTCCTACATTATTTAAATCTCTTGCATCTTGATCAAGTGGGGAAGCACCAACTATTGATCTCTCTTTATATCTATGGTGGATAGAAAACACATTAAGGTCTTCTCATAATACTTCACTTGTCATCATTTTGGGACAAGTGTAAAAATAGTGCTTGCCCACATTATCTAAACTTTGATCAACTTTGTCAAGTAGTAAAGTACTCATCGTTGATCTTCCAAAGATCAATGACATATAGATGTGATGCCAAAGAGTGAACCCAAGGTATGATTTGACCAATGATATTTTTGGAAATTTTCCTATGCTCTGACCATACTAATAGCTTTGAAAAATTTCTGACAAGGTACTGACAAGTCTTAGTCTTTGCAGTGCAATTATAACCCAACATCACCAACTGCTACATGGCACAAAGGTGCTTGCTCGCATTCTTGAAAAGTTGAGCAGATCTATCTTGTAGGTATGCACCCACCATTGATCTTGGAGAGATCGACGGTTAGCCCTAAACAAACCATCATAGTTAAGATGCTTTGCAAAACACTAGATAAAATAACCATGGTTAGGATAGAGGTGATTGGGGAAAAATGGTTAGGAAAAGATTTTTTAAAAGATATACGTGGAAAATTTGAAATAAAATATTTTAGAGAGACTAAAAATTCTTGCACATAGTTGAATTCAAACAAATGAAAACCCTACCCTTGGAAACATGGAGCACAAACAATATTAGGGTAACATAGAATTAAGGGTTTTTGAGTTATGGCAAACAAATCTTGAAACACAACCCTAATTTCAAATAAGTAGCTAAATTTTCACTATAATATGCAAAAATTTTGAATGGTGAAAAATTAGGCCAACAAGATTGACTTCATTAATCAGCTCACTAATGCAAATGAAGAAATCATGAATCTAAGGTCAAAAAATGAAAAATTGCAGAATGATCTAAACTCTAAAAAGCACACCAATGAAACAATGATGAAATCCCAAGTAGATAAGAATCAATTGACTGAGAAAAATATCTTTAGACAAAATGGAAAAGTAGGAGTTGGATATACAGAAGAAGGTGAATCTTCCAAGCAAGGAGCTCAAAAGAATCAAAGACCTACTTGCAATCACTATTGTAAGATAGGTCATACATCAAACAAATATTATAGCAATGGGAAAGAAAAATTCAATGGAAAATGCTACAATTGTAATTAGCATGGTCATAAGGCTAATAAATGCAAAGAGAAACCAAGATTTGAAGGAAAATGTCACAAATGTAAGAAACATGGACACAAGTCATTAGAATGCAAAACAAAGATATTGAATCTAGCAGAACAAATTGTAAGAGCTATATTTGGTTGAGACTACAACACCTAGTGCAGATGTCATTACTGTGGAGAATTTGGACACATTAGAATGAATTGTGTAAAGCATCAAATGAGGAAAAGAGATTCTATTGAAAGATGTTTCATTTGTATAGAACTTGGTCATCTTACTAAGAACTTTATGAATACTGAAAGAATTGAAGATGAAAAGAAGACAAAGGCTGATAACATTAGAAAACAGATGAGATAGCAATGGGTTCCAAAGTCTACCAAGAATGAAAGTCCAAACAATGATGAACAAGTCACTCAAGAATTGGGTGACTCCACCATTTCTACTTGATCTCTCAAAGAAGAACTAGAACTAGGCTACTAATGAAGATATCTATAACAATTCTAGTTGACAGGTTGAAAATGATCCAAATCAGCATTCAAGCTGAAAAAGGGATCACCAAGCAACTAATAAAAGATATTACCAAGCAAGGTTGGGTTACTATCTTATTGAGCAAGGTTGGGAGTAACTAAATCTCAAATGGTTACCAAGCCACAAAGACTTCACCGAGTAGGAAGTGGATGATAGTCTATCAATTTGGTCTAACATTCATACCAAGCATTTATGGAAAATTTTGATAAAAAGAATGAAATAAAAGTAATTTTCACCTTGTATTTTCAAGAGCTATTATGTAGAGTGATCTTCAAGAGCATTAAAGTGATTTGAGAAAATTTTTACTGAAAGTTTTTGAATTCTCTCAAATGCTACCAAGAAAAGATGGCATCTAGTAACAACAAAGCAAAACGAGGTTTAGATATGTTGGTTCATGGAGTTGAATGGAAAGCACTAGACTTTAAGCTTACAAATACCATTATAGAAACCCAGATCCGAGTGGAGCATAATCTTAAATCCCTCCTAAGGTACTATTGATTAATGATATCTGTTCACATTTCGAATGTGCTATACAAGATATAGGTACACTAGAAATGGATGAATGTCCTAAGGAGCTATGTGTTGATGGTGTGTTGAAACCCAAGCATCAACATCTCGAGAAAAAAGGTTTAACACATATTCCCCACATTCCACAAGACTTCCAAGTAAAATGGATAAGGTTTATCCTTAGTCATATGCATAATGTCAAATATGGTTAGAGAAACCAATTCTAATCACTAATAAGATGATCCATAGGATCAATGGTCTCCCAATGTTGACGACCAAAACCCTAGTTTGGGTTGAACTATAGAAGAAAACCCTAGCTGAATCGAAAAAAAAAGGTATGAAGATAAGTGACATAACTGATATGGAATTAAAATTTAGCACTCATATCATTTCCAACAAGATCTAGAGTTCAAGTAGATTAAACAGTGTATCGTGTGAGGTAGTAGACTTGGCATACAAGGTACTCAAGAATAACCTATCTCTTGACCTTGCCGAGTTGCTGTTGAATTAGTTCAACAAGAACATGGAGAGCATTAGGACTTAAAAGAACAATCCATGTAATTTTGGTTCCCTCTTGACATGTTTTTTCTTCTATGTTCAAAAGTTTTTCCCATCAAAAGGTACAATAGAAAAGATGTACCTGTACTTTATCAAATCAATGAGTACATTGCCAAAATGGGAGAAAACTATGCCAGTATCATGGAAAACTACTTTGATGCATTTAAGGAAAAGATGAAAAATAGGTTCAAGATTCCAAAGAAGTTAGTTGATGATTATAAGGATGATGCTTGTTTTATGGTAGATAGTGACAAGGTATACATTCAAGTAGTTAGGCCTAGAATTGCATGGGTAAAACCTCTTAGATATGAGGTTAACATAGATGAAAAAAATTAAATAAAGGAAAAATTGTCTAAGATTGATGAAGATCTCAAGGCAAGTTCTCACTAGTTATAGCTTGACTGAAGTTCAAGCTCTGCCCATTTCAAGAAGATTAGATTTTTGATAGATATGTAGGAAGAATTGATTAGAGAAGAAGCCAAAATCAGATCTACATTGGTAGATATCTAGAATATGATTCTCCCTAACATCACTATACTACAAAAGCATATTGCACATTCAAAAACCCTCATCCATGACAATAATTTCACTATTATAGACCATATGATTGAGTTGCCAATAGAAGTGTAGATTGCATTGCACACATGTAAGGTCTTGCAGGACAACTGGGACAAGACCTTGGTGATTATTCTCAAGGTACGTTCAGACTTCTTGTCTCATTTTGGCATTACTATGTAAATATATAGAATAAATATTTGGCATTAATGTCAAAAGGGGGAGAAAATGTATTGTAAAACATTATGGGGGAGAAAAATGTAAAAAATTATAAAGATAATGAGGGAGAAAGATGTGAGTAAGGAAAGAAGAATGTACAACAAGTGTATATTAGTATACTGTATAGAAATATATCTTACAAAAACAATTTTGAAAAATCTCAAAAATAGTATACTCTACCTAGTTAGAATCACAAGGTGATGGATATAGGTATTTAGGAACTTTTTGAATTCAGTTTTGACTGATAAGTATTATTGTGACTAATGCCAAAGGGAGAGATTGTTGACATATCAGTCAAGTTTTTTATTAGTGACATACACTTATTCAAATTGGAAGTATCTACTGATTTTATTGTATAGTTAACAATGTTAACCAGTCATTTCAATTGTCACCAAGTTCTATAGTTACTACCGAGTCCTTTGGACAAATTTTAGTATGTGTTGAGCAGTTACAACTATTGTGAATATCAACAATGCAAATCGAGCATCTCAGTGTATGTCAAGTTTACCAACATAAACTAAGTTTTGTAGTGCTTACAAAATTTGTAGTTGATGTGATGTGAATCTAGTGGTGATCGATCCACTTAGTGTTAATCAAGTGATTCAGTTTATACCAAGCTCATAGTGGAAGCATTGACCAGGTCAGGTAGTGTGTATCAAGTGACTCAGTTTATATGCTGAGTTTCATAGTATTCGTCAAGTCACTACTATAGACTAAGTTCAAGACTACTTTGAAGCGATTAGTATGGACCAAAATTATATTTCTACCAAGTGCATGATGATGTCAAGAATTGACATTGGATGCCAAGTATCAGAACCTCATTGAGTTAGTCTTTAGAACTTAAGTGTATACATTTGAGCAAACTTTGTAATATTTGTGTAAATTGGTATTGTGGCTAACTTTGTAATTGTGTAATTGGATTGGTTTATATGTAATGTATTATATCATACCAAATTCATCAAAGGAATGCAATGTAATCAAATATAATTAGAGAAGAGTAGAAGAGTGAATTACAAAGGCTACAACAGTATAAGGAGCAGAAAAGATATACCTATCACACACTAGTACATTTGCACTTATTTTTCTACCAAAATTTTAGACCAAAGCTATGATTCCTTCTTCTTTTCTAATTTCATTCCTACATTGGTCGAAAATAAAAATTTAATGCCCGATTTGGTTGAAATTTTGACCAACCTATGTTTTCCCAAGTTGAATTTTGATCAAATCAATGTTAGAAAAAAAGAAAATCTTTCATTCATTCATGCGCAGGTAAAATAGAAAAAAATTCATTCATTTGTGGGTATGAGTGTGAGTAGCAGAAAAATTGGGATTCATTCATGTTAGGTGGGTTGTTCTCATTTTGGTAGCTTTGTATAGAGTTGGCTCTATACGCTTGGGCTCCTTGCATGTAGGCCTAGGGAAAAGAATAGTAGGGGTAGAAAAGAACTGGGCCAACATAGCCAAATCTGCCCCCCACACCCTTGACTATTGAACTCAATCTATAACCCACTACTCCCTCTGCATTCACGTATTAAAAATTGCAAAATAAGAGTTCCATTGAAATCTACAAGAGAATCTCCAAAGAGAAACCTATAATTTGTAAAATAAGCTCTCTAAAGGTATTCTTGTTTTGATTCTTTCTAATTTGTTTTTCCAAAATGTTCTTATGAGCATTGATTGATCCTCATAATTCAAATATTAGGCATAGTTATTCGTCAAAATCTAACATTAAGCTCCATTGTGATGCATTATAATCCGTTATCCCATTGCCATCTTAGATTGATAGATATGTATCCTCATTTTATTCTTTTCTTTTTGTACATAGATGCATGTATCTGAAAGATGTAATACAAGTTTAGGGAGTTGGATCATTTGAAGAATTTTTTCCCCCTTTAAATTGACAAATTACTCTTATGAATCATTTGAAGAGGACATTAAATTTCTTATGATCATCTAAGGTCTGAAATCAAGTCATCCAGATTATGTTTTCTGACTGAATCCTAGACTACATATTGTTATTAAATGTTTCATAATGTCATGCATCTAGGTCTGAACCTTAGTGATTTTGATGATTAGTGTGTCAAATTACAATTTAACATTAAACTAAACCATAGCCTACAAGATCATGTCAATGGACAAGGGAATTGTTTCAATTGTAGTTTGATGCCTATTATTAGTTGGAGAATACAATGTAATAGAGTAGCGAGGATGCTAGTTATGTTTTTGTGTTTTGGAAATAAGAAGAAAGTAGAAATAGTACTTTGTTCTATGTAAGTTAGGAATTCTCTTTTCAAAATAGTCAAAGTTTTATTTTTCATTCTTTTTGGGCTAGTAAGGTGCAGTCCTTAAATACCTCCTACCCAAATTAGGATGCTTTTAGCATGAAGGATTTTCATATTAGCACCATCTAGATTATAAAATTATTTCGATTGCAGCTTGCTACCTACCATTATCTAGAAGACACTTTTTAAAGTGTAGCTATCTATGTTGTGCAATTAGTTTTCCACTATGGTTTTAGATGGATTTTACATATTCTCAAATCAATATTTCAAATACATATTCAACATATCCCAAAGATCATCCAAGGACCCAAAGGAAGTCATCCAAAGTTTTTCCCCCTTTGATTGATGAATTCGTCTAATTTATTACTTAGTGATAGTAGTGAACAACATATTGCATGCAAATTGTCAAATGGAGCATGAGATCACTAGATTGTGAATGTAATTATGTAATTCATTTCTGCCACAAAACTGTAGCCCATTGGATTTGTGTCATCAAAAGATTATGAAATTGTACTTCTTTGGAGAATCTCTTACAAATTGCACACAAATCATTTGATATGCCATCAAAATAAATTATTACCTCTGCTTGGATGATGCAATAAAAACTAGAGGATGTTTCTTTGAAACATTTTATGGCTTCCAACCACCTCCATTATCCACAGCTGTGAGCTCATTCTTCTGGCATTGACATTGGCAGTTTAGGGTGAGCAATATCCCTTCTAGTATGTTCAAAATCATTTTATTTATTGGAGAATCTTTGTTCATTTTCCCTATGTTTGTAGGTTTTTATTGTCTCTTCAATTAGAAGAAAAATGATTTAGATTAATTTGATCATTTCTTTGATTCATCTCTTACTATTAATTTTTGTGGGGATTTCAAATAGATAGATCTATGTCTAATGTGAATCACAGATTTAGCCAAAAAATTTAATTTAAATTATGGATTTTATTGTACTAGTTTCCTCTCTATTTCAGTCATGGGATACTTACAAGAAGTTGGCTATAATATTCCATTTTATGATAATATCTTTCAATGTTGTCTCTTGAGACTGACACATATTGGTGTTCTCTATTTGGCTTGTGGGGATTTAATATTTTTTCAATTAAGAGTGCATGTCATTAGCTCACAAATATATACCCAAATCTAACATGAATCACATTCTAGTTATTTTGCATCAGCATATTTTGCAATTGAAAGTTCTTTTCAGATATCAACATAGAATTTGGTATCTATTTCAAAAGAAAATATATGTGTGGTGGAAAAGTTGCACAAAAAGATGTATGGAGAGGGGAATGTGTAGAACTAATTAGGGCCATGAAGAACAAATGTTGATTATGAAATGATGAGTTGGCAATGAATTATTTTTAAATGTGTGAAGCTTGAGCACTATAAGAAAATTCTCAAATGATGTCCAATTATGGCTGTTATACTTAATGTATAACACATTCCAAAATGAATTGAAATTTCCTTACCTAAAAAGGAAAGAAAGTTATAATCATATGAAATTTGGAAGAGTCAACCCTAATGGCATTAAATGTAGATGCAAAAATACAAAACAATTAAGGTGGTAATAGTGGATAAGACAAAAAGAACAAAAAAGCCAACATATAGTCTTGAAGATAGAAAATATCATTCTCAAAACCAAAACATGAACACAATAGAAGGTAAAGTATATGGTTGGTGACATGGAGGAAGCATAGAAATAATTTATTACCAACACAAGGGTGATGATCATAAAGAATTGAAATGTCCAATGGAAACTAAGGGCTAATAATAGGCAATGTGAAGAGCAAATTAGTGATATACAAGTTAGTGAAAAACAACTACAAAGGTGAAAAAGTAGATGAGTATGAAAATGAGGCAGTGAAAAAAAGGTGATTGAGAAACTTGGAATTGTTGGAAGAATTTTTTGAAAAGAATATGCCATGTAATTAAGATTAAAACAAATAATTGGTATTGTTAAACTCAAAGAGTTTGATGTAGGATGATTTTGGAAAGTGAAGATAATAGTTGTTTTGAAAAAGAACGTAGGCAAACAATTTGAGAACTAATATTTCAAACTTGCAAATATCATGATTTAAGGTTGGGAGTTCTATTTGAAAAGAGTTTTTCTTTTTTGAGTGCAACTTTTAGATTAATGTTATGAAGCTCAAATTGTATAAGTATAGTAGATAGGAGAATGAGCTCAGACAATATATGTTTCTTAATGAGCTATTTTTTATTGAGAAACTATTGTCTTTGTGGAATTGATTCAGATAATGTGTCTTAACTAATAAGTAGAAGATTTTTCCATAGCAAGTCAAATTATGATATTGCTATCAGGAATCAAGTGTGTAGTTTTTGATTCAAACACACTGATCCATGTTTCACCAAGAACTCATCTCTCATGGGAATGAATGGAACAATTAGCACTCATTGCATCTAGGTGATGCTTACAAAGGTTTGGGACTTCTCGGAGGTCACCCATTCCAATACCACTCCAGCTCAAGTGCACTTGAATATGGAGGTTCAAGTAGTGTGGGCTTAACCTTGGAGGAAACTTCATGGTTATGTGTGCTTGAGCTAGAGTAGCACTAGGATAGGTGACCCCAGTGAAAGTTTTGGTGCTTCAACTCTGTGAGCATCACCTAGATGCAATTAGTGTTAAAAATTTCATTCATTCTCATAAGAGATGGGTTCTTGTGAACCACTACTCAAGAATCATGTGTGTGAGTTTTGTATACACTAATATGTTAGCAAAGGAATACTAATCTATGAAAAGAACAAAGCATTAACTAACAAAACTAATATAACATATAAGAGAGACTAAAGAGAAATCCCTAATTAGGAATATGAGCCAAATGAATGGACTCTCCCAATAGGAATTAGCTCTTTGCTTGGTAGATGAGTCTATGTAAATGATTGGTATGTATGCTCAAGGTTCTCAAAATAGCTTCAATGGAGATGGATGGGTAATGGCAAATTGGTAGCTTTGTGAGCTCTCAATTTGGCATTATAAGGGTATGGTTAAGGATTTTGCTTCTCAAACTAGCATTATAACTTTAGCTCAAAAGGTTGTGATGAAATGGCTTGGGAGGGGATTCAATTTATAGGCAAGAGGCTTGAGAGATTGAGGGCTAAGATGGAAGGAAAGGAAAAAGCTTAAGGAGGGCTAGAATGCACTCAAAGGGGAGCACATGGATTGTGCTTGTTTAGCACCAATCAGGGAGTGACACATGTCACAGGGTGAGTGGATGGAAGAAAGGGGAGGGATGAGTCAACAAAGGAGGCTCAAGAGATAATATCCTCATAAAGACCCTTCATTATGGCTTGTAAGAGCAATGAATTGGCTTGTAAGAGTCTTTATGGCCTTTGTAAGAGCATTGAAGGCTTAGTGGTTCGGATATTTTGGAGGGAATTGAGATTGTTGACTTTGCTTGGCTTAGGAAAGT
The DNA here is from genome assembly GCA_028749045.1 of Cupressus sempervirens. NCBI lineage: Eukaryota > Viridiplantae > Streptophyta > Pinopsida > Cupressales > Cupressaceae > Cupressus > Cupressus sempervirens. The sequence continues at coordinate 8,800,319 of CM053784.1, read as the reverse complement.
CTTAAGCTTGCTTAGGGAATGTGACAAGTTTGGGGGGAGATTCAAAGATGGTTTAGGATTAGATTAATCTTGTTAGAGATTTTTAAGTGGATGGCATTCATGAGGGTAGGTGAGTTAGTGACTAAGCTTAGTTAGTATGGGTGGATGGGGTGGATTAGGCTAAAAAGGGGTTTTAGGAATAGTTTAGGGGTTATTAGATTTGAGGGCTTTATTTATCAAATAGATTTATTTAATAAATGGGGATTTTAGAATTAGATAGAAGAATAGGATTAAATTGATAAATAATAGGTTATTTGATTTACCAATTAGGACTATAGATGATTAATTAAATTAATCAGCTAGGGGATGGCAAAGGATTAATTAAATAGGAATTTAATTAATGATGCCTTTAGAGATGGCTAAATTAGATTACCAAAGCAGTGTAATCAAATTTAGGTGTCTACATTTTTCCCCTCTTTGACATAGTGTTAAGACAACACTATTTCAAAGAAGTTCGAATGAAGACGACATGAAGAAGATGTTTTAGCAACAAGGTTGCCCCAATCTTGGATAAGAAGAGGAGAGACTAGACTTTAGATGATGCCTCCTCAAGAAGGCGGTGGAGAGAGGAATGAGGCTCAATGAATTTTGAAAAGTACAAGAAATCTGAGATGAGCAAGGAGACTTAGATTGGCTAAGAGAAGGGGCTGAATTAGCTCAAACTCTCACTACGGGAGAATGATAAAGGGCTATCAGATGCACAAGAGGAAGCAAGCTTAAGACTTTGGGGGAGATGGAGGAGTGGAGCACTATAAAAAGGGAATCCAAGATAGGAAAAGGATGAGGGGATTATAAAGCTGATGCAACCGGATGTCAAAGAGTCAGATGGGCAGAAGATGGGTTTCAGAGATCCCTAGGACTAGGATTGTGGATCTCGAAAGATGAGGCTTGGTGGATTGATTGGATTGGTGGATCCCTAAGACTAGGATTGTGAATCCCTAAAGCTAAGAGTGATGATTGATTCTGAGAGATACAATTGCACAAACTAGGGTAGGAGAGATGGATGTTGGATACGGATGGGGGATAATGGAGATGAAAGGATTCCATTGAAGCATTTTGAGCGAGGGGATACTTCAAAGAGAAGTACCACCATGTAGTTGAGCACTAGATTTGCTATAGGACTATTGGTTAATTGCCAAGGTTACCAAGAACATCAAGGTCTTTTCACCAACCGTCCAGAGGACTGACAAACTGACTCAAAACAAACACACAAGGATTGCCCCAACATCACACATGAGTCCAAGAGGAAGTAGTGTGGAACCGACACTGGGAAATCCACAAGCAGAAAAGAAAAACAAACAAAAGACCTGATCAAGACCTTACGCTTAGATTGCCCCATTCGCAGTATACCATGATATGGAAGATCATGACAACCTTGAGGAGGGAACAAAAAGATTGCTTGGAAAAGATACTTCAAGACCCAAAGGGAAGATTCCAAATCAAAAGAAAGTGAAAATCCAAAAGAGAACTATTTTCCAACGAGATGGGTAGGATGAGGTACTAACAGACCAAGACCAGACATGAGGAAAGCTATATCCTACAAGGATCTATCGGAGAGCACCTAAGCTAATGGATTTGGATGAGTGATGCATCTGGCAAGCTGAACTAAGAAGGATAACACTTTGGTGACAGGAAATCTCGCTAAAGGATGCATTGGAATAGCTAACCAAGGGTAGTGCGATGTGTGCAAGATGTTGATCAAGAAGGAACTGACACAAAAGATGGATAGATACAATGGTACTAAGCTAAAGAGGATGTACAAGCTGACAGACCAAGATATGTTACAAATGTACAAGGTTGTTCATGTTTTGGTTTTTTTTGAGATGGAAATGTTCATGAAGGGTGGGATGTCTGTAATAGTTGGTAGGCAGATAGGTAGATGGTTTGTGAAAAGCTTTAAGTGAAAATGGGGTTTTGTGTGTGCATGTGATAGGATACAAGCTAGGATACAAGATTATTTACAAGCTGGAATATGGTACAAGTTTTGGACAAGATTTCGAATATACAAGCTATGATACAAGCTATGATACAAGATTTACAAGGTATAATACAAGCTTTGGTACAAGATTTACAAGCTGTATAGGAGGTATTTACAAGTTTCATCAGATTTTGGATATTTGGTTGGAACACCAAGGGAACAAGCAAGTGTTTTATGGGATGGTGGGTGAATGGATGATATTGATAGATAATGGATTAGTATTAGTACACAAGGCACCTGAATTACCAGGTTTTCACCAAGGTACCTATCCAAGGTGCTTGAATTGCCAAGTTTTCACCATTGGACGCTTATTTCTCTTTACTATTTTTTTTTTTTTTTTTGTATTTTTCAAAAAGATGGGTATACCGAGGATCTTCAAACATAGAACTTCTTGAGATGAATGATGTTAGTAGGATCATTCAAGAGTTCTCCTTTTGGTGTAGATAGCTGATAGGCTCTGAAGCCAAAGGATGCAGTGACAACATAAGGACCAAGCCAGGTAGGTTCAAACTTGCCTTTCTTTTCTCGATCTGCTTAGACTTTCATATTTTCTTTGAGGACCATGTCGCCCAGCTGAAGGTGTCGTGGAAGCACCTTCTTATTGAAATTCCTTTTGAGATGAGTTTGGTAGACTATGAGGTGATCATAGGCTTGTTGTCACTTCTCGTCTAAGAGATCTAGCTGGGTGAGTCTGGCTACTCTGTATTCTTCATTTGATATTTGCCCTTGCAAAGATATGCACAAGGAGGGAAGTTCAACCTCTATAGGTAGTACCGCTTCGGCACCATAGACTACGGAGTATGGAGTTGTGCCTATGGATGTATAGAAGGAGGTTCGATAAGCCCATAGGGCTGGATTTATTTGTAGGTGCCAATCATCTTCGAAATCATTGACAACTTTCTTTAGGATTTTGAGGAGGGTTTTATTAGTTGCCTCTGCCTGGCCATTACCTTGTGGGAAATATGGGATAGAAAAGTAGTGATGGATGTGGAGGGAAGTACATAATTCTTCCATGTTGATATTTTCAAAGTTACCTCTGTGGTCAGTGAAGATGGTGGATGGGATGCCGAAGCGGCAAACAATGTGGTACAAGATGAACTTGGAGACCTGAACTCCTATAGCTGAGACTGGGGGGATCGCTTCCACCCATTTAGTGAAATAGTCTGTAGCTTTTATTATCCATTTATGTCCATCAGATGAGAGAGGTGTGATAGTTCCAACAAGATCAAGGCCCCAACAAGCGAAAGGCTAAGGTGGTGCAATAGGCTATAGATCCTATGCTGGAGCGTGCACAAGATTTGCGTGCTGTTGACATGGGAGACACTTTCTGACAAAGTCACAGGAGTCTTCTTCAATGGTAGGCCAATAGTAGCCTACTCTAAGGATTTGTCGCGATAGGAAAATACCACTCGTGTGGGCACCGCAAAGTCTAAAGTGTACTTCTTTTAACACCATCATAGCCTCATTTTGGTCTAAACACTTAGAGAGAGTATCGTGATAACCTCAACGATATAGGGTATTGGCTATGATAACATAGCGGGATGATTTTTGAATGAGGTTGTGGCATTGGGTACATGTGAGGTGAGGGGATATGATACCATCTTTAAGGTAAGCGTGAATCTCATGGTACCAAGGGGATTGGGGACCAACCAAGATACAAACACGATTTGAGTAATCATTCACATAGGTGGGCATGAGGAGCTGCTCGACTAAGAACTCATACTGTGTAACCACTTGGGGAATTTCCAAGAGTGGGTCGATAGTAGCCATAGCATCTACTACTTTGTTCTGCATTCGAGGCACTTGTGTAAACTAAAGCTTTGTAAAATTCTGGGTTAGCTGATCAACTAGCTCTTTGTAGGGTAATAGCTTTTCATCTTTGGTTTGATATTCATTTAGGGCTTGCTTGATGATGAGTTGAGAATCACCAAAGATTTTTAACTCAGTGATGTTCCATTCTACAACTATCTTCAATCTTGCTATGAGAGCCTCATATTCAGCTATATTGTTGGTGCTAGGGAATTGTAGCTTGAAGGCTTTTGGAATATAATCTCCTTGAGGTGTGACCAACAATATTCCTACCCCTGATCCATGAGATGTGTATGAACCATCAAAATAAAGCTTCCATGGGGGTTGTTCTTCAATTAGAAAGATATGCTCATCTGGAAATTCTGTGATCAAAGGATATGCATCTATTAGAGGTGCATCAGCTAGGTGATCTGCTATAGCTTGCCCTTTGATTGCTTTTCTGTCCACATACTGGATGTCAAATTTGCTAAGGAGCATAACCCATTTGGCCAAATGGCCTTTAAGTGTTGTTCTAGAGAGCATATACTTGAGTGGGTCTATCTTGGAGACTAGTTGGATGGTATGACTTAGCATGTAGTGGCGAAGCTTTTGAGTTGTGAAAAAAACTGCCAAACAAGCTTTTTCCATAGGAGTGTAATTGAGTTCATAACCAACCAGGGTTCTACTAATGTAGTAGATGGCTCTTTCTCTGCTGTAGTCATTGAGTTGTGCTAGAAGTGCCCCTAGAGCAGTAGGCATTGCTGATATGTACAAGATCAAGGGATGACTAGGAACTGGTGGAACCAAGATAGGGGAATTGGTGAGGTACTGCTTGAGCTGATCAAAGCCGTGTTGACATAAAGGGTCCCACTTGAAGTTTTAATCCTTCTTCAGTAAATGTGTAAATGGCATACACTTATCTGCAAGGTGGGAGATGAAGCGTCGAACAGATTGAAGCTTTCCTTGAAGAGAGCAAAGTTGTCGCAGTGTCTGGGGAGGAGGCATGTCTAAGATAGCCTTGACCTTCTTGGGGTCAATCTCTATACCTCATTTGGAAACTATAAAGCCTAGAAGCTTGCCAGATGTGACCCCAAAGACACACTTCTTGGGATTTAGCATGAGACGATATTTGGCTAACCTATCAAAGACTTTCTCGAGGTTAGCAAGATGATCCATGAATGTATGAGATTTGACCAAGATATCATCCACATAATCCTCCAAAATGCTATGGATAAGATCATGGAAAATGGTTGTCATAGCTCTTTGATAGGTAGCCCCTGCATTCTTTAGGCCAAAAGGCATCATGTTGTAACAAAAGGTTCCCCAAGGGGTAGTGAATGTTGTCTTATGTTGATCCTCTTCTGCAATCTTGATTTGATTGTACCCAAAAAATCCATCCATGAGGGACAAAATTTCATGTCCAGCTGTAAGATCTACAATCATATCTATGTTGGGCAAGGGAAAATCATCTTTTGGACAAGCTTTGTTAAGATCTCTAAAAGCGGTGTAGATTCAAATGTCACTAGAAGGCTTAGTGATGGGGACCATGTTGGAGATCCACTTTGAGTAGTCGATAGGTCGGATAACCTTAGCAGCTAACATTCTTTCTAATTCAACTTTGACCAGTAATGCCACCTTGGGGTGCATTTTTCTAATCTTTTGTCTGACGGGCTTAATCTTTGGATCGACTGCAAGATGATGAACTACAAGCTTTGGATCCATCCCTGGCATGTCCTTATATGACCATGCAAATTGGCCAATGTTCTCTCTTAAAACCTCAAAGAGGAGATCAGCTTGGTCTTGTGATAAGGATGCAATAATGTGAACAAGTCTGGGGATCTCTAAAGAATCGATGTTGACTTCTATAGTGTCCTCAATTAGAATAGAAGACACCTCTAGTCGATTGTCTTGAGGAGGCAATGCTAAATCCTCGTGTTCTACTTGTGGTGCTAGATTTTCTTGTTGAGGGGCTCTCTTCACTGCCTTAGCTAGTCCTAGTTTTACCTTAGTTCTAGTTTTTGGTGTATCGGAACTAGGTTGGGGATTTTCTCCAAAATACCCCTTGGGATCTAGCTTATAGATATATGATGAGTCTAGCTTTGTTTGCTTGTGAGGTGTTTCAGCTCCCATGAATCTCAGAAGCACTTCCACTGATGTGAACTCATCAATGTGTATGACGCTTGGTTGGTCCCAATCTATGAGTTGTGGATGGGTGAGTGGTAGGTCAATGAGGTGGATGGATAGTTCTTGGAGAACAGAGTCTCTGAGGGAGATTTGGTCTGGGATATCATCGTAGGCTCTCTTTTCAACTTCCTCAGGAATGTCTTCAATTTCTACAAGGTCATGGTGAATTTTCAAAAAAGCATGACCGTTCTCATTAGTGCCCCCAGTTGTGGGTATGCCAAAGCCAAGACCTAACTTTGTTTCCCACTTGTGTGCTTCGATGGGGCACTGCATGCCTCTTTCTTCTGGACCTAGACCACCACCTTGATATTTCCATTTGTCAGTGATGAGCTTATGTTCTTGGGGATACTTTTGGATAAAGTGATCAAGGCATGCCTGATTTCTTTGAGGTGCATCCTTATGTAACCAATTGTTGATATCTGGAGTGAGCTCCTCATGAAGAGGGATTTTTGAGGATACAAAGGTTGTTGGGCTAAGCTGTTTGTATCGAGGAGGTGGAATCTCCTTAGCTTTTTGATATGTTGGTCATCCATGGGCATGTGGATCAAGTGGGAGTGCCCCAACAGCAAATGCATCTGATAGACTATACTCTCCACAACCTTTGTTATTGATCTTTATGGTAGATAGGGTGGAGGTGAGGATGGTTTCTGGGTCATTACAAGTCTGGGATGAGCTGGCGATGGATGTGGCGATATCAATTCTAGGGCAATGGTTTGTATATGAAGCTTCAACTGCATTGCAGTAAGCAAAGAGTTCTGGATCGGCATGGATGGTTACCTCAGTGCCCTGATGCGAAAATTTGATGCACTGATGGTAAGTGGATGGAATAGCTTTCATGGCATGAATCCATGGGCGGTCGAGGAGGATGTTAAATGGTAGGTTTAGATCAATAACATGGTAGAGTGTTTCTTGAATGACTGGTCCAACCTTGATTGGTAACAAAATAGTTCCTTCCGTGGTTCTTTCCAAGTTGTCATAAGCTTTAATGGTGATAACCTCACTGATGATATCTGCCTTAGTATACCTAGCTTGTTTTATGAATTTTAGGGTGAAAATATTCAAGGCTGATCCATTATCTATTATTACTCTTCTTACGAAAAAAATTGGATACCATGACGGCTATGCGGAGTGGGAGGGTGTGATCTGGCTCGACCACGGGTATGTCGGTGGGTTTGAATGATAGGGCACATGAGGATGATAGGTGTCCAACAAGATTAAAAAAATCAGTAGCATTGATATTTGAAGGGACACGGGATTCTATGAGAGCACTATCAAGGGTGTTCTTGTACACAGGACTAGTGCAAAAAAGGTCTAAAATGGAGATTTGGGCTGGCATGTTCCCAAGGTGTTCCAAGATATTGTACTGGCTTTTTGATGGAGCTGATGATGTTGGTGACACTAGTGGACCTGCAATGTTAAATCACGCTCTTCTAGTGGTGACTACACACTCACTGTTTGGGCCTTGGATATTGATAACATTGACAGAAGGCTCTTTCTCAGATATACAACCTATGAGGCTAAAATATTCTATATAGGATGAAGTGCGGTCATTGTTCTTCCCATGCTGTTGGTTTGGTTTGCGGTTGTTGGTGTTTTTGTTGTTTTGGATAGGCACTTTTCCAGGATTTTGATTGTTGTGAGGAGGAAAAGCATTTTGATAGATCTGTAAGCCTGCATTGGGAGAGGTTTGGGCACCAACGGTGATTTCTTTTCGATCAATGAGGTCCTGCACATAATATTTCAGTTTCATGCATCTAAGGGTGGTGTGACCTTTTACCCTATGAAATTTGCAATACTCATTGTCTTTTTACCATGTAGCTTTGGATTGGCTTGGGTCAATTTGCTGGGTAGGAGGAAATTTGATGAGGTTCTCCTTAACTAATTTCTCAAAAATTACATCCAATGGCTCACCAAGGGGTGTATAATTTCTAGGTGCAAGTTGGAATCTGGGATTTTGTCTTGCAGCTACATTGATGGCATTAGCTTGATTGCTAGACCCTTGAAAGTTGGGTCTTGAATTGTGGCCTTGATAGCTTTAGTGATTCTATTGTTGGTAGTTGATAGCTTGTTGATTGTTTGGTTGATATGGTGGGTTAGACTGGTTTTGAGAAGGACCAACAATATTCACATGCCTCATGTCAATGATGCCATCTATTGCAATGTACTTTTTTTTGTTCCAATACCTAGACTTGTCATTGGAATGTGATTGATTTTGGTTGGCCTCCTTGTAAATCTTGACCACACCATCTTTAATGAGTCCTTGTTCAAGGATCGTTCCTTTCTCTTTGATATCTTTGTAGGTCTGCAAACAGTACATGGTCATGTGGTGAGCCAAGCTAGGATGGGCATTATCAATAAAAATTTTCACCAAATGGTGCTCTGGCAAGGTGCAAGATATGCGGGTGGTAAGGGTTTTCCATCTTTGCAAATATTCGGGAAGGCTTTCTCCAACTTTTTGCTTGGTATGGAAAAGATCAACTACTGAGAGCTCTGTTTCAACAAGATGGGCATATTGGGCTACAAAGGCCTTAGACAATTCAGCAAAATTTTTAATTGCACCATAGGGGATTCTGTAAAGCCATTCAAGAGTTGTCCCCACCAAGCTTTTGGAAAAAAGGCGCAAGAGGAAGACATCATTGTATGCCACTTCTTGGCAGTGCATGTAAAATTATTTGATATGTGTGACAGGGTCTCCTTTTCCCCTAAATTTGTCAAATTTGGGTACCTCAAAGTGTTTGGGAAATGGTGTCATGGTAATGGCTCTGTCAAATGGGTAAGGACACACATTCTCAAACTTGAAGGTTTTTGGATCATTTCCTTCTTGGATGTTCTTCAAAGCTATCTTCATGGCTTCCGATTCTGAATTAATGGGTGATGGTTGGGGTGCCCCCATTGTAGGAGTGCCCTGAGGTAGATATGTGCTAGATGGGGCAATGGAATATGGATGGCTTTGAGTAATGGGCTGGTAGGGATTGTACATGGCTTGGGCAACTAAATGGTGGATGATGGGTTGCTGAGGTGGAGGTGGCACATATTACTACATGTGGTGTGAGGCTTGCTGTTGGTATTGGATTTGAGGTTGGGATTGAGAAACATAAGCTGGCTGTGGGATAAATGGATTGCTTTATGGAGGTATGGCATAAGATGGTTGTGAATTTTGGGGAAAGGATTGGGGAGCTTATGGAACTTGACTTTGGTTTTGAGGAGTTTGACCAATATATGTGGGTTGTGCCCCCATTTGGGAAGGTATCTGCATGGAAAAAGAGGCCAAGTAATTGGTGGTTGGTGGTGGTGGATTTCCTCCTAGAAGTGGCATAGAGAAATAGTTGGTGATGGGAGGTAATGGATTAGTTGGTGGTGGAGGTGGTGGGAATTGAAAGCTTGAGAATGGAACTGATGGGGTTTGATAGCTTGATGGCTGGATTTGAAAGCTTGGTAGAGTGGTGGTAGGAGCTTGGGCTACTTGAGAGCTTGGCACAACATTGGTAGTAGCTTGTAGGGTTTGATAGCTTTGTGGAGTGAGGGTAGTAGCTTGTGGATTTGTGGCTGATGGCACTGAGCTCCAAGGATCTAGTGGAAATGATGGAATTGTGTTTTGAGCTGAGGTAAACAAGCTAGGGTGATGAACGGTTGATTACTTGGCCCCATGGGTGGCATCCCAGTTTTATATTGTTGTGGTTGGCCAAAGATACTAGCACTGATTTATGAGATGGGTGGATTTGGAAGGCTGGGTTGGAGAGCAGTAGCAGCAATAGTGAAGGGAGTGAATGATGATGTGTTTTGAGCAAAGGGGGTTTGAGATGGAGTGGTGTGGACCAAAGGTGGAGTGGTGGTGGCTGGATTGGCTTGCAGAAGGGAGATCTCAACTTGAGTGGAGGCTGGTATGTTTGGGTCTGTTGGATCATATGGGGTGGGTTGAGGCTCTTCTTTTGGCACATATTGAGGATAATTTGAATCATAAGAGCCTATGGGTGGTGGTAGCTACCCAAACAATGGGTGAGATGGATCTAATAATGGAGGAGGTCTTCCAAAGTCGAAGGCTCCTATGTTGTCCCTTCGAAAGTTAGCCATGATTGTTTCTTTATTTTTGTCTATAATGGCGTTCACCAATACTGCATTTCCTGGTTGGTTCATGAAAGCTTCAATGTCAATAGGTGATGGTGTAGCTTTTTCTGGGCTAAAGTATGGCTGAGTGCTCAAGGCGGGTGATGTTGTTCGATCCAAATGATAGGGCTCCATTGTTTCTTTCTTCTTGGCTAAGCGAGTGACAGGTGGCATGAAAATGTAGAATGTTCCTAATGATGAGATGCAACAATGCTGATGGATGCAAAAGGGGAAGGCTTATCTATGCAAATGATTTCTTAGTTTGAGGCAAAGCTATATGAAAAAACCTAAGGAGGATGGGGTTGGGGATTCTAACTTTAAAGATATGTTGCCAAATTGTGAAAGGTCTGCTTTCCTATGTGCAAGCTTGGTGGTGATTGTGTCAACTTAAGGATAGACTGATGATCCTTTAGGAAGAACACGAGATTGACCACTTGTGGATCCCAACCTTTAGCTCAAGGTGATGAGGGATAACAAGTGACAAAGCTAGATTACCCTAGACAAAGCTTTGTCAAAGGGATAACCTTGGTGAGATTGGTGGATTTGGAAGATGTTTAGGAATGGCTAACTTCTGGCAAGGTGACAACAATTTGAAGGCTTGGATGTGAAGTTTTTGGATTGCTAGCTAGATGATTTGGTTCTAAATGAGATGAATGAGCTAAAATTCTTGAGGGGAGGGCTAAAGATGGCTAGCTTTCCTACAAAGATGACTCTAATGAAAAAGTGAAGCTTGTGCAAGAAGATGTGGAGAATCAAGGGGGTCTAATCATAGAAATCATGCCTAGTTGGTAAGGCATAAGCATTGTTAACTCCTGGATGTTGGTTAAATTGGATGGTGTGATCTAACCAGGCATCTTGAAGGGCTTCGTCGGTAGCTCTGTCCTCTACTTTGTGGAGTTTGGCAATTTGAGGGCTTGGTGTGAGTTCCTTTCTCTTAGCTGAAAGTTCTTGGTATGCCTGAGATGGCTTGAGTTTAACTTTTTGAAACTTCTGTTTGGGTTTGCGTTGTTTTGACATGAATTCTTGGATCTGCTTGGCTTTGAGATATCTTAGTTGTTTTGCTTCAACTTTTTCAACTTCTAGAATAGGTAGTGACTACGCTAAGTATGCCCTAAGCTAGGATTGACCAAGTTTGGCAAACATTCATTCAACAAGTAAAAAAAATCAAGCAATAGATAGGAACAACCAGATAGAAGTTTTTGATTCTCAAAATGTGATACTTGCACTAAGGAGTGTGTATGTTTTACAAATGTTTCGATCAGTCACTTCAAACACATTAACATCCTAGATGGTTGTCTATAATGCTGACAGTTGGTTTAGCTAGGGAGTCCTCGATATACCCAAGGTACGTGAGGTTCAAATCTGTAGATGAAAACAAAAAGATGTCACATAGCCAAGAGGAGCGATAACCCACTTCTCCTCTTTAACTTCTCAAGGGTATAAAGTTCCTTGAGGCTTAGCCTGAGTGACAAAATCTTGATTCCAAGAGAGGTGTCTTTCGATTCACCTCTCGATTCTTATACTCCACCGGAATGCTGGAGTTGAGGTCATCCCAAGGGGTGATGAAATCCCCAAGTAGGCCTCCTAAAAAGAAAAAAAAGGTTTTGGATCCCAATCTTATTCACCCAAGATGGCCTCGAAAGATGACAAGGGGAGAGAAGACTTGGATGACCTTAGGCTAAAAAACACGTTATTTTACCAACTGACTCTTATGTGTACTAATCTAGACTTTGCAAGCACTCATGTTTAAGAGACAATGTTCAATTCCAACTTTGAAGTGCCAACAAAAGTAAATAGATCGAAAAATGCAAACAAGAAGAAGAGTTAGGGTCAACAAAAAGCAAACTCGCACGCTCGGAGGCCCTCCACGTCAAGTACCGATTAATTTCCTTTAAGGCATTCAAGAGTTGGTGTGATTTTTTTTTTAAGCCCAAAACAAAGATGTGTGAGATTCGATTTCAAGTGCGTCCCCAGAGGCCCTCCACGTCAAGAGTTGTTCAATTTTAAGATCCAAATTTTGAAATGTGATCGATTTAGTCTAGAGTTTTGGTCATTTAAGAATTTTGATAAAGTTAAAGCAAACGTTCAAAGACCAAGTGAGTGAGTTAGATTGTGAAACATTTAACACCTTTTTCAAGTAGACCCATCCCCATGAATGGCACTGAGATTGCAACCAATGGTTAATATTTGATGGGTGATTAGAAAAGAGGTGAGTCCAAAGAACTACTCAAATTGATTTTTGCAAATTTGTGTTTAACTTAACGAAGTTTCTTAATTATCCAAAAGTCAAACTTTGCCTAAATGGCATGTGGAAAAGAGATTTGTTTTGTTCAATTTTAAAAGCTCCAAATGAAGTGTTTGATATTGTAATGGTTAATTGATCTTTGCATTCAAGATTGAGTTGTTTGTTTTAAGCATGCATTCCAAGGAAAATTGCTTTTAATCCATGGCATTCAAGAGTGTGTTTTGAACAACATACATTCAATGAAAAATGTGTTTAATCATTCAAGTTCATTCCACGAAAAACCTAAAAAACATGATTAGTCACCCAAAAAGTTACTCCAACTTGCAATAAGACAAAAAAGAAAATTGATTAGTCACCCAAAATCTTCCAAAATGAAAGCTTAACTATGGGAAAAAAAATTTAACTTTTTTTTCTCTTTTTCCTAGGCATAAAAATGCTTAAAATGGTCTAAATCCTACGAAGACAAGCGAAGATGATAGTTTATCAGGTGGAGATGCTAAACTGTGGAGATTCTGATCTGCGAAGATGCTGATCTGTAGAGACGTCAAAACTCGCAGACAACAGTCTGATGAAGAAGGTAGCTGGCAGTGTCAGAGATGACAGTTAATGGATTGCAGCAGTGGAGATGACAGTTTGACTATTGGCAACAACGGAGACGACAGTTTGAGCTTTGGTGGCGGCGAAGACGACAGAGTGTGATGCAAAGACAACAGAGTGTGTTTTGAATAAGAAAATTGGCCAGGTGGAGATGATGGTTAGAGGCGGAGACGATGATCAAAGCTTGGCGAAGATGTTGAAACTCGGAGATGCTGATTTGCGCAGATGATAGGATTCACTTCGGAGACGACAGTTCAAGATTTGGAGACGACAGTCGTCCAGTCGGAGACGCCGATCTGCAGAGACGACACTGTGCAGAACTTAGTTTAAAACACACAGATTTTCTTCAAAAAAATTTTGGAATTTGATTTTTGAAGCTTTTTTTTTTCTCCCTAATGCTTTCTTTAACCTACAAGAACAAGATTAAACCCTACAACTCACTCAAACAACAAGAAACATTAGATTATTAGCAAAAAACAATATATAGATAGAAATAGATGATTAAATGACCCATAGTGGGGTCCCACCAGGCGTGCCAAAATGTATACACTAATATGTTAGCAAAGGAATACTAATCTATGAAAAGAACAAAGCATTAACTAACAAAACTAATATAACATATAAGAGAGACTAAAGAGAAATCCCTAATTAGGAATGTGAGCCAAATGAATGGACTCTCCCAATAGGAATTAGCTCTTTGCTTGGTAGATGAGTCTATGTAAATGATTGGTATGTATGCTCAAGGTTCTCAAAATAGCTTCAATGGAGATGGATGGGTAATGGCAAATTGGTAGCTTTGTGAGCTCTCAATTTGGCATTATAAGGGTATGGTTAAGGATTTTGCTTCTCAAACTAGCATTATAACTTTAGCTCAAAAGGTTGTGATGAAATGGCTTGGGAGGGGATTCAATTTATAGGCAAGAGGCTTGAGAGATGGAGGGCTAAGATGGAAGGAAAGGAAAAAGCTTAAGGAGGGCTAGGATGCACTCAAAGGGGAGCACATGGATTGTGCTTGTTTAGCACCAATCAGGAAGTGACACATGTCACAGGGTGAGTGGATGGAGGAAAGGGGAGGGATGAGTCAACAAAGGAGGCTCAAGAGATAATATCCTCATAAAGATCCTTCATTATGGCTTGTAAGAGCAATGAATGGGCTTGTAAGAGTCTTTATGTCCTTTGTAAGAGCATTGAAGGCTTAGTGGTTGGGATATTTTGGAGGGAGTTGAGATTGTTGACTTTGCTTGGCTTAGGAAAGTCTTAAGCTTGCTTAGGGAATGTGACAAGTTTAGGGGGGGATTTAGAGATGGTTTAGGATTAGATTAAGCTTGTTAGAGATTTGCAAGTGGATGGCATTCATGAGGGTGGGTGAGTTAGAGTCTAAGCTTAGTTAGTATGGGTGGATGGGATGGATTAGGCTAAAAAGGGGTTTTAGGAATAGTTTAGGGGTTATTAGATTTGAGGGCTTTATTTATCAAATAGATTTATTTAATAAATGGGGATTTTGGAATTAGATAGAAGAATAGGATTAAATTGATAAATAATAGGTTATTTGATTTATCAATTAGGACTGTAGATGATTAATTAAATTAATCAGCTAGGGGATGGCAGAGGATTAATTAAATAAGAATTTAATTAATGATTCCTTTAGAGATGGCTAAATTAGATTACCAAAGCGGTGTAATCAAATTTAGGTGTCTACAAGTTTCACTCAAAAACTACAGAGTTAAATCATGATATCAATATCACAATGTGCTTTAAGTTACACGATTGATTGTGCTCTTTAATTCATGGTCATTGTATGTTTTTGCATCAAACACTATGTTCATAGACAAACCCATGGTCGAATGGTGCATCCATTTTTTAGTACTACAAATTCTATAATTTTTAGGAAAGACATTTTAATCCTAATATACTATTTAGAAGTTGATCGAGTATTGACTTCTTTTTATAAATTAGAACTCCTCAATGGACTCTTTCAAATAGACTTGGAAAAATAGCTTGCATCTATTACTCAACACTACAAACATGTATAACACCAAATTTATTAGCCTTAGCTGTAGCATTCCCTATTTTTTTAATAGAACAAACATAACACATACACCAGAGCTCTGAGGTTCAACAATAATCTTGAGTATTGTCATTATGGTGAAACCGAATTAAGGTTAATTTAATCAACATGGAAACAATTGAATCAAACTTCATACCTTCACTCATATGCCTGAATAGGCTTAAGAAACAAATTTTTTTTTAAATACTGAAAATTGTAGCAATGTCTGATAAGTATTCTTTGATGATCCATTGGGTTGCATTGTAGTTGTCAAAATGGGTGGGGATTTTGTTGAAACAAGGTTTGAGTGCTCAAATCATTTTGAACCCTACTAAAGTTCATTCATTTGAGATCAAAAAACTAAAATAACATAATACTAAGAGTGTGTTATCAATTTTCCCATCAAGATAATAGTAAGGCACTAAAATTAAGAAAATAATTAACTTTGGTATAGGCTTGCAAAATTTACTATCATCCATTATTCAACACAAAAAATAAATATAACCTACAATTCTCAACCTCAATGTTGGCATTTTCTATTCAATAGAACAAACATGCCAAAACACTAGAGCTCTGAGAAACTCTTGTCATAATCTTGACCTCTGATTTAAATTGTTTTGTTTATATCAACAATAATTTATAAACATAAAAAAGCATAATTTCAAAATTTTCTTAAATTTTTTTTAACTCCAACATCATATCTTCACTAATATGCTATGGGTGATATTGTGTCCCACATTTACTAAATTGGCTTCCTTAAAAACACAAATAATAAACACCATGACTAGATTAAGTCTTAAAAATACTTCATTAATTTAATGATTCATTAGGTTCTATTCTAGTGTAAATAATAGAAAATTTATTTACAATAGTAGAGACTAAGGTTCAAATTCAAGTTAAGAGCCTTTCATGTCGATATGGCTTGTAGATGTACCTGAGGGATTAGTTTTCAATTAATACTCAATGGATTGGTTTTCTTCCAACTCAACTTGTAAAATACATAGGTAGGCAAACAATACTCAATCAATTCTTATTGTCACTACATTGAATGATTTAATTTTTTGGTTTTGCATTGGTAAGGCAATACAATCAAATCCATCAACTGGCGAGGCTTGGAAAAGATGTGGGTAGGAAAGAGCAACATTAGGAGAAAACAAAGAGGTAATAATCTATATTTTTTATATTTTTGAACCATCTTGTCTCTTAGTTATAGCATAGCAATGTCATTTCTCAATTTACTTTTTGAAACTAAATACAAAAGTTTTGGGTCCTTTATGGAGAGATTGGAGATGGAGTAATATGATTCCCTCCTAGTGCCATGTGACTAAAACTAAAAGCCTATATAACAAGTTTCAACACAAGTGTCCCATCTTCTTGAATTGAACAATGATTTAGGTACTCAAGATTAAGGATTGATGGTTGGTTAGGTGTGAATGTTTTGACATGAATTCAAGTTTGAAATTGCGTAAGAAAGGGCTCACTAATGTGATATTTGTTATAGCAAGAAATAGTTGATGTTTCTCCATGCTTCTTGTTGTTAGAAATTCTTTAGAATAACTAAGAGGGGGTGGGGGGGTTGGGGGGGTGGGGCGGGGTGGGGGGTGAATCAATTATTCAAGGTCTAGATGTCCCAATAAAACTTTTCACTTAGCCTAGTGAACCCATTAAACATGCAAGTTACTAATAAATCAACATGCAACAATAAAAAATGAAAGATTAACACACATAACACAGTGATTTAATGTGGAAACCAAATTTGGGAAAAACCACCAGTAACATGCTACTTCTTTTTCAATCTTCTGAAGTGATACCCTATGAAAGGCCAACCCTATTAAAGGTTACAAAACACAACGTTAAGTGTGACCTGGCTAAGGGATTTCAATCACCCTATTATAAGTGAGCCTAGTTAAAGGACTTTAGGTCATTCACTTGGAATGCCACCCTATTAAAGGATATTTTAATGACTGTTAAGTCAACCTTAGTCCAAAGGATTTTTCCCTAACTGATACAATTGCTAGAGAGTAACAATAAGGGTTTTTGATCTAATACAACATAAAACATATCTTGTAGATTCCAGATCTTAGTTCAGTTCAAAATTCTACTTGGCTTTTAGTCATTGCATCTTTGATAGCTTGTTCTCTCTCCAAACTTATATCTCCTTAAGCCTTCTTGCTTGTTGTCCCAACACATTCACTCATGTGGTCACTTGACAAAGCAGGGTCTTTGCACTCTGTTCTCCCTTTGGTCCTCTTGACCTTCTCAATTCTTTGCTCTTCTACATACTCTAGCACACAACCCATTTTCTTCTTGTCTAGTCATTCCTTTTATAGGAAATTAGAATACTTTTTTCACTCTATTTTCCATCATCCAAATTAGGGTTTTGATAGATTAGGTAAGATACAATGTATCTACCCCATATCTTGTTTCTTCTAGAAACTTCATGTAGAATCCACTTGAAATCACCTAAAAATGGTTAACCTCAAATTTTGTACCACCAGCTCATCATCTTTATCTTCCACTTGGTTCACAAAATCCAAGATAACAAACTTATCAGCTCAGATTTGGTGAATATTTGACTTTTCAAATAATGCAACAACTTGGCACTATTGATCTTCTGATGCTTGACACATACATTGTTTGGTACCTATTGCATTTTCACTAAGAATCAACTAGATTTTATTGATACTTGACACCTATTACATTTTGCTCAACACCAACTAATTTTCTGCTTGGCTTGAACTAACTTTGCTTGGCGCCAACTACTATCTTTAGTCAAGCTTTGTTGATAGATTTTTTATAACTTATTCTTCTAAAGTTTCTAAGTGTAGCCAACCTCTATATCTTCGAGTAGATTATCAATACATCATTTCATCATTGTCTTAACTAATCCTTATACTTCATTACATAATCATAACTCAACCTTTCCTCTAGCTGTTGTTGTTACATCTTATTGATTAAATCGTCTTCATCAATCAATTACGTGATAGTACTTGGATCTTATAAGCAATTGTCTTTCCAAAAAATAGTAGGTTTGACATCAGTGACAAAACAATGATTGAAACATTCTTCTTCAAAAGTATCCCTATCTCAACAATGATCTTTTCAATCAGATTGCAACACTTGTATAGAAAACAAATTACTCGATTCTTTTGGATAGTAGTGGGATGACAAATCTATAACTAGTGGAGATTCTATTGCTCACTTTTTTTTGACAAGAATTCTCAAGTGCGAGACATTGTATAAATAATCAATTTTGATCATGAGCTACATTGTAAAATTTGTGAACAATTTCCTATTTTTTTGGTTGAAAAAAGATAAGTTATTTATATTCGTATTGCTTAAGTATTCACTAGATGACTCACATATTTACCTACAATCTCAGGCATCTTGTTAACATAGGCTAAAATGAGCTTCCACATATCAAAAATAGGGATGGATGTGTCATAGATATTACTCAAAATTCATATGTATAACACAAGTTCATGCATAGAAAAAGCCTTCTTGTGGCCATTTTTTGATTTATTAAAATAATATTTGAAGAGCTTAACTATGAAAGAAAAAAAGCATTGATGATAGAAAATTTGACATCTTCACTATGACTGAAACAAATAAAAAACATTTATAAGAAGATAACAGATGGACCTTAGCTCCAATTAGTTGGTCCAAAAAAATCTTCTCTTTACTTTTTTTCTTCGTGAAAATGCATGTTTTCCAATCTTTTCCATTAGTACACAGGGTTTTTCCTCTAGGTAGTGAATTTTCCCAGTTATGTCTTAGTTGTACCTTGAACAAACTTGCAATGCTAGGTATATATTCTGGCATACCTGGTAGGGGCCAAAAATAGGCAAAGGCTGTAATGTAGGCCATTGTAAATTCTAAGTATCATTGAACATTATTCCAATTGCTTTCTCCTAGGTGGGTGTGTTCTTGTTTGTCTTAAATTATGTTTTTCCATGACACTTAATTCATTCATGATCCTATTTTTAGCTTCCCACTCTAATAATTTTCTCCTTAATTTACCAATATACCTTCTTTATTAACCTTTTGACAAGTATTTAATACCTATTCCTTGGAAATTTGCTATTTTTTTTTTTCCCTTAGTCTTTTCAATGGAAGTGATTTGAAAAACATTGATGTTCTTAGTAAACATGCTCTTGGTCCTAGAGACTTTGCTATTCTATTTGGAGGTTGACCTAAGCTATGGGACCTTTCAAGTTCAAACCCTACTTTCTAACAAAGTCATAGCTTTGAGTTAAGATTACCCGAGCTTTCCACTAGATTCCACTTTAATTGACAAGTGGAATGCATTAACTGAACTTCAAGTGTAAAAAGGAAAGTGACTATTACAAACTTAACTTCTAAAAAACCAAAAAGAAGAGTGAATATGATTCATTTCCATTGGCTTCTTTCTTGCATTGAATGATGTCTAGATTCAGACTAGATAGAATCTCAAAGGGAACTCTCTAAGGTTTGGAGATTCAATTTCATCAATGTGGCCTCCAATGAAAAGAGGAGGGGTTTATTAGTATATTGGAGGAGAAATACAAGTTTGACATCTTAATTCCAAACTTATGAATGAAAATAGGGCACAGGCCATGTACCACTTTTTATGATAGAAACTAAAATTGTGGGATTAGGAAGGTTCCCCTCTCAACTAATGGGATAGGCCCTTCATTCCTTTCTTGCTACTATGTTCCGTCCACATGCCCTAGATCTTTATAGAAAGGGTCAGTAGGAATCTCCTCCTTTATATACTACACAAAAACAAAAAAGAAAATGAAGAGAGGGGGCAAGTGTTGGACTTAATGACATAGGTTTTTGCCAATTTAGTGAAATGAGAAAAATACTACAATATTGGCACTGTGGACTTGAAAGTTTGAACTAATGATCTTAGATACTTGATCATTGCTTTGCCATGAAATTTATTTTAAGGATGAAGCTTTCATCATAGAACATATAAAAAACATAAAAGTGATAAATCTAATATTATTGTTTTGTTAGAGTAACTTCTAGATCTGTGATACTACATAAGTATAGTTGACTTATGTCCTCACTCCTCATATTTCTATGTTTGGTTGTAGGAATTGAAAGAGTAGTGTGATGCAAAAAGGTAGATGGTAGTTTATTTATTCTTTATTTACCCCCCTTTTATGTTAAGTGGTACTATTAGAGAAATATATTTTAATGAGTATATTATCAATTTCAAACAAGCATATGAGCATATACGAGTAGAGAGAACAAAAGGAAAATCTAAGACTAGTAAAGGGGAAATATTTACCTCTGAACAACTTTAGTTTTTGATAGCCAATACTATAGGAAGCAGACATTATTTTTGTAAAAAATTTTAACTTTTGTAAAGAAGGAACCATTCCTTCCAATCTTAGGCCTCAAAGATTCATGAAATGATACCCAAATTGAGCTAATAGTAGAGCTTATAAATATTTTAATAGTTAAATGCAACTTAAGAGATTTTACCAATAAATATAGGATAATAATTTCACTTTTCAATCTCCAAAAATATAAATATAAAATTGGTATGAATTGTCCATTTTATGTGTAAGTAGAGCACTGACAACCAATCTGAATCAAAATTTTGAAGACTATTGATACAACTAAAGCTTTATATGTTTTTAGTTTTATCACCTTGAATATGAAAATTGGTTGATGTGTAGCATACACTTTCTTTCTTTTGAAATCATTTGAAATGAGGGTTTTTTGGGCCAACACCAAAGCCTAATAGTATGGTTAAATGTGTGACCAAAGTTTGACAGTATGGTCAAATTTGCATCCAGGGTGTTGGGCTAGACAACACATTGATCATTTGTGTATTTTCTTGTCTATATATGGAAACTTACCATAAACATTAACTTTAAAAGAAGAATCTATAATCCATAGACAAATCTAGATCTGGTGAGCTTGTGGAACATCTTTGTAAAAAGGGTTATCATTTTCAAAGCTTGAAAATATTTATCAAAAATATTTATCAGAACCAACTTGTGAGATTTATCAAAGTCATTTCTCTTGTTGTAGGAGGAAATTTACTTGTGAAACAGAACACAATGTGTTTTGTGACTAGTAACAATACTTGAACATCCATGCACATTCAAAAATCTAGGACTTTGAACATCTACAGGAATTGGTAGACATAGACTAATGGAAGAAGGCTTGAGAATCATAAAAAAGAAAGAAATCAGAACTCTATTAGCCATGCACTATTGTGTCATAGATGTCAAACTAAATCAAACATACCATTGATTAATAACTAAGTCTGATATATGTAACTTAAAAACATATAGTTGTTTCCATCCATGAATAAATATCATGATAAGTTAAAAGAAATTTTGGAAAGTGTTATAATACTATATTCAAGGTTAGTTGTTGCATATTCAATATAAGTCTTAGCACGATAGTTGTATATTTGTGTATATTTGCACACTGATGGTCATATTAGACAATTTGCTACATATATATATATATATATATATATATATATATATATATATATATATATATATATATATATATATATATATATATATATATATATATATATATATATATATATATATATAGTTGTTCCTGTGAATATCAATGATATATTTTGACATTTTGAATAGTCTTATTCACTTCAGCAACTTTCAACATACTATCCAATTCACCATTTAGTATACTATTTTGTTCATTGCTAAGAGTTTATTATACATATGCAGATAGTATAATCCAAACATGATAAGTTTCATATGGAGAACAAATTATTGGAAACAATAAGCAGTAATGTCTCACCATAACAAGAAAAATCTGTACTACACTATCTTTTCCAAAATATTCAGTGTATAGAAGATACCATACTATATATATTTTCTTCAACTCTTAATAAAGGATTTTTCCCCTCTGAGATATAAATCTATGTAATTGTTCTTTCCAATATGTGCAGTTTATTGGTTCAATAATGATAGCAACAAATTCAATCAATGTTGTTTTAAGCAATTTCTAAAGAGGGTCACATCCATTTAGACACAATCAAGCCAATTTATGTTTAGCAGTCAAAAGTTAAGGGAACAAAAATCTTAGAATATATGTTACCAAAAAAATAATCTTTCACTGTTCTATAGAATAAGTGTTGGAGTATTATCTACAATGAACTGTTGTTCTTAGAACAAAGACACCACTATAATGTATTCATAAGATATTATGTAGTTTATGCCTAAAATCTCTGTGCTGTCAAAAGTGGGGAACATTGTGTCCATAGCTTTACCGCATAGAACACCATATAATCCTATTACTATCACCATTCCTCCTACCACACTACATTCAATTTGGTTCAATTAGATCAACATATATATGTAGTCTATTTTATATATATATATATATATATATATATATATGTATGTATGTATGTATGTATGTATGTATGTATGTATGTATGTATGTATGTATGTATGTATTTAAACAATATAGAAGAAAAACAACCTACCCAAGTAGATGTTTTGGTGATGAATAATGAAGTCCATATAATTATCATAGTCAATGGAATGAAGGCAGTAGCAAAAATAGGCCCCTTTATTGTAATGCCCCTCCAAGGGATCCAAAAGAATTAACCTAATTTTGCCAAACAATTTTTTTTTTAAACATGAAAGTAAAACCATTCATAACATCTACGGAAGCAATAGTTACATCCAACTGAAAGTAAACATAACATAATAGATTACATTCTTTAAAGATCCCTTAACGTTGTATCACATCTAAATTAACTATTCATCTAACATCACATCCTTATGAAATAACAATGATACATCCAACATTCTTAAACCATATACAAGTGTCCTTTTTGTAACTACATTTTAGTTTAGCTCAATCATCCACTATACATGTTACAAGGTATGAAAAGCTTAAAAGAATAAACATCTGTGTAAATAAAGTACATCATCATACTAACTCTAATCCATGATGCAATAACATAAATAAAACCATACATGATAAATCATCACAAAAGATATAAACATCCATCATAAAGGATAACCATATATCACAAACATAAATAACTAAGTGCACGATTCCTCCCAACCGTAAATAGCATCATTAGACCATCGTGGATCCTAGCCATCCCTCCGTGCGTAACATCCCAAAGCACCGAAGAGATCATCGGCTATTATCATAGTAGGAATGTCACTCCTAAAACATCCTACTAACATGCAAATTAAAGCATAAGATAACATCATCTAACATATGCAAATCATCAATATAAGAAACATACCAGTAAATACATCCATCATAGGGTCTATCATCTATCATAATGATCCGAGAACATAATGAAGATAAATACCAACCAAGAATGCTCCAGCCACGGTGTCTCGGACGGATCTCAAATGATAAGAGTGGAAATACACTACCACCCAACCGTGTGGAACCTAAGTGGTCCACTCCCACCATGCTGAGGAGATAATCTCAAGTCCCAAATAGGCTATCAAAATCACATAGCATAAATCGCTATAAGTCTAGGAATCCTAAAAGTATACTAACTCAAAGGTTCTAATCACAAACCGACATCTAATCCCAGAGGCACAACAATAAGTACACTATCAAAGGTACACAAAATCTATAGAGGAGACTCAGGCTACATACTAGGGAGTGTCATCACATGGCTACTTGAGTTACCCTGGACTGATCTCTCATTAGACCCCGGACCCTCAAGCGTTGAGTTACCCTAGACTGGTTACTCTGAACCATGGACCCTCAATGTGGCACATGTGGAAACCAAGAAGCCCTCTCAAGAAGATGAGGCACTTCTCCCATCCTTAGTCTATACAAGCACTCAAGGCATGGGTGGTTCAAATATCTCTAACTTATCTTTTTATCATGTTTCCCCCCATAAATTTTAATTACTAGATTATCACTTATTACATAACTTGCATTAGGTTACCCTGGTACTAACCACTTTGGGCCTCGGACCCCTATGCAAGCCACTCCCATAGTCATGTACCTAGACAACCTCTCCTAGGCACATAAATCCAAAAGATAATCCATAAAAGAATCATCAAATATCCACAATATAAGCATCAAATATCCATAATAAGAATCATCAAATTTCCATGAGCATCTGGGAAACATCCATAGAAAATCATGACCACAACAGTTCTCTATTGGCAACTGAAGGCATCACTGATAATCATAAGTATCCATTGGTTCTCAATAACCAAAATATATCTCAAAATCAATCACAATATCCATTGGTTCTCAACAAGCAACCAAGAATATCTCAAAATCATACTGATCAAAGACTCCATAATGGTTGAGTCAAAACATATCACAACATGACATCATAATTCAACATTTTAGTCCCATCATGGTGACTAGAAAGTAATCCAAGGATAACTGATCAATGACTCAAAAATGGTTAAGTCTAGTGTCTCAGATACATAAGAATCTCAACTTCACACCTAAAGACTGAAAAGCATTAACAAATCAATAAATACAACATCTCATAGAGAATACCATCACATAACCATGGTTGGGTTTATAAAGATCAAAATTAAGACATCATCATGACATCACAATCACATAACCCCTGAGCCTCTGGTAGACGTCCTATAACTGGTCAACACTAGTCAACCCAAAACCCAAAATAAGAAGCATATAGAATACACAATGCAAACACATGTTTTGGTTTACTAAAATCACATAGCTGAATAATGTGTAGAGCTTCAGTTTTCGTTTCAAATATAAATGTGTAAGGTTCTTCATTTGACCTACACGTCAACCCATTTGTTTCCCCGAAAATATTATCCTTCCATTAATAAGAATTACATTCTAAGAATAACTTAAGGATAAATATTCACTAAAATGATCATCATTGACCCTTAATTAACTTGTTCTCTTTATTTAACTATGATCCATATTCTAATAGATTAACTCTTCTCTAATGTTACTACAACTTTTCACATAATCAAGGATCATTAATCGTTAAATTATAAGAGAACCAATTACTAGTCTTTGAATAAGAAGAATTATAACTTTATTAAAATGATCAATTAAATCAATCAGTTAACATAGGTACACAATCAATGACTCTTTAACATTTTAATGGTTAAAAATTAATTAAATATCTCTAACGCTTAGGCCTCTTAATTATAATCATTATAATAATCAAATCGTCACTAATAACAGTTAAAATATCTAAGTCATCATTCAAGTCATTGTAATAAGACTTATCAACTTCAATATCAATATTTCTACAATCTCGTTAAAAGAATTATATCAATTAAATCTCTATAACATAATTATTAATTAAATCCAATTAACTCTAGTTAATTGATCTAATTAATAATTGCACAACGATACCACCAATCCCAATGATTATCAGTTGACTAGCAATAGTTTGTACGTAAAAATTCAACTTCAATCCAAATATTAATATTTCAATAATACTATTAATAACAAGTTATTTTGGAAATCTTATCCATAATGACCACATTCGTCATACTAATATTTTCTTAACAATTCATATTAATGATAACCATTCAAGTTAAATCTCTATCGCATATAATTATATTGACAACTCAATGAACATCAATTGATTAAAATCAATTATAATCCAAATCCAAAAATTATTATCATTTGCAAAACTTCAGTCATTAAGTAACCTCTTCTAGATTAACTCTATCGGATTAACCATTTATACTATTATTTATTAATAGTTTGTTAGACCCAACATTCATTAATAAATAATAACTCATCAAAACTATTAATCTAGAGAACCTTTACATAAACTTCATTAGATAACTCTAACCACCATTAAGATATATCAATAATTAATACATAACATATTAGTCATAACAATAATTCTAATCGTAGCTATGTTATAACAAGGTCAAAATGTAACGATGACCCATTGTCCAATTACTTAATTTAAAATCATCTCATAATATAAAATTACCATCTCAAATTATTTAATATATATTAAATGTCATTTAATATATATTAAATATTATTTAATAAATATATCTCTTTCCATCAGTTCTATCTACAATCGTTCCTATGAAAATCCTCCATTAATTCATTTAGAAAATTCTGATTAATTATTAAGTTCTTCTTTAAAATAATAATTGATAATTTATTATTAATACTTTTCTTTTTTTTAATCAAATATCAAACATATAATAGTATTTAAATACTAGTAACATACATACATACATATATATATATATATATATATATATAAACATTAAATACTGATAAATATCATCATATAAGTATTGAATTATGGCAATCAATTAACAAAAGCAAATAAACATTTTAGCCGAACCCGGCACGTATTGCATATATTTGGCGTGGGTATCGTGTCGTGCGGAATTGTCACTCTCATGCGGTAGTTCTGCACGCAGTACCATAGGCTACGGCCAATAAGGTGTGGATGGGGGTAAATTACCTCCTGAAATGCACATTCAATATATTATTTTTTTATTTAAATCAATGTCACCATCGCAGGTACCCTGCGATGCGCGGGTACCCTGCACAGAGCAGAGGGTACGGGGGGGGGGGGTGGTAATCCACCCTCCCAAACAATATTTATATATATTTTTCTTAAAGCATTTAAAAAATCGTTTCCAATAACATTTTACCAACTGCGTTATCAGATTTAATACAAAGATTTCCCACATATATATATATATATATGTTTATACGTGAATGTCTGCGGATTTGTAAAATGTACCTATATTTTTAAAATAGAAAGGGCATTCAAATTTCTTAGATTAAGAATTTTTCTTTTAAAATAATTGTTTTCTAACATATCCTTTAAACCATCCAACAGGTTTAACTATAAATTTGAAATCATCATTTCTCAATTTGATTCTAATTCGAACCCAAACCCGTTTAGATCTAATTTCTTCCTCAATTGGATCTAGGGTTTTCTAATGTTTTCTTCTCAACCAAATAGCATATCTAGATTCCAATTTCAAATTCAATCGCAGAGAGTATTCAGACACATATAACAGACACGATGAAGATAGGAAGAGAAATAGTGTAAAGAGAATATGAGAATATCACGAGTGCACCTGGACACTGATGCTAATTTGCCATGCCTCAGAAGTCCATAGAAAATCCCTTCCTTCTCCATCATTCACAATTCCTCCAAGATCCAAGCCAACCAAAACCTCCAAGTGACTAGAAGTGCTAGAAGAAGCATAGAAGCAAGTAGAAAACCAATGAATATAAGAGCCTCTCCAATGCATGTAAGCTTTGAAGCTTCCATTTTAGCTTGAAGCTTGTAGCTTGTAGCTTCCATTAAGCTTGTTCAAACACACTAGGAGAGCCTCTATTTAAAGGCCTCTAAGATGCATCTAGAGTGTCTCTAGAAACAACTAGAAGATAAGCATGACAACCAAGCATGGGTCTTCTCCAACCTTCTAGATAAGTCTTAAGGTTGTAGACACCATGTGCTCAAATAAAATGCTAACTTCTAAGTGTAGACAACTTAGTGCATTCTTAGAGTGCAAACCCCTGTGTTGTCTACATGACAACTCCCGAGAATTTGCCAACTCCTATGTGAGCAAATATTAAAATAATGCACGATTATTAATATAATATTTACTTTTACTCTTTCCAATTTTATTTATTTATTTATTAAATCTCATGCACAAACTTTAATATCTCCACTTTTCAATCTTAAAATATATCTTTTAATAATTTTAATATATTTTCCACTTTTAAATTTCATTTTCAAAACTTATTGCTAAAATATTTATTAACTTTAATAATAATATTATTTAGTCATTTATTTAAAAATGAACTCTAAATATATATTATTATTAAAATAAATATTGTCACATTCCAAATTTAAACTTGTAACTTTTATCTTTAAATTTAATTATTTTATTTAATTAATTTCCCAATTAATTAAATAAAATAAATATTAAAATATCATATTAATTTTCCATTAAATTAAACCATTAATTAAATCTTTTAATTAGGCTTAATTAATAGAAAATACATCAAAGACTCATAGAATAAAATACGAAAAACCCATCATAGCCAAAATACATACAAAACCAATCCAAGGTTAATATCACGAATTACATCATCCGACGCATTCAAAGGGTACTCAACTCAGATACTTGTCCTAATTTTCCAATTAGAACAAATAGCTTAAGGGTTGGGATTTGGACTTGAGAATTTATCTCCCCTCTCTTATCATTGAGATAGTGTGATAGGGTACGCTCATCCTGGCAATTCAGGGAAGTTGATACCCGGTACCTACAACCTGCATAAAAACCATGCATGTACAAGCACAAATATACTAAACTAAATAGGCAATGGCAGGAAGTGGTGCATCGTGTAGATCCCAACTAGCAGGTGACTACGACTCCCTTCCTTAACCACATCAGACACGCCATACAAAAGCAAACACGCAAGGAAAACACGCACACCATACACATGCAAGTATGGGGTAAGTATCCATAATAAAACACATGTGATAATAAACCATCTAACCAATCATCATCAATAATTGGAATCACTGAATAATAATCATTATGCATACATGAAATATAAAGTACCAAGTAATCTCATCATATAATAAACTGAATCCATAGCACAATATCTGATAATCTCATAACAATGTTACTAACCATCAGCATAAAACCAGCTCTAAAAAATTTTGATAATGATAACAAAATGCGACCTAGGGGCAAGCACTACATTTATCTTCATGCATAGTACTTGCACATAGTATGCAAGACTAGAACACATCACTTCTTGCATTTTTTTAATAATTTTACACCCTAAATATTTCAAATGGACAATCATAAACATCATATGCAATTTGAAACTTGACATTTTCTAAATATTGAATTATAAAACCCTAAAACATCTATTGAAAAATATAGTAATAGTTCTGATAGGGAAGCTAAACCATGAAAACTTATAGATTAAACAATAGTAACAAGATTCAAGTAAAATCCAATTGCCCATGCTGAAGGATGTTGATCAACTACTAAAGTAATTGAAGTTGATATCTAAAGCTAATCTTTATAGTTCTTACTTCATTGCAGTATGCTATGGAATATAATAAACAAGCTCTACCTTATTTTGAAGAAAAGGGGGTGTCAATAATCTTCCTTCTCAGATGCAACATTTTAAGAAGATATGTGTTCATCCTTGCCAATGTTTTTGACAAGGAAGCAAAGCTCCTCAATGGTACACACCAATCTCATGTACATTCTAAAGTTGAGGTTAGTGATCAAAAAATAATTTCTTTTCAGTTATCGAACTTTAAGATGCATTCAGAGCAATGTATGGTTGGTGTTGCTTTATATTTAGGAATATGTGGATGCAATTATTGCACTGTAGTGATTTATGTAATGCTTTGGTATGCAAAGTGTAGATTCATTTTTGTTAAGAAAGAACAAAAGATCCTTTACAAAAAAGACTTGTACCATTCTAGTCACTTCATTGGTTATAGGGTAGATGGATTTTTAAATATCTAATTTTGAATTAGCACGCTTCTTTTACAACTTGAAACAGTGTGGACTTTTTCAAATCAATATTTCAGATCAAACTACATAAGTCATCATCAAGATGAGGCAATATTTCAAAGTGGTTAATTAGGTTAAACAAAAACTTAGATAATGTACTTTTTACGTTAGAGACTTCTAGGCATTAGAAATTTTCTACATATAAAACCTTCAATTTTTAGATAAATTCAACAAGGAGAAACTTACAATTCTTGGAATTTGTTATAAGACATTGATAGGAAAATCTGAAGAGCACCATTTTGTGTTTTTGGTCAAGTCTATGAGATGCTATCTGGCTTATCTACCATATGGATTCTCTTACACATTTTTGTCACATCCAGACTTTTTATTTTTATAGAAAATGCCATAACTTGATGGAAACTATGGATTAAGGTTGATTATTTGATTATGTGCAAATGAATACTCAAAATTAATGGCTATTTTCAATTGTATGCTTGATATCAAGGTCTTTTTTGTTAATTGTCTTAATGTCAAATATAATTATCCAAAGAATGATTTTGATTGTATGTTGGTTATCATATACTAGATTTTATTTTGACGTACTTTTATATAGCAATCATATTTTGTAGTTAGACAGATTTGAGTCATCTTCTCCATGTTCATCTCTGCAAGTTGAACTTGCCCAATTAGAGGTATTTAAGCACTCCCTTACTTGGAAGGAGGTTACTGTAAAATATAAATGAAAATAGCAAAAGATTTATCTTAAGATTAATTTTCTATTCAATTGATAATTCAAATTGGTCTAGCTAGTATTTTATAGGCGAGTTCTTCATTTGGTTTTTTCTATTGAAACTGTGATTATCATGAATTCCAAGCATGGACACGGTCATTTTACTATTTTCTAGTTTTCTTCACAAACTTCAAATTTTATTTGCATAAATTTATAGAATTAAGTAAGGATGCTACATTATAGATTCACACTATAGACAAAATTTTATTTTTAGATCCATGCTTGGGAGTCTAGTCATCAACTAAAATTTTAGACATGGAGTCACATCTGTATCAATCTATCTCATCCATCTTGGGAAGGGAAGAATGATAGAATACTAAAGGATATTTATGCAAAGTTTTTAGTATAGAGAGATAGAGATCTTATTATTTTCCAGTTTTCTTCACGAACTTAAAATTTTATTGACTTAAATTTATAAAATTATGTGAGGATGCTACATTATAGATTGACCATGTAGAAAAAATTGTCTTTAGATCCATGTTTGGGAGTCTAGTTTTCAAGGAAAAGCTTAGACATGCAGTCACATCTTTAACAATCTATCTAATCCAACTTGAAAAGTGAAGAATGACAAAATACTAAGGATATTTATCCAAAATTTCATAGAACAGTGAAAAAAAGATATTTCTTATAACTATTGTTATTAGCAAATGCCAAGTAGATTGCATAGTTTTGGAAACTTTTTATTTTAGATTTACTCATAGTTAAATGCTATAGGTCATCTTATAGAGCAAAGCATAGAAACATCTATGGTCAACACACACAACAGGGCATATGCTATATTTTAATGAAATTTTGTTACCTCTTTTCTATATAAATGTTATGCACTATTGTAAACTTCAAAAGTAGTTGTTCTAGTGTTGAAGTTCTTGTGGGATAAAATGCATAATTTTCATATAGTGGTGTTTAGTTTAGGATAATTTTCTTCTTCAACTTGTGTACTATAATATATTGTACTGTACTTTGAAAACCAACTTTCATGAATATGAAATTCCTTTGTTACTTTGATTATATAATATATCATTATTCACAGTTGAAATCATTTCTGTCAACTTTGGCAATACCAAGAGTGGATAATGAGGCATGTTACACTTCAATAGTTATGCTTTTTCTTACATTTTTGGATGCTTTCATTTCAAAGAATACATGTCCATGTTATATGTTTATGTTCTTCTTTGTTTTACAATCAGAGGACACCTTTGTGAAGAAACATTCTCCTACTCCAACTTTATCTTTGCAGATATTTAAAAGGTTGCAAATTAAATGGCTTGGATAAGAAACAATTTCTTGATACAATATAAAAAAAAAATTGACCAAACATTGGTGGAAATTTTGACCAATTCTTGATAGTTTTCTACCAAGAATTGATCAAAATTTCCACCAATTCTTGATAGTTTTCTACCAAGACTTGGTCAAAATTTCCACCAATTATAAAAAATATTTGACCAAACATGGGTGAAAAAATTCTTGATAGTTTTCTACCAAGAATCGGTTAAAATTTCTACCAATTCTAAAAAAAGTTTGACCAAACATTGGTGGAAATTTCAACCAACAATGACAAATTAGAGCTAACAAAAATTTAAATTTTTCGACAAATGTATTGGTCAAAATTTTGAGCAATGTGCAAGTTGGTCAAAATTCCAATGAGAAAAATTACCATGAACTGCTTGGTCAAAATTTTGACCAACCTGCATCAAAATTTTGACCAAAATTCATCAAAAATTAAGTTCAAATTTACTAGTGATAGTAAGGTGATTTATACACACAAAGAAATCTCACAAAGAAAACCAAGTTGTAGATCAAAGATTAGATATTGCTTCATCCTAACAAGTGGATCAATCAAATCCTTTAACGAGGTAGACCTAATAGTCTTATGTAAATCTTTTTACCGAGTACATACTTCATTGTATGTTTGTAAATCCTTTAACAAGGTGGACCTAGTAGTCCTTATTGCTCCTAATAGAACAAATCATCAAAAGCAATCAATGTAAGCCTTGACTAGCCAAATTTATACTACAGTACTAAACCTTGTGGGTATCATCCCCACCCTGATTTTACTTTCTATTTGGAATGTTTCTGGGTCACCAAATCTATGTGTTAAAGTATTATGTGTGCTTTCATGTTTTTAGTTTCTTATGCATGCAATTAGATCAAAATATATGTGAAGGATTAATTGGGTGATTGAAGTTAAAAAGTTTAAGAGTTACTAATTGACCCCTCCCCTCTTAGTAACTTTCCTTTCTTAATATTTCCAATAGTCTATACTTTTGGATAGAAATGAAGTATGATATTTCTAATTTTTTGGCTAGGTGTCTTGAGTGTCAAAGATTCAAGCTAGAGCACTAGCATCAAGTAGGGCTTTTATAGCCTAGTCTAATTCATTAATGGAAGTGGGATATTATCTCTATAGATTTCATTATAGGATTTCCTATAACTTCTCATCGACATGATGCTATCATGGTCACCATTGATTAGTTGAATAAGGTGGCACACTTTTCACTGATGAGGTCATCCTACATAGAAACTTTAGTAGCTAATGTCTTCATGTATGATATCATGAGACTGCATGGTATTCCTTGAAATATTATTTCAAATAGGGATCCTCTATTCACATCTACATTTTGGACATCCTTGCAACATGATTATGGAGCATAGTTGAACTTTAGCTCAACTTATCACCTAGAGATAGATGGTCAGACCAAGAGAGTGAATCAGGTTCTAGAGGGGGGATGTATATCATGGATAGATAGACTCTTTTGGAGGATTTTCTTTATCTAGTTGATTTTACTTATAATAATTGATATCACAGCTCTATTGGGATGGAATCTTATCATGCTTTGTATGGTCATCCTTGTCATACACCATTGAGTTGGATTTATATGTCATTCATTTATATGGGCATTACAAAAATGTTGATCAAATAGTAGAAGATGAAGTTTTGAACCCAGAAGAGGAAAAAACATTTAAGGTCATTTCTAAGATTGGAAAAGGATTGAAGTTTGATATTCTCACTTTTTTGGGAAATCTTGAGCTAGAGGAATTGATCGATTGGATCAATGAATTAGAAGATTACTTTGAGTAAGAAGATATTGAGGATCTTGATAGGGTAAAGTTTGTGAAGGAAAAACTTAAGGGACATACATACATCTAGTGGTAGGAGATTTAGTTGAAGTGAAATAGAAGAGGAAAGGACAAAATCACCAGATGAGACCAAATGATAGCTAAATTGAAGAGACAATTCATTCCCATGGATTATGAGCCTGATTTGTTCAAGAAAATGCAAGAGTTAAAGGAAGCAGGAAGATTTGGTCAAGAGTGTGTTGAAGAGTTCCACTAAGTTCTCGTTAGAATCAATCGTGCAGATATTGATAAGGAGAAAGTTGGTCGTTATCTTAATCAGTTAAGGCCAAGCATTTGAGAGGAGTTTATTTTGGTTCAAATGACCAATAACTAGGAGGCATACCAATTTTCCCTTAAAGTTGAGGAAAAGTGGAGTGAAATTTTTTATAACAAGAATAGTAGAAGAGGTCATGGTGAAAGATCTAATAGATGATCTTATGGAGACCAAAATGATGTTGAAAAGAATAATAATCAGTCAAGTATTAGTAGTTTGAACTAGAGGGAAAATAATTCCAATCATTTCCACGATGAAAACAATAGAGATTAGAGAGGAAGAGGCAGAGGGAAAGGATCTAGAAGAGGAAGTTTTTGTGGACAATGCTTTCATTGTAGAGAATAAGGGCATAAAGAATTTGAATTTTCTCAACACCAAGGAAGGAAAAATTAGAGAGTAGAAGGCTAGGCTAGAGTTGTACATTTTGATGAAGATGCCAAATCATCTCATTCTAAAGATGCTGAAAGAGAAGTCCTAGTTAATAGGAGTCTTTCTTAGTGGAGAGAATGAAGTTGATCAAAGGAGGAGTTTGTTTCCCACCAAGTGAAAATGTGAAGATAAGTGATGTGATGTGATCATTGATGGTGGTAGCACTAGTAATCTAGTCTTAGAAAATATGATCATGAAGTTGAAGCTGAAGAGGTAGAAACACCCACATCCATACCATATTTCTTGAGTACAAGATGACCAAAATCTCATGGGTAATGAGAAATTCTTAGTGAAGTTCAAGATTAGAAGCCACTGGGATGAGGTGTTATGTGATATCATGCATATAGCCATATGTCATACATATCAAGGTAGGCTACACTCTGACAAAGAATGGAGCGAAACATAAGTTTAAGTCATTTAAGGAGAAAGAAGAAAAGGTATGTAGTGCTACCAAAATATGTTTTGTTGATAGAAAAGAGCTTCTCCAAGGTCTGAAGCTTGAGGTTATGTGTTTTGTTGTAATTCCAAAAGATGGTAAAGAAGAAGTAGAGGAGGTACCTATTAGGCAAAAACACTATTAAATATCCCATTCTAATTATTTCATAGCATTATAGCATTAATATTTTTTTTTCAAGGAATATAATCTCAATCCATATTAATGTTAGTACTAGTTACTAATGTTGATTAATTATTATATTATCTAGGTAAATCTCAACTTATACATAATTTATACTGAAATCCAAAGGTATACCAACCAAAAAAATTGAGCTAAACCTTTGAACTAAACATGAATAAATGCTTAGGTAGGTACGAGCATTATACTTATCACAAAAATCATTGTCAGTAACCAATATATAATTTTCTTGTTAACAAACTCCCCTTTTGGCATTGATGGGCCAAAACTTTCATAATATTTCAAAATAGGAATTCTATTTACCAATTTTTTACATTGTTTCAAAAGTTTCCAAGTTCAAAATATGTGTTCTCCCCTTGAGCTAATAAATGTACTATATTCTTATTTGATATAAATTCCCCTATATTCTAACCCCTTTTTTGGCAACAATGTTAAAGATAGTAGAATGTGTATGTACATAGGGGTTATTACTTCTTACGGTTCATCAAAAATAAACTTATAACTATCAATTGAACTATTCAAAGGTGTTCCTATGAGACCTTAAAAGATTTCAATATAACTATATGAACCTGTAGGTTAGATGTAAATTCATCCATACTATCTATGGTGCTTAGCTTTGGTTTTTGTACCAACTCCTCTACTCACTTCAGGTAGGATTGCATGACATCCACATACAGAGTGACTATGCCTTGTAATTCTAGTATTCTCATCTTTATCCTTGCCTCTTATTCTTGTAATTTATATTCTCTTAACA
Source organism: Cupressus sempervirens (assembly GCA_028749045.1). Lineage (NCBI taxonomy): Eukaryota > Viridiplantae > Streptophyta > Pinopsida > Cupressales > Cupressaceae > Cupressus > Cupressus sempervirens. The sequence goes on along the minus strand of CM053784.1, from coordinate 8,764,868 downwards.
TAATCTCCCTCATCTTCGATGTATAATCCATCATTTGTGAGCTTGAGGAGTAGATTGAATATATGCAATGACATCTCATGGTGAAGTGTTGCAATATTGTCCTCAATATTTGGATTGAAGTGAGTAAGCATACACAATTTTCCATACAACTTTCCATCTGCACTTATTGATTCTTACATTTCCTTGGTGATTTCAAATAATTCTACGTTGATTAAAGCCATCTTTTGCAATAATTTCTCCATCTCTTTCTCCAAACTCTTTTAAGCTTTCTTTTCTAATTCTATTTCTAATTCATGATAAGAGATGTTAATGTAATCAATATAAGTTTTCAATTGATCAATTAAACATTCTTCTTCATAAACTGTAAAATCCACTATTAAATTAGATAATATGTCAAGGCCTTCCTAAGTACCCTCTTCATTTTCTTCCTCTTTAACTCATCTTCCTAATCCTTCTTCTTCAATTATTCCAAATATAATAATTTATCCTTGTATTGCATCTTTTTGGGAACTCTTTTTAGAATATCAAATTCTTCTTCATCTTTTCTTTTCCTCTTTTTATTATTATCTCGATCCTCTATGCTACCTATGGACTACTTGGTGTAGCATATTTAGTAATCTCTCCTTTATATTTTTTTACTTCATGTTTCTCCTCTGATTTTTCTTTTTCAGTATCTACCTCTTTATTTTCTTATGCATAGTGGCACCAGTTGCACATCACTTAGGACCTGTGATTATGTTACTTTGTCCTGATCGTATCTATTGTATTCGCCTATGTCCTTCTCCTATGTTTCCTATTCTTTCTCTCTTCCTTATTCTGTTCTTATTGGTGCTACTAATTTTTAGCTTTTAAATCATTATTTTTTCGATCCATGTCTTTGACTTCATCATAAGTCCCTTTAGACTATTATTAATTTCTTATGTAACCTATTATCTACTTTGTAATTGTGGCTCATTCAATTCCATAGTTTAAATGTTAGGTTCTTCAAACTTCTTGTTGTCTCCATTCCAATTATTTCTTTTCCTTTGTTGATGTCAGTGTCTTTATTGTCTTCTTCTCTATCTATAGGATTTAGTGGCATTTTTAGAGTTTCATCTTCAAATTCTATGATATTTGAATTTGTAATGGCCTTCTCTATGACTTCTTCAATTTTATCCTCAGAAGGTCCAATTCATCTCTTACATGTTATATAAACTTGTATATCCAACTAACTCATTTATATTAAGTCTTTCATCTACAATGGATGGTCCATATCCATCATATATTTGTGGTTGATCAATGTTAAATATCATTTTCTATATCTCAACCATTTCTTCTTCCATTTTTTATTTGAGATCAGAAAGTAGCATATCATTGATGCTTTTACCTCTAAATTTATCTTTATACTTGTCCATGGCTACCATAACATCATTAGTAGACATGGTTGACATTATTTTCTTTAGAATCTTCATTCTATGTTGCTCCTCATATTGATAGGAAGATGCCTTTCAATAGTTCAAATTACTCTTTGGGAATCTTACCCTTAATGTCACTAGAGTTTTTCTTGAACTCATTTAAATGTGATATAGATACATTTTCAATCAATTTCTTCTCATCATCAAATAGTATAGAAAATCTAGTACTACGTGTTATTCCTATAAATCTATTTTCTCTTGTGCTTACTTTTATCCCCATAACTGTCTTGGGCAACTTGAATGTTTTCTTTCCATTCTTCTTACCCAGACTGATAACTTATTTTTTTGAGTCAGTTCTTACTTCATCATCTTCAAATTTTTTTTTCTTTTACTAGTAAGTGAATTTTTGGTTTGACTTCTTGTTCTTCTTTTCTAATAGGTTCAAGTTTCAACAATGTTTCCTCCCAATGATTTTAGTTTGCCAATTTCAACCTTAACTACTACAATAGGTTGATCATCAATTATTTTCTCATTTTCACATGTCCTAAATTTCCATAAATAGTACACATAGAAATATTATTATCTTTTTCTCTCAATATACTTATTAGTTTGTTTGGTATTATTATCAATAAAACTCTTGATCTACATTGTTTAGCTTTGTACCCATAATGATTACATGTGTAGATAACCTACAAAAATTCTAAGTTGGTTGATCTATTATTAGATCTTGATCTAAATCCATATGATTGGTTTTGAAACTTGTTGCAAATTTAACAATATCCATTAAATGGTACATGTCTTAGAATATTAGTCGATCTTCTTCTACAAACATTTGATGTATGGACCAACTTTCCATAGTTATAAAATTAGGCTTGGTAGGTTTCTTACCTTATGTGTTGTTAGGTTCCTTAGGCTTATATGATAGGTTCTTAGCTCCAAATTTGGATTATTCTCCAACTTTAAATTTTCTATCACTGGTGTATCCTAGGCCAGTTGTGTCTTTAGGTCTTCTTTGATTCTTTAGTTAGTCATCAACTTTTTTCATGCTTTTTTCAAACCTTGTGAATCTCTTACTGACTTACTTCTCAATGTTCAAACTATTCTTCATTTTCTCAACCTCTTGCCTCATATTTTCATTATCATTAAGTATCTTCATGTTCTCATCACCTATTTCATTCAATTTTTTATTCTCAAGTTGTATTATTTAAATAATTGCATCCTTGTCTTTGATAGTTTGTTCAGTGTTTCTCTTTTTTGTTTTAAGCATTTCTTTGGCTCTTTTAGTTGTTGTCATTCTCTCAAGTAGTTTAGTCATTCTAATGGTTTCACTTGCATGTTCCTTCTATATTTTGGTCATCTCTTCTTCTAGGGAAGTATTTCTTATTGAAAGTAATCACTACTCTGAGAGGGAAAGGTGAAACATAATAGATTATTTAATGACCTTTTTCAAACTTTATTTAAATTTATGCACATTTAACTTAAATAAAACTATGAATATTTAAACTAAACATGAAAAAATCAAAGTGCAAGATATCAAATAAGATTTAAAAACTCACAAAAGAGAGGGAAAATATTTTGTGTTGAGTGGGGAACCCTCAAAACCTTTCAATTTTATCATAGGGGGAAAAACCATTGTGATAGAACCTTTCATCTTTAATGAGCAACAATTCATCTTTACAATATCAACTAAAACATCTTGGGATTCAACCATTTTCTTCTTTTACAATGAATTTCTTCAAAAATAATTTATATACATAATTGTATGTTTTGTGTAAACATGCCTCTGTGTGTGTGTGTGTGTGTGTATACATACATATATACATACATATATATAAACATACATATACATATATACATATATATATATATATATGTATATATATACATATATATATATATATGTATATATATACATATATATATACATATATATATACATATATATATACATATATATATACATATATATATATATACATATATATATATACATATATATATATATACATACATACATATATATATACATACATATATACATACATACATACATATATATACGTATGTATGTATGTATGTATGTGGGTGTGTGTGTGTGTGTGTGTGTGTGTGTGTCTGTATATATGTATATGTATGTATATATAATTTCTTATTTTTTCTCTAAATAATTTAACCAAACAATCCACATAAAAGGCAATATGAATATGTGTTTCGGTTCTACATCTTATTTTTACACATCCATACTCCCTTACATAGGGACATACTTTGAAATATTTGCATTCACTTGAAATAGCATTAAGTTATAAAACTGATAATAATTTATATAAACAGACCCTTAAAGACAAGGTTAAAAAATATTGCCAATAGTGGCATGTTGTGATGGTTAAGTTGTTGAGTTGTTATCCTTGCCATCAAGGTTCAAATCTCATGGGGATGAGGTCCCCCGTTTGTGGCCTCACTAGTTCATAGCTCCAGGTCAAAGCGTTTACCCCAAAAAAAAAAAAAAAAAAAGGTTAAAAAATATTGTCTTTGAATGATCTTCACAAATAGTAGAAGTACACAAATGACTTCATAAACTATTCCTTTCCATTTAAATTCCTTGATAAAAATGAATGAAATTGTTTTAATTTCAATATCTAATAACTTCACAAACTAAATCAAAACCCATAGTTAAGGTTGATAGAAAAACTATTTCTAGAACAAACTGTTACTTGCTTAAAAAATAAACATTCTTAATGTACCATGATAACTTCTATGGTAATCATGAAGAAATCCCATCAAAACTTTCATAGAAGAAAACAAAATTCCCAACATTATATTGGTTACGCAAACCATAATTGATAACCAAAATAAATGAAATAACTATCCTTCTCAACCATTCTCAATCCATGGAGAAACACAAAAAAACTTTGCTAAAATTCTCTTTTGAAAGACAAAGAAAGAAGACTTATTTCAAATAATTGTAAACATTCTTACTAAATTCATTTTGAAACAACTAGCCCACAATATTTTTATTGCTTCAATATTTCAGGAAAGGTGAACAAAAACATACCTATAGCTAGAAAGTATAAATAAATTACTACTCCCACTAACACCTCTTTGACAAACTAAAACCCTATTTGCTTTGTATGTTCTTCAAAAAAAAAATCTCATAAATAATGTAGTGCAGAGAATAATTATAACAAGTGCCACGTAGTGGCTAGTATTTGCCTAATACTTTATTGTAGTTCTAATAAAAACTAATTTAGTAATAATAGAATAAATTTACAATTAATAATTTAAATTAAATTAATTAATTTATATATTTATTTTAAAAATATTATATTTTATAAATAATGATTATTTAACATAATATATATAATTACAATGTAAAATTACCAAAGATTAAAAATTAAAATTATATATTTATACATATTATTTTATTTATAATATAGTGAAATAACTATTTATTAAATGAATTGAATGTCAAATTAAATCTCTATTAAGTTTAAAGTTAATTTTAGTATTGTTTTAATATAATTTAAAATGTTCAAAATAATTTTAGACTAAGTAAAAGAATTAAAAGAGAAAAATACAAATACATTATATTTATTAAATGATTTAAGAAAAATATAAAATATGTTTGTGTACAATAACACGTGTTCTTAATATTAATAAATTTTTAAAAATGATATGTTCTAAAAATGTGGTAGTACCTCCTAAAATATTGGCTTGTTCTGTGAAATTTGTGTATAAGACGTTAAATCTATTAGCCAATCATTACTAAGATAAATGATTTTGATCATTTAATAATTTAAAAAATTAACATGTTAACTTTAGAATATTTTTCAAAAAAATAGAAAAGAAAAAATTCTGAATAGTAATTGATGGAAATAAAGATTTTTAAGAATGAGTTAAGAGAAACTCATTACAATAGTATGTAGTCTTTCGAAAAATACTAATAAAAGAAGAAGTTAGACTCGATAAGAAGATGAAATACCATATCATAACCATGAAAATGAACATGTATGATGCCTATTACAAACCAAGTGTCATGCCCAAAATTCTGCAAGGCAAAACACTAAAATTTATTTTTTCTTTTATGGCCAATGAGACAGGTGTCAGGGTTAGGATGCTATAATTTCAAGTTAAAGTTTAGGGATATGTTTTTAGTTAGTGCTCAATTATGATGCATTTATAAGATTATCTTTTCTAACCATAATGTGTCATATATGTTTCACATTCTTTCCTATTATAGTTTTGAGTATGTGATCTTGATATTATGTAGATTATTTACTAGGGAATTCATTTCAAATGTAATTCTCAGACATATCCTTTTATTTATTTTGGGCCAGTGCAAGAAGTTGGGTCTCACTTTTGGCCAAAAAGTGGAAGTGTTTTTGTTTTTGAATTTTTTTGTCAATTGATGTCAAAATTTGAGGCATTTACAGATTGAATATAAAAAAACTCCAGAAATATAAATTTTAATGCTCGGAATCTAGTTTTTGAATATGTAATTTATTTGTCTAGCGATATGATAGATTCTTTTTTTTTATATGAATCTTTAAAAATCACCTTTTCAAAATGCCTATTTCCGGACCATACCATGCTTGTGTACAAACACCATAATTTGACACAAATAAATAAATTTTTGCAAATCCTTTTAAAAGGAGTTGCCTAATTGTTAGAATTGGTAATATTTCTTTGGTTGTATTTATTAAATGGGATAAACCAAGGTATCCCTTATGTTGTTTGTCCTCTAGTCCACATGTGAGGACAAGTCTATTTTGTAATTCCTTTATTAAGGAAAATAGTTATTCCTCCTTAACAGGATTATGACACTTGTTATGCACACACTTATGAATGTGGCAATCATTCACTTGGGAATTACAAATAACTCCTCTTCTCATCTCTTTATAAGAGATGCTTCTCTCTCATTCACAACACACAATCACTATGTAGTTCTTGTAATGAGCCAGTGGCTCCATTTTCTCTCTTCTCTCTCCTTCTTTCATTCTTTAGGCATTTGCCTCATTCATATTATTTACAAGGGGTTTTCTTTGCTTTCCCCTTTCAAATCTTTGTCTCCTCTTGTTGATTCATTGGTGATTGTTCATTCTTTCACTCTCTCTCGTTGGATCCAAGTTTATGGTAACTATTTTCACAAACTCTCTTGGATTAATTGATAATTCTTTTAATTTTAGTTCATTTCAATATTATTATTTCTAACATGGTATCAGAGCAAACTAACCCTTGTTTTGAGTTTTGTGATTGAAGCTCACCTTATTTCGACTTAGGTAACTCTATTTAAAAATTATTTTTTCTACTCTTAGTACCATTTATTAATTTGAGTTTAATTTTTTTAATTTTAAAATTACATTATTATTTCCCTAACATTTGATTGTAGGGAACACTTAAATAATATTAGTTAATACTTACATTATAGTCAATTAGATTTACTTCTATTCATATTATTATTATTTTCTCTCATCTATTTTTTAAAAAAATAAAAATTTAATATCTATATTCTTTTTAGAAATTCTCAATTACTTTCAAATCTTATTTATGATTTTATTCATTAACTTCAATTAAATAAATCATATATATATATATATATTTAGTTGATTTCTTCTTGGTTGCATTTTTTTTCTTTGCGTTGCATTTCTTTTTGAAAGTAACGTTTGTTTCTTTGGTCTACATTTTCTTTTATTAGTCCTTGATTTTTTCTTACCTCTCCTTCGTGGATTTTTTTTAGCTATGGGTGTGAGGTGGTTGTTATTGTTTCAAACCCCTCTACCTCCTTTCTCTCATGCATTTTCATCTTCCATTACCACGAAATGCTCACCGATCACAGTTTCCAGAGAAGAAAGGCGTCTCACCATTCCACAGATCATGACTAGCCGCAGGCAGGACCCTCCAATCATGCAATGGTTTCATAAAGTGTCTGTGTCTTAAGACTATGAGCAGCGCAAATTCACATGTAGATTTTGTCATATGTTCCCCCCGGCAAATCAGTTGTTCGCGCCTTGTCTGCGCCCTGGAAAGCCTTCTTTTTTCTCCTTATTTAACTCTGTTTGCCTCAGAACTATGGACGGCAGATGAATCTGAATCAATCGAAACAATTGTCTTTGCCTTGAGGCCAGTTTATTTGCGCCGTGAACCTTCAAATCGCAATCCATGCACAAATAAGCAGAATCCGCCTTACAGTACAGCAAACAGCTCGTAATTCTACAGGCGTTGCAGAGCTTTGGAAAGCTCCAAACGTGAAACGAATCATTTGAAGCTTTACAGTCCTCGTCCTTCACCATTATAGGAGATTTTGCAGCAAGGGTTTAAGAAATTTGTTGACAGATGAATCTGTCTGCTTGCTTGTTTTGTTTTTTCGCTGCATTCTCTCCTTCCTTTACATGCGTGAGTAGTTTTTTTTTTTTCACTTTTTCTTAGACTTTAGTTGACTTTTTTATAAGTTTTTTTATTATTCAAAGCAAACTTTAATATAATAGTTTTCAAGGTTTAATATAAAGTTTTTTTTTAATAGAGTGATGTTTTTTTAAACAAATTTTTTTTTGTCATTAACAATGGTTAGGTTTGCTATAATGCTTTAAGGTTTGAACCATAACCAAAATTTAATATGACATTTTATTTATTATTTTATTAAGTAAGCTTCTTTTTAAGCTTCTTAGAGTGGTCATAGTGTAAGTTATAAAATTGATTTATAACTTTACCTTTGACATTCTCATATTTTGAACTGTTTCAAAAACATTATTTAAGATTCTCAAGACGTAAAATTTGGTTATAACTTATAAGTTATAAAATTAATTATAAGTTATAAAATTAATTTATAATATATAAGTTTGGTTGTTTTAAGTTTTTTTTATTCATTATTAATCATACTAAGGTTTAATGTTTGAATTTAAATAAAGTTTTTCATTTGTCATTTAAAAAAAATATATATTTAATTCATTTCTAAGTATTTTAGAATGGTTATATAAATAATTTCAAATTATAAATTATAATATTTAATATAAATTTTTTCAAAGATAATTTTTTTTGTGCTCATAAAGTTTAATATAGCTATATTTTTTGTTTATCTTTTTTTAAGCCAACTTTAATCCAAAGTTTTTTTTATTAATAAACCTTGAGTAATTCTTTTATTAATCAAGTTGTAGTATTAATCTTATATTTTCTTTTCTTTTATTAAATTTTTCAAATGGTCATATTGTAGGTTATAAAACTAATTTATAACCTCTATATGGCTTTTGATCACATTTAAAGCTCTAATTTATAAGTTTGGTTATCTACTGTAGTTTAATTTTTTTTTAAGTTATAAATTATTACGTTGTGAAATTCATTTATAACTTGTACGTTTGACTTTAATAATTATAATTTGTATTAGTTAGATACATCTGAAAAATCTATTTTTAACCTTCTATTTTAAGGATATTTGCAGATTCCTTAGTAACAGTTCTGCATGTTGCAGGATTATTATTCCTCTAACGTTTTCTTGCAGGATTGCATTATTATTCACCTGTTACAACAACTATTCTAAGTTGTTATTCTCTGACAAGTTTTTTATAACTCTTGATTAAATTTTTGGAATATTATTCAAAGTCTCATAAGGGAAGAATAATTATCATAACCAAAACTTTCGTTTGCAGCATTTCCTGATAAAGAGAAATCATTACTAACAAGAAAGTTGTTGCAAATTAACAATGTCGCAACATTTTTTTTCTATGTTAAAATGAATTCATGTAGACAATGTATTCAGTAAGTCTATTTCAAATAAAATGAGTACATAAATGTTTATGTTCTTTCTCTCTCTTGCTATCATGATGAAACCTAAACCTATTGCATGCCTTACTTTTTTTTTAACCCTCTCCTCTAGGCCCAACCCCCTACACCTGATTAGTAGAACCCACCGACTCCACTATAATCCCTATGTTGTCATCCCCAAAAGAGGCCCTCATCTGAGGATAAACCCTTCGATTTTCACAATATCGAACCACAACTAAGATTGCATCAAATAATGCAAATGCCCTACCCACCATGTCCTCTAGCAGTAGCCCTGCAATATGAATCATTTCCCTTTCAAAATACAAGCGATTCCTTAGCTTCAGACCTATCCTCATTGTATCCAAAAGAGTCATTCGTACCTTATCCTCATCAAACTTCTTGATGGAAATTATTCCTCCCACCCATGCCTTTGAACCATGCAATATCCACTGATTGCCTCATCTAGTATGGTTGCATTCACAAAAGGTGGATTAATACAAACCTCTTCTATCTTCATCATCATCCTATACTCAGGTAAAATATCATATATGTTTGAGTACAATATGGACAATAATTGTGTTTGATAAATAGGTCGTGGTGCTCTTGGCCTCAACACCCCATCTCCTATTATGCTCCTTATTGCATGCTCCACCTCTCCAGGCATTGCTTGAAATAGTTCATCAAAATCTCCTCTCAGGTATGTTGACTCCAGCAAAAATTCTCATGCTAAAATGGGAATCATCAATCAGAGATTCAACACTTTGTGATCTATTTCCTCTCTGCAACCTGCATTAAAAATACATAAGGAATATAAGTTTTTTTTTCATGACAAAAAGATACTTTTGCATGCACTACTTTTGTATGCTTTACCTTCACCCAGAATCAGCTCGACTGAAGTTTTTTTTTGAGTAAAACTCTAAATGCTTCTCTCTACTTCATTCTCTTTGTTTGCATCTTATAGAAGTTTTTTTCTTTTCTATTCGATTACATTTTTGACTGCCCAATGCATGTGAGCGGATTCTTTTTTGGCTTACTTGCAACTATCTATTCTAGTTATATTCTTTTGTAACTACTAAATTTTTCTAATCATTGCTTTAACATCTCTATTCATGTATGCACAAAATTAAGAGTTTTGTTTAGTTGTTCATGTAAGATGCTTTTTCGGCTTTCATCATTCTAAAAATTTAGTTTTTTTTTTTAAACAAAAAAGAGTGCTCTATTTTTCTTTGGCAGTCATTACTAATTATTGTGATTAGTTTTTTTTATTTCACATTTATCAAAAAATTAATAAGAGATTTTGTCTTTATTCAAAATGTTCATTTCTATTTGATATATATATTTTTTAGAAGGATCCTCTCAATATTATGACTTATCATTTACATATATTTATTTAAGTATATATGGGTGCACACATATATACCCAGATAAATATATAATTTTATGACTATAATAATTTAGAAATTGATTTATACCTCAAAATGAATTAAGTACTCATGTTTGCCCTCAATGGAGTTTTATACCTGATATACATATTTTGTTTATTTTGATCATCCTTGGATCTCTGCATTTTGAAAATAAAGTTTAATTCATTTTGATTGGATTATGAGTTATCTTACACATTTTCCTTCGACTTTATTATGATATTTTGATCATTCTATTCCCATGTTGGCACTTTATGGTTTTATACCATTGATATACATGATTTATATGATATTTGTTTTGAGTTGCATAGGGAGCCAATTTTTTCAAGGATAACTATGTAGGTCCCCTTAGTATAACTGATACATAGTTTCCTTATCTGGCCCATGGAGTATACCTTCATCCTATATTGGTGTGCACTCATTTAATGTGGAGTTTCCCTCCATTTGGTTCTATTGGTTCCACTTTGAAAGATTAATATTTATATGGAGTTTCCCTCCATTTGATTCTATATGCTCTACTTTGAAAGGTTGATATTTGTGGAGTTTATCTCCATGTTGTTCCATTTTGTTCCTCAATGCGAGGATGATATTTTATGGGGATTTCCCATTTCAAATCTCCTTAGTGTATGCTCCTAGTTTTGATTTAGTCATGGTATGACTTCCTACACCTTGCTCATTTTTGAGTGTATACGTGACGAGGCTACCATATCTTGGAGCACTCCAATATTGGAGACTCTATTTGAGAAAGTTGTTTTGACCCATGATTTTTTTTTTCCTCGTGGCAATGAAGTTACTTGTCCAAGATGGATTTCTAATTTGAAGGCAATATGTTGTTACACCCTCATAATCCATTCGTTTGAGTATCCTAACAAATCATGATAATTCTAATTTGATCAGCATGTCTCTCTTTTTTACTTTATTTTCATATATTAATGTGATAATGATCTGCATACTTTATTGCTTAGATCATGAGTCATGCATGTTATGGATTGATCACCCATTAACTTGCAGTGGGATGATTCATTAAGTGGACTGTCTATATCCACATGATTGATGCAATGTTGATGCATGTATCATTAGTTGGCCTTGTCTGTGGTCATTAGTACATTAGTATAATATCTCGTTCATTAGAATTCTGATCAAACTTTTTGATAATATTTTCAGCATATACTTCATTTTGATATCAGGTTATCTCCATTGTTTTGTGGTAACATGTTTTATTTTCCTCTATTTCTCTATGAAAATTTTCTTATCCTTATTTAAAAGGATTTCTAATTTGAATATAAAATGAAATACTCTTTGTGGATAGTTTTCTTGCTTCTTGTGTCTATGTTTTTCAGGGAATCCATCCAAGCACATACAAGACAGACTTATTTGGTGTACATTCAAATAACCTATCCACTTCTCTCTTGGCTCTATGAAGATCTACCTACACTCACAGGAGACCTTTTGCATAAATGAAGACTTCTCAAAGTTCAAGTTGTTGCTACTTAGAGTTTCATTGTAAAAATCTGGGTTTAATACCCTTTGATGTAATTTCCCCAAGTAAAGATTAAAGGGGGGTGTTAGAATTGGTAATCTTTCCTTGGTTGTATTTATTAAATGGGATAAACCAAGGTATCCCTTATGTTGTTTGTCCTCTAGTCCACATGTGAGGACAAGTCTATTTTGTAATTCCTTTATTAAGGAAAATAGTTATTCCTCCTTAACAGGATTATGACACTTGTTATGCACACACTTATGAATGTGGCAATCATTCACTTGGGAATTACAAATAACTCCTCTTCTCATCTCTTTATAAGAGATGCTTCTCTCTCATTCACAACACACAATCACTATGTAGTTCTTGTAATGAGCCAGTGGCTCCATTTTCTCTCTTCTCTCTCCTTCTTTCATTCTTTAGGCATTTGCCTCATTCATATTATTCACAAGGGGTTTTCTTTGCTTTCCCCTTTCAAATATTTGTCTCCTCTTGTTGATTCATTGGTGATTGTTCATTCTTTCACTCTCTCTCGTTGGATCCAAGTTTATGGTAACTATTTTCACAAACTCTCTTGGATTAATTGATAATTCTTTTAATTTTAGTTCATTTCAATATTATTTTTTTTAACACTAATACATCTAAGATTGATGATAATATTTTTCCTTAATTTTTTATTGAATAATTTTTTTATTATTAATTATTAATTGGCTATAAAGATAAATTTTAAAACCTCTCATGTATGGACCACATAAGTTCATCAAAATCTCACTTTTTTCAATTTTTTTTTAACCTCAAAAGAATTGTATTTAGATTGAGGACATATAAATTAATTTAAGAAAAATTATAAAATAAAAAATTTATTAAAGTTTTAGTGAATGTCACTTTTTAACATTTAGGAGATAGTTTTGATTAATAAATAATTGAAAAATAGAAAATAAACTAATAACACTATAAAATTTACATTTTTGGAACAGAATAGTAAGAGCTATAATGGGTTTTTGTTTCATCAAAAAATTCAATGGGGACAACTATAAAAAAATTACGACAATACTAGAAATTGTCGATTAAATGCCTTACAAGAAAAAAGATCATAAAGGCATGGCTTGGTGGGACCAAGCCTATGCTATACCTTTCCCCAAGGCAACACCCCATACAAAAGTTAGGTGCCATACCAAATTCCTGCCCATGTCTCAAGAATCAGGCACCTGATTTGCAATTCAAAAATTGGGTGCCTGATTGCTTTCAACCATTATACGCAATTATTTAAAAATTGAGTACCCGGTTCTTTTTAAAATTTGGTACCCAATTTGTAAACAAGTATCTAATTTTTAAGAAATCATGTACCCATTTCTAATGTACCCATTGGGACCTAAAAGTTGCCCCACAAACTGACTTTCAATGATTGAAATGATTGAATAATAATTTTGATCTACAACAGCAAATTCTGTCATAGTTATTCTATTTTCTTGTCCTCTTATACAATTTGCAAACTACTGATTCAATTTCAAAATTGGTGCAAACATGGGATCAAAACAAAGGAGAAAGAAGAAAGCAAAAGTTCTGATAGATGAGGAGATTGCAACAAATAAAGAGAATGAAGTACGACATCAACAAGAGAGAAGACAGAGAATTAGAGACTTGACCAATGTTTCAAAGGAGAAAGACATTGAGGATACCACGATGGATGAAGAGGTCAAAGAAGAGAACCCAATACAAGAAAATTTAGGTGCACATTCTAATCATGCATTCAATACAGGTGTGTCTCCAAACCCTCAAATTTTCTCTCATGATGAAATTGGTGATTTTTTAGAAGCAGGTTACAATTTAAACAATTTAGATTTTCTTCATGAGAAGCAATTGTCAAATGATCATGCACAAAAATCTCCAATTGAAATGCATGCCCTAAAAGAAATACCAAGAAAAATTGAAAATGATATTCAAATCCCAAATAACAATGAAAATAGTAAAGTGTCTGAAAATAAAAATTGCATGAATGTAGACATAGAAACACCAACTACTGAACAAACATGTCAGAATGATAGTAAAGTGTCTGAATAGAATTTTCATATTCCTAATGATGTGTTAGATAATCTTGAGGGATTCGTTTCATGCAGACAAATTAGGACACATGCTAATAGATTGTATAGGCATTTCTTTTATAATAAGACATTTGGGTTTCAATGTCAGTTAATGTTGCAACTAATTAGAATGTCTAAAATGTCAAAATTAATGAGAAGGTTGGGAATGTATGCAAAACCCAAGAATAAAAATGAGTCTTTAAAACAAGTTGTATCCACTATTGCTAGTTCCTTTGATGTTATCAGAAAGAGAAGTCGGTCTAAAGATAAGAATGCAACACGACAAGCAATAACAACAGCTTTAGTTAACAAATCAACATCTGACAAAAGATTGATTAACAACATAAGTGGATATCTTAATGTAAATCATAAGACTTTAGAAAGAGTTGTAAAGAGAAGGGTTAACTTTGAATGTGATCCTGCAAATATTTTATGGACTTCTAGTGGTAGACTCCCGAGATGTTATATGAAACTTACTAGTGAAGTCAAAAGTTTGATTGAAAATTTTTAGCATGATAATACAAGAGTATCACCTAATTTAAGAGATGTTCTTAAATTGAGAATATGGTCAAAAATACGTGATCCACATCCTAAACACCTTTTGGACATGACTCAAACTAAATTATTTAAAAAAATTGTAGATGGTAAGGTATTAAATATTACCATTAGTCAAAGATCTTTTGAAATGTGTAAACCATGGTATGTAAGGATTAACAAGGAAAAATCACATGTTGTAAAACTCATATTCAATTTTGTTACCATTATGATGTATTTTGATCTATACATGGTACCATGCATAGTAAAGAAATGTTGTGGGAATGTGGTATAAAAATACCACCTCAAACTATAAAATATTTTATATCAAGTTTGTTTTGTAAGCCACCTAATGATCAATACTTTCTTTTCAATGCATGTCTTTCTGGTACATATGATATGTGTGGCAATCTTTCTTTTTTAGATGAATGTTTGCATGAAAATGCTTTGACTACTTTTGGACAACAATTAGTTGAGGTAAAAAGATTCAAAACTATTGAATATCCATTGAAGGATGGAAAGATTGGAAGAAGGTGTGATCTAGTTATAGCTAAAGTTAGTTGTCATGCATTTATAGATGAGTTTAAGAGTGTGATCATACAAAAATATGTTAAACACTCTCAATATTCTAGATGGCTTGATGGACAATTCACATATGTAAGAATACATTTTCAATTGGTACTATACTTTTAGTTGTTAACTTTGCAAAGAACTACACGCTTGCACCATAAGAAGAGGTACAACCACAATATTACAATTCAATGCAAGTAGCAATTTATGTTCATATAGTTTATAGGCATGCACCTAATAGTATAGAGGAGGATCAAAAAATATTGAGAGAGTACCATTTTTATATGAGTGATAATAAACTCCATTCATTTGAGTTTGTCCAATATTGTTTCAAGGTCTTTTATGATAATTTAAAAGAGAGACAAATTCAAATGACAAAACATTGGATATGGTTAGATAATTGTACAAGACAATTCAAAAATGCTAGAATGTTCTATTGGTTGAGTAGGACACATAGGCAAACTAACATCCAGCATGTGTGGAGTTTTTTTCAGGTTGGACATGGTAAAGGAGAACATGATGGTGTTGGTGCATGAGTAAAGGGAGCCCTTAGTAGAGAGCAATTAAAATTTGAAGAAAAAGCTAAATTCAAAAATGCACATGAGATTGTTGAATGGTGTAACAAATATTTATACATGGGATCAAGTCAGAACTCTACAATCAAATATTTCTTCTACCTAGTTGAAGAAAAAAAACCCTTACAAGATATGATTGTGATACAATTAGTGGTTCAGCTAAATGGCATTCATTTAGGAGTTCAAATTCTAACACTTGGACTATATGGACTAGAGAGCTTGCTTGTTTTTGTCAATTTTGTCTTGTAGGTGAATGGGAAGAATGTGAAAATACAGAATGGGTTGAAGATTGGCAACAAAGATCATTAGCACCTACTGACATGCATTTTGAAGATGATATAGTAAATGAAGGCTAGAATGTTACTTTTGCATTAGAAGACTATGATCGTATTTCAAACCTCATAGAACCTAGTATGCACAATTTAATTAGATTTTGTTGTGATCTCATGCTTCAATTTATATAATCTATATATGTACACTCATGTGATTAAACTATTTTTGTACTTTATCTTATCTTGTAGGACATGTTTATGCTATTATTGCACCTAGTATAACAATAAATAGACTAAGTATTGGCTAGCTAGATGTGTGGAACCTAAGGAAAAATTGACATGTCATCAAGTAGATGATGATGGTTTTGAGTATCCAATTTGGTTTGTCATTGTAGTTGGCACCTGGCTATGTAGGTACCTAACAAGAAGAAATGGTTTGCCAACATTTGAAGACTACTAAACCGAAAAGAAGATTTTACACTATTCTCATTCGGTTGTGGCAACAAATATCAAATTAGAAAGATACAAAGGGAGACCCACCAATAAGGTATTATGGACAATTTCAATGGATGAGCATGAGACAATCATAGATGCATTGCAAAAGAGAGAGGATGTAGATGGTACAATGGATGACTACATTTAACTCAAACACATGTAAGTTTTTTCTTTATTGTATTATTTATATATATGTACTTATATAATTTAATTAAATGTATGTTTGTGTTTTCAATACCTATTTAGAGAACTTAGATTGGGTATGTGCAAGATCATGGTGTACCAAACTATGGCCTTAAGTGGCGGTGAAAAATTAGCAAATCAGGTTTATGTCAACTTGACACATAATTTTGAAGTGGTTATAGACTTTATATAAAAAAGTTGTAAGAAAATAATTTGTAGAAAATTGAATTTAGTTTCTAAAATACTAGGCCTTATCAGGAGAAAAAAATAATTGATTGGTCAAAAGTTTGAATTTTAATGCAGTACTAAGAAAATTTCAGGGCAAAAATAAAAAGTAGGTGAATGTTTGACCACCTTAATCAAAATCAAATCATAATATTTTTTTAATATAATTATAGATATGAAAACTAGACTCATGCCCGGATGTGATGCATATTTTTTGATATTTTTATTCTAAATAAATAATTAAATATGAATTTTCTACCAAAACTTTTTCGGATTAAAAAAAGTCCTATGTCTGACCACCCTAACTAATAGAAAATTTGATCAAATTTTTCTTTTTTTATTTTTTTCTTATACTAGGCGAAGTATAGAATGTGACGCAACTTTTAGATTTAAAAAATGTTATACTGTTTGAAAGTTATAGCTATTTTTCATTCAGTATGTCAATCAGCACTTTACAATAATCTTCATTGATAATTAACTAATAAATACTTATCGAACTCAGAATTTGACAGAAATTATATTGATGGAATCTAGAGAGCGATATTAAAAAACTTATTTCGTTTCATTCAATTTCGATCAAAGTAACATTGTCAGACGGCTACCTGAAGTCTAAGTATCACTAAAACTCTCTATAAACACGTCTTTGGGGTTGACCGGGCAGGCTTGGTAAATACCAAGCCTGATCGGATATCCGATATGGCTCAGTAGTCAAATTCCAAAAATCTTCAAATTTTGGAGGGAAATTCGATTTAAACGTTCTAGTTTTTTATTTTTAAATTATTTCACTTATATTAATATGTAAAAGCATATTTTAATATATTATATATATATAATAACGTAATGTAAACATACAAGATATAATCTAGTAATATATAATAATATCTTATGTTAATCTTATTACAATCTATAAATATAATATATATTATTATTATTTTTACTAAATATAATAACGTAATATATATATATATATAAAATACGTATTATATATTATTATATTAATATGTATGTTATTAATATATACAATAACGTAATATTTTCATTAAATGTAATATGCATTATATATTCTTATATTAATATGTATAATAATATAATATTTATATAACAACGTAATATTTTTATTAAATATAATATATATTATCAATATTATTATAATAATATGTATGTTATTAATATATTTATATAATAACGTAATATTTTCATTAAATATAATAATGTAACATGTATATGTATCTATATATATATATATATATATATGTATGTATATTATTAATATATAAGAGTCAAAGGGGGTCATAGGGTGACCTATAACCCTCTTTGACCCATTAAATGACGATATATGTCTCTAGGGGTCCTAAGAGCCCTAGGGACATATGTCGTCCTTTAATGGGTCAAAGGGGGTCCCTTAGACCCATTAAATGACGACATATGTCCCTAGGACCCCCAGGGACATAGTCGAATCGTTCATATCGGTTGACTCATTAAACGACGACATATGTCTCTAGGGGTCCTAGGACCCCTACAGACATATTCGAATGGGTATTATGAGTCAAAGGGGGTCATAGGGTGACCTATGACCCTCTTTGACCCATTAAACGATGACATATGTCCCTAGGGGTCCTAGGACCCCTAGGGACATAGTCGAATCATTCATATGGGTCAAAGGGGCTCATAGGGTGACCTATGACCCCCTTTGACCCATTAAATGACGACATATGTTCCTAGGGGTCCTAAGACCCCCAGAGACATAGTCGAATCATTCATATGGGTCAAAGGGGGTCATAGGGTGACCTATGACCCCCTTTGACCCATTAAACGACGACATATGTCCCTAGGGGTCCTAGGACCTCTAGGGACATATTCGAATGGGTAATATGGGTCAAAGGGGGTCATAGGGTGACCTATGACCCTCTTTGACTCATTAAACGACGACATATGTCCCTAGGGGTCCTAGGACCCCTAGGGACATATTCCAATCGTTCATATGGGTCAAAGGGGGTCATAGGGTGACCTATGACCCTCTTTGACCGATTAAACGACGATATATGTCTCTAGGGGTCCTAGGACCCCTAGGGACATATTCGAATGGGTAATATGGGTCAAAGGGGGTCATAGGGTGACCTATGACCCTCTCTGACTCATTAAACGATGACGTATTTCTCTAGGGGTCCTTGGACCCCTAGGGACATATTCGAATTGTTCATATGGGTCAAAGGGGGTCATAGGGTGACCTATGACCCCCTTTGACATATTAAACGATGACATATGTCCCTAGGGGTCCTAGGACCCCTAGGGACATATTCGAATGGGTAATATGGGTTAAATGGGGTATTAGGGTAACATATGACCCTCTTTGACCCATTAAATGATGACATATGTCCATAGGGGTCCTCAGACCCTTAGAGACATATTCGAATCGTTCATATGAGTCAAAGAGGGTCATAGGGTGACCTATGACCCTCTTTGACCGATTAAATGACGACATATGTCCCTAGGGGTAGGGACATATTTGAAGCGTTCATATGGGTCAAACGGGGTCATAGGGTGACCTATGACCCTCTTTGACCCATTAAACGATGACATATGTCCCCAGGGTCCTAGGACCCCTAAGGACATATTCGAATCGTACATATGGGTCAAAGGGGGTCATAGGTTCTTGACCCATTAAACGACGATATATTGTTGGGTGATGCGACGCGCTCCCTTGCCCACATGTGGTTAATTATGTGATGTTCCATGTTCACTAACAGTCATGGCTTTTGGTGCAACGGCAAGTGGGCCCAACAATTGGTATCAGAGCCTGGTTTTGGCCTGGTCATGGGTTCAAATCTCCCCAGTGCCATCCCGACCTGCGTAAGCACCTGGTCTGCGCGTCGAGGGGGAGATTGCTGGGTGATGCGACGCGCTCCCCTGCCCACAGGTGGTTAATTATGTGGTGTTCTATGTTCACTAACAGTCATGGCTTTTGGTGCAATGGCAAGTGGGCCCAACATATATGTCTCTAGGACTCCTAGGGACATATTTGAAAGGGTAATATGGGTCAAAGGGGGTCATAG
Organism: Cupressus sempervirens; assembly: GCA_028749045.1. Lineage (NCBI taxonomy): Eukaryota > Viridiplantae > Streptophyta > Pinopsida > Cupressales > Cupressaceae > Cupressus > Cupressus sempervirens. The sequence goes on along the minus strand of CM053784.1, from coordinate 8,744,833 downwards.
GGTGACCTATGACCCTCTTTGACCCATTAAACGATGACATATGTCCCTAGGGGTCCTTGGACCCCAAGAGACATATTCGAATGGGTAATATGGGTTAAAGGGGGTCATAGGGTGACCTATGACCCTCTTTGACCCATAAAACGATGACATATGTCCCTAGGGGTCCTAGGACCCTAGGGACATATTCGAATTGTTCATATGGGTCAAAGGGGGTCATAGGGTGACCTATGACCCCCTTTGACCCATTAAATGACGACATATGTCCCTAGGGATCCTAGGACCCTTAGGGACATATTCGAATGGGTAATATGGGTCAAATGGGGTATTAGGCTAACCTATGACCCTCTTTGACCCATTAAACGATGACATATGTCCCTAGGGGTCCTCAGACCCCTAGGGACATATTCGAATCGTTCATACCTCTTTGACCGATTAAACGACGACATATGTCCCTAGGGGTAGGGACATATTCGAATCGTTCATATGGGTCAAAGGGGGTCATAGGGTGACCTATGACCCTCTTTGACCCATTAAACGATGACATATGTCCTTAGGGGTCCTAGGACCCCTAGGGACATATTTGAATCGTACATATGGGTCAAAGGGGGTCATAGGGTGACCTATGACCCTCTTCACCCATTAAACAACGATATATGTCTCTAAGACTCCTAGGGACATATTCGAAAGGGTAATATGGGTTAAAGGGGGTCATAGGTCACCCTATGACCCTCTTTGACCCATTAAATGATGACATATGTCCCTAGGGGTCCTTGGAACCCAAGAGAGATATTCGAATGGGTAATATGGGTCAAAGGGGGTCATAGGGTGACCTATGACCCTCTTTGACCCATTAAACGATGACATATGTCCCTAGGGGTCCTAGGACCCTAGGGATATATTCGAATTGTTCATATGGGTCAAAGGGAGTCATAGGGTGACCTATGACCCCCTTTGACCAATTAAATGATGACATGTCCCTAGGGGTCCTAGGACCCCTAGGGACATATTCGAATGGGTAATATGGGTCAAATGGGGTCATAGGGTAACCTATGACCCTCTTTGACCTATTAAACGATGACATATGTCTCTAGAGGTCCTAGGACCCCTAGGGACATATTTGAATCGTTCATATGGGTCAAAGGGGGTCATAGGGTGACCTATGACCCTCTTGACCCATTAAACGATGATATATGTCTCTAGGGGTCCTAGGACCCCTAAGGACATATTCGAATGGGTAATATGGGTCAAATGGGGTCATAGGTCCTCTTTGACCCATTAAATGATGACATATGTCCCTAGGGGTCCTCGGACCCCAAGGGACATATTCGAATAGGTATTATGCGTCAAAGGGGGTCATAGGATGAACTATGACCCTCTTTGACCCATTAAACGACGACATATGTCCCTAGGGGTCCTAGGACCCTAAGGACATATTTGAATCGTTCATATGGGTCAAAGGGGGTCATAGGTCACCCTATGACCCCCTTTGACTCATTAAACGATGACATATCTCCCTAGGGGTCCTAGGACCCCTAGGGACATATTTGAATCGTTCATATGAGTCAAAAGGGGTCGTAGGGTGACCTATGACCCCCTTTGACCCATTAAACGACGACATATGTCCAGGACCCCTAAGGACATATTCGAATGGGTAATATGGGTCAAATGGTGGCATAGGGTAACCTATGACCCTCTTTGACCCATTAAATGACGACATATGTCTCTAGGGGTCCTAGGACCCCTAGTGACATATTCGAATCATTCATATGGGTCAAAGGGGGTCATAGGGTGACCTATGACCCTCTTGACCCATTAAACGATGATATATGTCTCTAGGGGTCCTAGGAGCCCTAGGGACATATTTGAATGGGTAATATGGGTCAAAGGGGGTCATAGGGTGACCTGTGACCCTCTTTGACCCATTAAACGATGACATATGTCCCTAGGGGTCCTAGGACCCCTAGGGACATATTCGAATGGGTAATATGGGTCAAAGGGGGTCATAGGATGACCTATGACCCTCTTTGACCCATTAAACGAAGACATATATCCCTAGGGGTCCTAAGACCCTAGGGACATATTCGAATGGTTCATATCGGTCAAAGGGGGTCATAGGGTGACCTATGACCCCCTTTGGCCCATTATACGACGACAAATGTCCCTAAGGGTCCTAGAACCCCTAGGGACATATTTGAATCGTTCATATGAGTCAAAAGGGGGTCATAGGGTGACCTATGACCCCGTTTGACCCATTAGACGATGACATATGTCCCTAGGGATCCTAGGATCCCTAGGGACATATTCGAATGGGTAATATGGGTCAAATGGGGTCATAGGGTAACCTATGACCCTCTTTGACCCATTAAACGATGACATATGACTCTAGGGGTCCTAGGACCCCTAGGGACATATTTGAATCGTTCATATGGGTCATAGGGGGTCATAGGGTGACCTATGACCCTCTTGACCCATTAAATGATGATATATGTCTCTAGGGGTCCTCGGACCCCTAAGGACATATTCGAATGTGTAATATGGGTCAAAGGGGGTCATAGGGTGACCTATGACCCTCTTTGACCCATTAAACGATGACATATGTCCCTAATGGTCCTAAGACCCCTACGGACATATTCGAATGGGTAATATGGGTCAAATGGGGTCATAGGGTAACCTATGACCCTCTTTGACCCATTAAACGATGACATATGTCTCTAGGGTTCCTAGGACCCCTAAGGACATATTTGAATCGTTCATATGGGTCAAAGGGGGTCATAGGGTGACCTACGACCCTCTTGACGCATTAAACGACGATATATGTCTCTAGGGGTCCTAGGACCCGTAGAGAAATATTCGAATGGGTAATATGGGTCAAAGGGGGTCATAGGGTGACCAATGAACCTCTTTGACCGATTAAACGATGACATATGTCCCTAGGGGTCCTCAGACCCCAAGGGACATATTCAAATGGGTAATATGGGTCAAATGGGGTCATAGGTCACCCTATGACCCCCTTTGACCCATTAAACGACGACATATGTCCCTAGGGGTCCTAGGACCCTAGGGACATATTCCAATCGTTCATATGGGTCAAAAGGGGTCATAGGGTGACCTATGACCCCCTTTGACCCATTAAATGACAACATATGTCCCTAGGGGTCCTAGGACCCCTAGGGACATATTTGAATCGTTCATATGATTCAAAGGGGGTCATAGGGTGACCTATGACCCCCTTTGACCCATTAAATGACGACATATGTCCCTAGGGGTCCTAGGACCCCTAGGGACATATTCGAATGGGTAATATGGGTCAAATGGGGTCATAGGGTAACCTATCACCCTCTTTGACCCATTAAACGATGACATATGTCTCTAGGGGTCCTAGGACCCCTAGGGACATATTCGAATCGTTCATATGGGTCAAAGGGGGTCATAGGTCACCTTATGAGCCTCTTGACCCATTAAACATTATATATGTCTCTAGGGGTCCTCGGACCCCTAGGGACATATTCGAATGGATAATATGGGTCAAAAAGGGTCATAGGGTGACCTATAACCCTCTTTGACCTATTAAATGATGACATATGTCCCTAAGGGTCCTAGGACCCCTAGGGACATATTCGAATGGGTAATATGGGTCAAATGGGGTCACAGGGTAACCTATGACACTCTTTGACCCATTAAACGATGACATATGTCTTTAGGGGTCCTAGGACCCCTAGGGACATATTCGAATCATTCATATGGGTCAAAGGGGGTCATAGGTCAACGATGACATATGTCTTTAGGGGTCCTAGGACCCCTAGGGACATATTCGAATCATTCATATGGGTCAAAGGGGGTCATAGGGTGACCTATGACCCTCTTGACGCATTAAATGACGATATATGTCTCTAGGGGTCCTAGGACCCCTAAGGACATATTCGAATGGGTAATATGGGTCAAGGTGGGTCATAGGGTGACCTATGACCCTCTTTGACCCATTAAACGATGACATATGTCCCTAGGGGTCCACGAACCCCAAGGGACATATTCGAATGGGTAATATGGGTCAAATGGGGTCATAGGGTGACCTATGACCCTCTTTGACCCATTAAACGATGACATATGTCCCTAGGGGTCCTAAGACCCTAGGGACATATTCCAATCGTTCATATGGGTCAAAGGGGGTCATAGGGTGACCTATGACCCTCTTTGACCCATTAAACGACAAGATATGTAAAAGGGGTCATAGGGTGACCTATGACCCCCTTTGATGCATTAAACGACGACATATGTCTTTAGGGGTCGTAGGACCCCTAGGGACATATTTGAATGGGTAATATGGGTCAAATGGGGTCATAGGGTAACCTATGACCCTCTTTGACCCTTTAAATGACGACATATGTCTCTAGGGGTCTTAGGACCCCTAGGGACATATTCGAATTGTACATATGGGTCAAAGGGGGTCATAGGGTTACCTATGACCCCCTTTGACCCATTAAATGACGACCCTCTTTGTATTATATATTATTATATTAATATGTATAATAATATAATATATATATATATATAACAACGTAATATTTTTATTAAATATAATATATATTATAAATATTATTATATTAATATATATGTTATTAATATATCTATATAATAACGTAATATTTTAGTATATATAACGTAATATTTTAGGATATACTATTTATACTATTTTAGGATAATAATTATTATATAAATAAACACTAAATATTAATATTATTATATGTATAGTAATAATAATAATACTATTATAGCTATAATAATAATATATATTAATACTATATATTGTAGCTTAATATAGATAAACACTATATATTTACACTATTATATCTATATTAATACTATTATAGGTATAATAATAATATTGATACTATAGGTATATTAATACTATTTTATATTAATATTATTGATATTTTATACTAATACTAATATACTATTAACTTAGTTATAAATTGAAGTCGTTTGCCTCCAAATATTTTCATAATATTAATATTATTGTGGCAAAGGAGGGAAACCTTAGCAAGTTTTCCCCCCAAATGTCCTCTTCCTATATCGGATATCCGATCCTATATCGGATATCCGATCCTAGATCGGATATCTGATCTATTATCGAATATCCGATTATACTGGCATCAATTTCAAATATTTGACTGTCCCTACAGATCCGACAACATTACTTTTTTACCTCTTTTTTCACGGAATTTGTAAAAGGTCATGTTTCGGGGCCCAACCAATCAAAAAGAATTTGAAAATATAACCTTAGGTGTTCAAATTTGTCATCTGAATGGGGAGCAGCAGTCGTCAAAAGAATAAACGTAAAAGGAAGATATCCAATGAAGACATTGCAGCATATAGGGAAAAGGACAAAATGAAACACCGAAAAAAAAGACAAGGTATGCTAAATATCAATCAAGTTGACGATGAATTAATAGAAGGTGAAATCATAGAGTCAGATAATGAAAATGTACAGTTGGGGAATGAAAATGTACCTATTGAAAATGATAATGCGGAAATTGAAAATGTAGAGATTGAAAATTTTGAAGAAGAAATGCCACCAAGTCATAATCCAAATTGCATAATTGACCATGTTGAAGATGACAATGCACAGGAACTTAATGCACAAGAACCTTACATATCTTCTAATTATAATCGACATGAAGGTTCTAAAACACCAAAATGGATAATTGAAATTGATGAAATGATTATGACTAGTTTGGAAGGAAAAAAATCAGAAAGAACCATTCGGTTATGGGCTTCAAGACTATATCAGATGTTTTTCGGCAACAAGACAGTGGTAGAGCAATGTCAGCTTTTCATGCACTTATTAAAGATGCAAAAGATGAGACCTATGCTTTCCAAATTGAAAATTCGTGTCAATAAAAAGTTGGAAAGAAATGCCATTATTGTGAAGAATCTTTTCAGTGCTCTCAATAGCGTTGGGAAAAATAGCAGAGAGAAGGATAATAGAGCTGCTCGAAGGGTTATTACAACCTCTTTGGTAAGTCATCATTTGAGAAATGGTAGATATATGAGACAAACTTGTATTGATTTGAATCTAAATCATACTACTTTGAGAAGAGCACTTAGTCAACGAGAGAAAATTGATGATCCTCTTCAAAATGAAACATGGGCATTTGGTGGGAGACTTCCACGTTTTGATAAGAAGCTATCCGACGATGTGAAGGAAGAAATTATACAATTTTGGCACTCTAACTCACGAGTATCACCCAATGCTAAAGATGTCTTAAAGTTGAGAATTGGCATCAGAGACCGCACGCCACATCCTAAACACTATTTGGAGGTAAGTCAAACTATGTTGTTCAAACAATTTAGAGAGAGTCATCCAAGTGTTCATATATCACAAAGGGCTTTTGAATCTTTGAAGCCATTTTATTGTGTGCCACTCAAAATTTGAAATACATGTTGTTGCAAATATCATGTTGAGTTTTCTATGCACCATGAACTATTATGCTCCATCCGTTCTACTTTGCATAGTAAAGAAATGTTGGAGGATTGTGGGGCTAGTGGGCTTCCAAAATCATCAAGAGACTTGTTAGATCAACTCTTATGTCATAGAGTTGATGGTTGTTCCTTTTATAAAAATGCTTGCTTAAATGAGAAGTGTTCAGAATGTGGTGGCTTATCCAAGTTCGACACATGTTTCCATGAGGGGTGTGAACAAGATCTTGGAAAGACAATAGTGAAAAAAAGGGTCTATGATATGGTGAAATACACATTGAAGAGTGGGAGTGAGAGCTCTAGATGTGAATTGGTTGGAAAAGATATCAATGTGGCTAATTTTATTTCAGATTTCAAGGCAAATCTTTTTTACAAGTATGCAAGACATAGTCACAGGTCCCAGTGGTTGGATCAACAATTTAGAACATGTAAGGAGACTTTTCCCATTGGCACTATTATATCAGTTGTTGATTTTGCTGAGAACTACACATTGCAACCTCAAAATGAGACACAATCTCAGTATTACAACTCTATTCAAATTGCAATTTTTGTTCACATAACATATAGACATGCCCCTGATAGTGCGGAAGATAATCAAAAGATTATTAGAGAGTATCATTTTTATATGAGTGATGATAGATCTCACTCTCACGAGTTTGTACAACATTGTTTCGAGAATTTTTTTTATTTCTTATAAGAGCATGCAATTGCTATGGATAGACATATCATTTGGTCAGATAACTGTACAGGTCAATTCAAGAATGCTCGCATGTTTTATTGGTTGTGTAGGATGCACGTAGAGAGAGGGGTGCCTCATATTCAGAGTTTTTTTGAGTCCAACCATGGAAAAGGGGAACATGATGGAGCAGGGGCATGTGTGAAGAGAGCTCTAGTTAAGGAGCAACTAAAGATTAAAACAACAGAGCTTCTTGATGCTCGTAGCATTGTTGATTGGTGTAGTTTAGCATTATCACAGGGGGGACTCTCAATTCAGTGGTACACAGGTTCTTTTGGTTGTTTGAGGAAGGGTCCATAGGTGATAGATCAAATTGTGCTACAGTGAAAAACTCATCAAAAATGCATTCATTTCGGAGCTCTAATTCTAGTACATGGACCATTTGGACACGACAACTAGCTTATTTTTGTCATACTTATTTTCAATGTGATTGGGATCACTGTGAGTCAAGTGAGTGGGTGGACACATGGGCTCCACATTATCTTACTCCATTGTCTATCATACCCTCTATCAAAAATGATGACATGGAAAGTTCACTTGAGCATAATCATCTATCAGATCTACTTCAGCCAGGACATGTCTTTGCATTGGTTGCACCACAGGGGAATGATGAGAAATCCGATTATTGGTTAGCACATTGTGTAAGAGGAAAACAAAAAATTTCACAACCGATCACAGATGATGATGGATTCACGTATCCTACTGGTTCAGTGGTTGTTGCTGGAACATGGCTGCGGACATACATGCTTAGAAGGAACGGAATTCCTGCATTCGAAGACTATCAAAAGCACAAAGTAATTCTCATATATTCGCATCTTATTATAGCAACAAATGTAAAGTTATTGAAGCATCAAGGAAGACCAAAAGTAAAATAACTTTTTACTATTGCCAATGCTGATCATGAAGCCTTGTTGGAGACCCTGAAACAGAGAGAGGACCCTATTGGAATACTTGACTAGGTATATATACTTCTTATGTTATTTTCTTCATAATGATTTAATGAATTGATGATTATCTTGTTTAATACAATAAGTTACAAATTTTTGTATGATATTGGAATGTAGGTACATCATGAAGAGTTGGAGGGGGGTGGTATTGGGGAGAATTTTTAAAATTTATGATGTATTATGATGTAAAATGTGTAGTTTTTTGTATATGGTTTTTGTATTTTGGTAGGTTCTTTGTAAGGAATTATAAGAGGAAGATATTGAACAAGTTCTTCCAAATCATATTTGCATGTGATACAAGGCTATAACGACAATTTTAAGAGCATTTATAACTATATGAAAGATAATTGCATGCGGATATCTTATTACAAATTTGGTTTTTTCCTTATTTGACATAAAGTTGACATTATGATTATTAAAACTATTTTTATCAAACTAATCAAATAAGAAAAATCCATAAAGTACGGATGAACAATTAGAATACTTGATTTCTTCCATTTTACAACCAATCATAGCATTTGAAAGCATAAAGAGTCATTATATTGTATAATGTTTTGAAAGACTTTCATATTGAAAAGTTGTATGAAGCACATTTGGGATAAGCCATAAAATCCATGAAAGAAGATAGCATGTAGGATAAGCAATTAAAGCCAATAATCAAGATAGCACATGCATACTAACATGATATGAAGTTGGATATGAAGGCTATGACTGGATGAGTCATTAGAGGTATCAACAATCCCATCATAAATGAGATCTTGGATTTTATGTTTCAACACTATGGAATCTTTAGTTTTATGAAATTTTCTTCCATGGAGATTAATTTAAGAATGCCCCGTGTGTATGTAAAGGTCTTAAGGGAGATTAATTTAAGAATGCAATATTCTCCTCTAACCTTTTCTCAAGTTTAGAATTGATTTCTATCATGTGCTTAGAGAGATGAAGGTAAGAAAGATTATTTTTCTTTTCTAGCTCTTTGTATTGAACATATAGAAAGAGAGATGACAAGTGAACAAATTTAAGTGTAGTCAATAGATCAAGGAAACCATTTAGTGAAAGAAATTCTTAGTATGCATATCATAGACCATGAAGTTAGAAAATACCAATAGCTCTAAGACCAAAGAGCCATTTTAAGTATGTTCAAGCACTAGAGACATAGAAAATCAAAGTCAATTTATGAAACTCCCCTTAGCAAAAAATGCAAACAAATATTTGCATTTGACATTTTGACTTGGTTGAAAAAGTTTGACAATAATTGATAATATTGCAAGCTTGATGTTCAAAAGCAATTTTTTTTCTAAGAAAGATAGTGACACATGGAGTAGTCTTCAAACAATCATCCATCATTTGCGGCCACCCCGTACCGAGGAGTCTCCAAGGTGCTCTAAGTGCATTTGGAGGTCGATCTTTCGAGGGTCATAACTCAGAGCTCGTGAGGGCTATTGATGAACTATCAAATGCTATAGGATGATGATCCTAAGGCCTAAAATAACCTATCTCATTTTTGAGAGATCACATTCCGTTTGGATTCAGCACAGCGATCTCGCTCGATGCCAAAACTCGCAGTGTGCCTCAGTTCATAGGTGCACCACAGCGTAACTTTGAAACCGCTGATCTTGGCATCGAATCATCAGTGCCATTAGCTCCGGATGGGCGAGTGAATCCTAGTCACACCTTTTTTTTGGACATGAAGACCATCCATCATTTGCGGCCACCCCGTACCGAGGAGTCTCCAAGGTGCTCTAAGTGCATTTTGAGGTCGATCTTTCAAGGGTCATAACTCAGAGCTCGTGAGGGATATCGATGAACTGTCAAATGCTACAGGATGGTGATCCTGAGGCCTAAAATAACCTATCTCATTTTTGAGAGATCACATTCCGTTTGGATTCAGCACAGCGATCTCACTCGATGCCAAAACTCGCAATGTGCCTCAGTTCATAGGTGCACCACAGCGTAACTTTGAAACCGCGTATCTTGGCATCGAATCGTCAGTGCCATTAGCTCTGGATGGGCGGTTGAACCCTAGTTACACCCTTGTTCTGGCCACAAAGACCATCCATCATTTGTGGCCACCTCGTACCGAGGAGTCTTCAAGGTGCTCTAAGTGCATTTTGAGGTCGATCTTTCGAGGGTCATAACTCAGAGCTCATGAGGGCTATCGATGAACTATCAAATGCTACAGGACAGTGATCCTGAGGAATAAAATAACCTCTCTCATTTTTAAGAGATCACATTCCGTTTGGATTCAGCACAATGATCTCGCTCGATGCCAAAACTCGCAGTGTGCCTCAGTTCATAGGTGCACCATAGCGTAACTTTGAAACCGCTGATCTTGGCATCGAATCGTCAGTCCATTAGCTCTAGATGAGCGGGTGAACCCTAGTCACACCTTTGTTCTAGCCACAAAGACCATCCATCATTTGCGGCCACCCTGTACCGAGGAGTCTTCAAGGTGCTCTAAGTGCATTTTGAGGTCAATCCTTCGAGGGTCATAACTCAGAGCTCGTGAGGGCTATCGATGAACCGTTAGAGGAGAAAATTTCATAAGGATGGAGTGGCTTAGTGTTTTTGCTAAAATAAGTTAGTGGGAAGGCTTTATTAGAGGGTCTTGGCCAAACTAGTGGGGTGTTTGCCAAAATTTCTTGTTTTATTTCTACTTGGTTTTGTTTTCTTGTTTTGTGCTTGAGTATTGTTATGGGATTGGGACTTACACTCACCCTTGTGGTAAGGGAAGAGAAGTCCAGGGTGAAGGGCTTAAGTTGGGTTCGAAAAATGTATTGAGAACCTTGGAGTATGGGCTCCATTGTATGCCATAACATTTCATATCTTGCTGGGGGTGATAAGGAAAGTATGGTGTAGAAAGGAAGTTTGAGGAGTTACAGCTGATGGTAGTGGGTTTGGAGGAGGAAATGTGGAGGCCTCGAGAGGGCATTAAATGGTTCATTTATGATAGCCCCGAGAGGGCATGAAATTTGGTGAATTATGATAGCCCCGAGAGGGCATGAAAATTATTTATTGCAAATATGGTTTGGTATGGCAAGTCTCCATTTTAGAACACACCTTCACCCTATGTTTATGGTTCCATCTGTGAAGCCATTATGAAATAGTCTTGGGGGGAAATCGGTCAAGTTTGAAATGTAATGTTTATGCATTGAAAGATTGTATGTGTATCCTAGTTTGAGCCTTGTTCCCTAGCGCAGGGGTGGTCTCTTTGAGGCCTATGGTTGGGTGGAAAGCACCCATGGTCCTTGTTATTTTGTTGTGTTGCATATGCAGATTTTTGTCCAAGGGAGCAATGGAAATGGCTTGGGATGATCATCTTGCAGATTGATGTTGGATGAGAAAACTTGACATTGTGCCCTCATTTCTGAAGGAGGATTCACCAGCTTGTTCATGTTCTCAACGATCATGTTGGACAATGTTCATGCTACTCATTGTCCATATCTTTCAATGTCCATGTTCCTTATGATTTTGAAAAGTCCCTTATGTTGCCCCATTGTGATGGAAGGAGATTGTATCATTGTTACCTAATGTACGTGTAGAAGAAAATATTGATAAGGTTGTATATGCATGTTTCATTTGGAGTTTATATTGTTATGAAAGCATTGGTACAAGTCACAGATTTGCTTTGACATCATTGTTATCATTTGAAAATGTGAAAGAAAGTTTTCTCCTTGTGGTATTGTAAATGACTAGTTGATAATAACAATCCATAGATGTTATGTGATAGCATTGATTGTATAAATTTAAAACTTAGTAGATTGCTTACAATCTTGTTGTGCACTCAATAATTTGGTGAGGAAGCAATGTTGATAGATAATGAGGATATAGTAATATACTAATTGTCACATTAATATATATTGTAATGATTAATGAATGTGTGTACATTGGTAATGAGGATAATAAGTAATTCTGATCCCCTTCCCTTACATGCTAGAATCACGACCTAGTCCATATGATACAACTGACAGACCCTAATAGAATATTAGTATTAGAGGCTTGTTAGGATATGAATTACCTCACTAATTTATGAGTGTTGTATCTTGAACTTGCTTGTTTGACTCATGACGCTAACTTGAACTAGACTGTCATCCAATCTATTTGAAAACCACCTGTGACTAAAATGTTAACACCTTCACACTATTCACATGAGTCTTGAACTCCTATTCAATGATAACCTTGTTTTACAATATGTAATTTCTTATGCGACTTCATAAGCTAAAAAAAAAAAAAAAAAAATTGTTTTGTTTTTACTAGTAAAATTTAGGGCATGACACATGATCCACGATAAATTGAACAATACTAGATACTAAATTAATATGTATATCATTGTGCACATAAATGATAAAAATATATATCAAAATACATGTATCCATAGACAAAATTTTACACAAATATATATCAAAGATCATGTATCCATAGACAAAGTACTCAAATATATATATATATATATATATATATCAAAATACATAGAGCCATATACAAAATGTGGTTGATCCTGCCATCAGAATGTGTATAATATCAATGTTTCTATATAAAATGTGGCATATTCCATCTCAAAATTTCTCATGATGCATCCTATGAAAACTATACTATCCTAGGGTGCTGGTGGATGATCAAAATGCAGCCTCTTCGCTGCACTAGGTGGATCGGATGCCTCCTACATAAACAAAAAAGGAAAACCCAAAGTTAGACTACTAAATTTATATGATTCTACGTATCTAACATTGAATTACTCAAATGCATAATGATCTTTTCCCTATTGGAGATTAATACTATCAAAATTTCATAATAAATACCTCTCTTGTTGACCTCCTGCGCTGGTAAGGAGTCCTCTCGTATGCCCTCGGCAATGCTGGTACCTCTATGATTATGGGCTGTATATGTTCAAATACCTTTGTCAGATGAATCTACAATTTAAACTATAACATTATAATTCATATCATGCTAAATTTATAACATATTTAATCATGAATTCAAACTACAACTTACTATTGTAGGCTCCTCCTTCGGAGTGAGTGGTCGCATCATCAAATCTACATAACTGTCCCTTCGAACCTCATGTGCACTAGGAGTCTCCTATGAGATACAAAATAGTAGTTGTTAATATCACAAAAATTAGTTTTGAATTTATTTATGAAGATAAGTGATGCAAGAGAATCCCATGCTCATCAGGGGAACATTGAAGATCCAAGGCATTACAGAGGTCATGGAACATCTCTTGAAGTCAATTGGGAAATCCTTGCACCAATTATGGCTCATGGAAGCATACAAAGTTATAATGTTGGACTCATATGTTGAAGAAAGTTGTAATTGGGCATGAGATAGGATTTTAGGATTTCATATGGTAGATGTGTCATTTGATAGGTTCATGTAGGTTGTCATGATCATATCTTGTAATTAGACAAGTCAAAACATTCTAGAATTGAGTTTTGGGGTTTGAACAAGCAGGCCCTGGTTTTTAAGCCATTTTAAGGAGGGTTTTGAAGTTTGGGTGTTTAGGAGTGTGACCAAGACCTATAATCTTGAAAATCCTTAGTGTGTTGGTCGCTTTGTTGAAGCCTTGGTGTGTCTAATTCCTCCTTGTGTGTCCCAGAGTTGAAAGGTACATAAGTGGTGTCCAAAGATTTCTTAGTGAGGAAAGAAAGAGAATCAGTGAGTTGGCCCATGGGAAGGAAGAAAAATTGTTGTGAAAATGCCTCCTAAAAATCAAATGGCTAGAGAACTTGAAGAATTGAGAGAAGAGTTGGCAAAAGAGAAAAGAGAGAGGAGAAAACTTGAAGCATCTAGAGTGAGGGAAGAAAGACAGATGAGAAGAGAGAGGCTGAAGCTTATTGCAAGGATAGAATCCTTAGAAAAGGAAAGGCAAGAACCTAGAGGAGAAGAGGTTAGAGGAAGAAATCATGGAGAGAACCATGAAGAAGAAGAGGTTGGTAATGCAAGGCAAGAGCATGAGACAACAGATGATCCTGAAGAAAGGAGATTTATGAGAATCATTAAGGCAGTACAAGGTAATGGTGGGAAGAACCATATTGATTTTCCAATATACCAGGGTAAAAAGGATAGTGAAGAAGTGCTAGGGTGGATAGAGGCCCTTGAGAACTACTTTGATCTTGAAGACATAGAGGCAGATAAGAAGGTAAAAGTAGCAACAACAAGATTGAGAGGAACATCACTCACTTGGTGGACTAGTGTTCAAAATGAGAGAGAGGAAAGGTGGTGTAGGGCACCTAACCTATGTGGCAGGGGGGAACAAGTATCTCTGTTGCCGGACACCTTGCCACTCCATGAAAGCGAGGATTCAAGTAGATTAGGAAGTTGGAATAAAGGTTTGGTCCATATTTTACAAGTTGGTCTATGCTTTGTAATAAAGGCACATGTAAGGCCCACAAGAATTTTGGTGTGGTTATAAACCAAGTGACTCCATGGGACCAAAAGGCCTTAGAATAGGGTATTTAGAGTCTAAACAGTATTAGCAAAAAGTGGTTGTTTGTTTTTTTTATGGTTGGGAACGCCTATATGGTTGTTCCAATGGTCATGTAGACCTTTATATATGTCATATGTGATCTCAGTTGAAAGGGGGAGATCAGAGTGTACGGTGGTTTGGAGAAAAAATAATAAAAACTTCAATTTTTTGGAAATTTACTTGGTTGCATTTAATAAATCCATATGACCAATTTTGAGTCAATGGAATAGTTTAGAAAGTTAGGGAATGCATAAAAACTATAGTTTGAAATTTTAATTTCAAATTCAAACGGTCATATTAGTTTTGGAGGGAAAGTAGTAATTTGGTATTTATTAAATAAACCTTTGTAACCAACTTGGTCGGTTGGACAGGTGCATATAAGCCTATTTAAGTTGTAATGAACATATGCAAGACATGAATCATTATTGGTATGGAAAAAATCATAGAAATTGTATAGAACAACAATCATACTTTCCTCTGCATCAATTAAAAAAATAAAAAATAAATGATACTTATACATACAATGGGGCTCTTTGTGCGAATGAAAATCCCTGATGATCTAGGACGCCGAATCTGTACAGGCTCATCGCCAGTAGCCACACCCTATATACAATAAATAATGTAATTAAATGAGATTATCACAAACATTTTACAAGCATGCATCAATATTTAATCAATTAGAAAACGTCTAATTACCTTTCCTTTGTCAATGCATGCTGGCTCACCCCCTGCACTTTGTCCCCCCGGGGCAGGTGGTATCTGCAAGATAAAAGAAAGATTAGCAACCATATATGCTACAATATCAAATAGAAAAAAGAAATGCAAACACAACATAATGTACCGTAGATGTCTCAAGGCCAAATGAAATGGCTGAGAGTGTAGCATCATCTATCTGTCTGAGCTCCTCCTTGGTCATCAACTAAACATGAATGAAGATCACATACATGTAAAAGTCAGTATGGCTTAAAAATTAAAATTACTCTATTATAAAAATTAACTTTAAATCACATATGTCATAACAAAAAAATGTATACACGTACCGACATCGAAGGAGTCCATGCCTCTACATTCCCCTCCTCTCTCGCATCAGGGTCTGTAGCCTCTGCACATGCGTCTGGTGTATCCTCGTCTAATACAAAATGATACTCAGGAAGATCACCTATGGGACCCAGGCAAATATTCTTGCATGTAATGCAAGTGCGAGGCACACAAATGTGTGATGAGCTAGCCGATGATGAACTGGCACCAACATCATCAACACGAGGAGGCAAGACTGACCTAGCCTAAGATATCATTAGGCTACTCAGCCTATGAATGGCTCTGATGGTCTGAGAGCTAGCCTCTGCCATAATATCTAGATGCTGCACTCGAGGAGGGGGGGAGATATCAGGGGGGGGGGACAAAAGTGCCAAGTTTCTTCTGCTAGGAAGAGGGTCTATCCTGAGGAGCTCCTAGTCCTAAGCCCATGTTGGGCTTCATGCTCCAATAGTTCACTTTAAGTTTCAACACAAATTCTGCATATAATTTTTTAAGGAAATAAAATGGTATGTCTAAATTTCCATGTGGAGGGATATCAAAGACCATCCACCAACGGTCCCAAAAATTTGCATGTATGGCATCATTTGTACACCATTTAATTGATAGTTTTGTTTTTTTGGGTCAACTGGTATACCCGTTTTTGGGTTAGCAAAAAGGCTTGCCAAATCATCTTTGGTTATGTTGAGGGCCGCGACCTCATCATAATCCAAACCATCATCAAACATCTGGTGCATTTCATCACGCCAACGAAGAGCGATATTTTTTTTGTTTGTAAGAGTTTCAATGTTATCCACTATGGTGTTTAACGTGGATTACATAGGAGCCAGTGCAGGTACATTATTGTATGTTCTATGCAAACCTCTCAACTCAGTGAGATTTTCATTTATCAAATCCTCGATTCAAGGATTGTTTTGAGGAGGTAGAGGATCATTTGGTGGACGGTTTTGTGGGGATACTGGATCATTTGGTGGTGGGTTGCGAGGAATATTATTCCCTGCCTCAGTGTCATCATTTTGATCAGCCATTCCTATTGAATTGCAAAACGTAATATATATTTAAAAAAATCTAAATTTTAACCATTTTTGTCAAAAAAAACCCTAGATTCAACTAAAACAAACAAAATCTTGTTAAAATCTATTAAATTTAGGTTTAAAATGAGTCGGGGGGGGGGGGGGGGGGGGGGGGGGAACATACCTAATATCTGATATCCGATCTGACTGCCCCAAATTCGCGTGAAAATAAGGGCTACGGGTCTGTGATTTTGTGTTTAATCCATGCACAGGTATCGGATATCCGATATTATATCGTATATTCGATATTATAATATATATAATATAACATATATATTACATTTTATATATTTTTATATTATATTTTATATTTATTATATTAATTTACTATATATTATAATATAAAATATTATTATTATACTATATTATTATAATTTATAATATATTATACTTTTTTATTATATATTATATTATAAGATATTACTTTTTATTATTATATTATATTATATATATATATATTATATTACATTACTATATATTATAATATATGAAATATTATATTATAGTATAATAATTATTATAATAATATTATTATTATATTATAGTATAATAATAATTATAATAATATTATTATATTATAGTATAATAATTATTATAATAATAATATTAAATAATAATAATATTATTATAATATAATAGTATGATATATTATTTAATATTATTATTATTATTTTATATCAATAATAATAATATTAAATAATATATCATACTATTATATAATTTTAATTATTAGTCGGATATTGGATTTAAAATCGGATATCCGATATGATATCGGATATCTGATAAGGCTCGGCTTAACCTTCCAGGTTTGGTTCCTGGATAGCTAAAAAAAAGTTAGAGCAGATTTTGAAGCGCTTTTAGGCATCTTCAAACTCTTTGTTTTTCACATCGCCACTTTTTGGCACACCATGATCCGGCACATACCCTATATACCTCTTATTTAGGTCTCAATTACAATTTATGTAAATTTAAATGTTAAAGTGGATCAAACATCAACATCTTGTGCAATTTTACATATTAAGTACATACAAATTACACATATATTTACATAGTTTAGATACCTCATATTAATTTATGTATTTATTAACATGTGTTTTTTTTTTACAATTTTATTTTACAAGACATCATTGAAGAGATGTGTTGAACCAATTTTATATTTTGAGTTCACTTCTATAAATATATCATTGGCATTGTCTTACATATATTGTGAAATATGTTGTACAAACTAATTTTAAAATGAGGGTTTACTTCTATTTGAAAGTTAAAGGTATGCACTTGATAAATTATAAATTAATTGTCAATTTAAGTAATGACCTATTTTTTTCTGTTACTTTTACATTCAAGCATGTTTAAATTAATGTTTGTTTGAAGTTTCAAATTACTATTGATTGTATTATTAAAAACAAGTCACTTGTACATGATAATTTAAAAATCATTGCTCATTGTATTGATTATATGTAATTGTTATTTGGATAATTGACATGTATGTTTAACCATGTTAACCATGTTGAATTTTCTATCAAAGAAACTAGTTGAATTTTCTTTTCTTGTGACATTTCCTTTCTATAAAAGTCTTTGATCCATTTTTCAATTTTTTTTACCACTGAAGGAGGGATTTTAAGGATAGTAATATAATAATTAGGAATAGTCAAAAGGACTACCTTTATCAAGAGAATTCTTCCCACCAAAGACAACCACCTAGCTTTCCATGCAAGAATTCTACTCTTAATCTGGTCTATAATAGAATTCCAATAGTAGACTTTATTGCTTCCCATAAAAAGGGAAGCCCAAGATATGATGTGGGAAATCACTTTATCAAAAATCTAAGGATCCCAAAAATTCTATTAGCAATATTTTCATTTACATTACACAAAAGTTTTTTTTTTTTTCTATGAGTTAATCTTTTGACCTGAAACAGTCGTATACAAATCCAAAACAAACTAATTTGTTTCACTTCCTAAGTAGAAGTAACCCAAACAATAAGGTTTCATCTACAAAGAGAGAGTGTGTAACTAAAATTCAACTTTCCACTATTTGCATACCTTTTTAAAGCCTAAGACTATGCTTATGTTGCATTGTTCTACTTAATGACTATACCATAATAATGAATAAGAAGGAAGCAAGGGATAACCATGCATTACTTCTTAAGATGACTAAAAAAATCCTACCAGAGAACCATTAATGATAAATGAGAACCATGACCTTAATAAACATGTCATCATCCATTTGCACCATTTCTTAGAAAGACAAACTTATAGAGGATATTTACTAGAAAAATCTAGAAATATCTATCATATGCTTTCATCATGTCTAATTTAATCACAAAACTAAGTAGCTGGAGTAAATATATAGAATAAGTGTCTCGTGTGCTACCAATGCACCCTGCATTATCACCCTTCTTATTAGGATCAACCACAAACATAAATAACAA
This sequence comes from Cupressus sempervirens, assembly GCA_028749045.1. Taxonomy (NCBI): domain Eukaryota; kingdom Viridiplantae; phylum Streptophyta; class Pinopsida; order Cupressales; family Cupressaceae; genus Cupressus; species Cupressus sempervirens. The sequence goes on along the minus strand of CM053784.1, from coordinate 8,725,668 downwards.
TTACATACAAATATAACCAATATTAGAAAATAATAGATAGCATAGAAGAGAATACAAGACACAAAGATTTAACGTGGTTCACGCAATCCCTGGGCTACATCCACCAACAACAAGTCAAATATTATCATTATCTAGTGATTATAATATGCAATCTCTTACATCTCGATATTGTCACAAGAAGCTATGATATCACCATAAATTATGAAATACCTAACCCTAAGGCATTTTATACAAGATTTTTCCACTTATAAAATTAGGGCTAGAATAAGGCATCCAATAGAAAAATAGTAGCTGATGACTTTTATAATAGTGAGTCATTTTTGCCTTTGGGGGCATTGCACCAAGACCCCACCTTACAATAGGGAGCACACCTAGGGCGATGCCACTTGACCTCATCTTGTGGATGTTGCCCCCAAAACCCCATAGAAATAATCTAGGGAGAAATTGGGCTGAATGAACCCATGGGTTTGATTAGGCTCCACTTCACAATAATCTCCCACTTGGAGACTGATCAAACTCCAAAAATATAACACTTCTTTTGACAAAGTCACATTGCTCTTGTGAAACAATGTATGGAATGATATTCTAGATTTATATATAGATAACTTTTGTGATGATCTTATATATAGTATTACAAAGAGATATGGGCTAAAAATCAACAACTGTAGTCGGATTTTGTATATTTGGAATTATTGTAATATTAGTGGTATTAAAATATCTTAATATTGGTATAATAATTCTTGACTCCTCAACTTCTAAAACAAGATCAACACAAAAAACATCCCAACACTTTTGGTAAAAAGGTGTTGTAAACCCATATGGTCCTAAAGCCTTGTCTAGTGGAAGAGAAAATACTACTTTTTGCAATTCTAATATAGGGAATGGAGCCATTAATCTATCATTATCCAAATCTATAACTAGAGATAGGATTACTAACTTTTAAAATAAATTAACCCCTTTTTCCTATATTCTATTGGAAATTTGATTCAAAATATCATTGTAAGAAGAAGATTGATTACAAAGAGGGAGATTATTGATAGAGAATGTTTTCAATCATTGTTTGGTCACTAATGTTAAACCTGCTATTTTTTGGAATGAATATTTATTATAAGATCCAAGTACTATTACTTGATTGATGAAGAGGAATTAATCAACAAGATGTAACAAAAGTACCTAAGGGAAAGGTTGAGTTATGGTTGTGTAATGAAGTGCAAGGATCAGTTAAGACAATGATAAAATGATGTATTGACAATATACTTGAAGATACAGAGGTTGCCCACAGTTAGAAACTTTAGAAGTATAAGTTGTAATAAGGTTTACTGCAAAGCTTAACTAAGTTCATTAGTGAGTGCCAAGCAAGCTAGTTCGAGCTGAGTAGATTTTTCAGTTAGTGCCGAGAAAATACAAAATCTAGTGTGTGCCGAGTGATACAAAAGGAGCTGAGCATGTTCAGGTGCCAAGAAAACTTTAGATGTTGAGTAACAAAAAAACTTAGTAGATGTCAAGTGAATCCACAGTAGGTGTCAAGCATCAATAAAATGCATTTGGTCCCGAGTAACACAGTATATGCCGAGCACCAAAATTTTAATAGTGCCAAGCTGCTGCATTATTTGAAAAGTCAAAGATTTGCCAAATCTAAGCTGACAAGGTTGTTACCTTGAATTTTTTGAACTAGATGGAGGATAAGGATGATGATTTGGAGGCATAGACTTTTAGATAAACCATTTTTGAGCAAATTCAAGAGGATTCTTCAAGATGTTTCTAGAAGGAACAAGAGATGGGTTAGATTCAATGAACCCTACCTAATCCATTCAAACTAAAATTAAAGGAGGGAAGAATCAAGTAGGAAAGAGGATTTTAGATTTCTATTTAAGGAGTCACAAGCCAAGAAGAAAGATTTTTTGGTGTGCCAAAATTGCGAAGTGGTTGAAGGGTGTCAAGGTGAAGGCATCAAGGAGAAGGAAGAATAGGGCACAGAGACTCTCCTTCGATAAGTGGTTAGAGAGAGATGATTTCATTGGTACATTGAGCATGAAGACTCAAGGAGACATAGCTTGGGAGGAGGACAACCTATCAAAGCTAAAGAGATTGAAAGCCAGGAAAATGCTATAAGTTAAACAGACATCTAAAATATGCAAAATTGTAATCAAGTCAAAACCACTTATTGTTACTCTCTAGCAATTGTATCAGTTAGGGTAAAATCCTATGGACATAGGTTGGTTTAACAACCATTTGTAGATCCTTTAATAGAGTGACATTCTAAGTGAATGTTCTAAAGTCCTCTAACTAGGCCCACTTCTAATAGGGTGGTTAAATCCTTTAACCAGGTCACATTTAATAATGTGTTGTAGCCTTTAACAGGGCAAGCCTTTCATAGGGCATCACTTCAGAAGAGTAAGAATTGAGTAGCATGTTACTAGTTATTTTTCCCGAATTGGTTTTCCACATAAATCATTGTGTTATGTGTTGATTCTTCATATGTTATGCTTGCATGTTGATTTATAGTAACTTGCTAAGTAGGAAAAGTTTAGGCTTGGATGAATGAATAGTTTGATGGACACACTTTACTTGATGGAAAAGTTTTAATTGGACATTTAGACCTTGAGTAACTGATTCACCCCCCTCTCAATTATTCTAAAGAATTTATAACATATTCTCACTATACTCTCTATTTTATGTCCAAAATTGTTGTCTAAAATTGAGAAAATTGTGGTTGCAACTCTCTTTTTCTTAGTAGAAGAATGGAAAAAATAAGTATTTTTATCTCCTTCTCTCAACTAAAATTCTATGGACTTTTTCCTCTAGTACTCTTCATCCTTACTACACAATTATGATCATTCCTATTACTCATAAATGTCCTTTGTTAATCCAAATTTAATGATCCCTTCATTAATCTTAGCTAATAGTCTCCTCTTGAAGGACATTCATAAACACCTTTGTATTCCATTCTTAGATCTAGGACTTGACAAACTTAATCTTGGAAGTGAACTGGAATATCTTTGTCCCCTTTACCATAGGTCCACACACATACCCACCATTGCCTTAATAAAAAATGAAAATGTGGATACCTAAACCACATACATTCGAATGTAAAAGATGACCAATGTTTTTGATTAACTAGTCTTGAAATAGATTTTTTTAGTAATATGGGGAAATGATTTGAATTTGACTGGGCCAAAATTTCTTACTCAAAATAGATGTCCTCTAAATTCCATAATATGGATACAAGAAAATAATCTAACATTTCTATTATTTGTAGAAACCTCATTCTTTTGTTTGTCCAAGTAAAATATCCATTTCTTGTTTTCACATCCCTCAAATTATTGTCTAATACAAAGGAACTTAAATCTTGCATTGTCTTCACAGGTGATATAATTCCCCCACACTTCTCTAAAGAATCCAAAACTACATTAAAATCCCATGCTCTGATGAAGAATCTATCATCTTGACATTGAATAATCCGAATCAAGGTATCCCATAGAGATTTCTTATCTCATGTGGATGTTGGGCCATATACATTAACCAAACAAAAGAGTGTTTCAAACCATGTAATTTTATTTCTAGACTATTCAATGCATTTTCCTTGTATAGTTCTAGGATTCGTTAACAGAACCATACCTTCAAAATCCCTAATACCTTAACCATGAAAAAAGTCCCAAAGGGTGAAACTACCATTAGATTTTGAAAATCGATCTTGTGAAAATTTGGTTTCTTGCAATAAAATAATATCTACCTTTGAAGAATCAAGAACTTTCTTGATTCTATATCTTTTGTTAGAGGCATTTATGCCTCTGACATTCCATGAAATTATCTTCATGGATGACAAGGAGAGCCCTTTATTCTCCTTGTTGATCTCTTTTTAGTTTAAAACTTAACATCTAACATACTTTGGATTCTTTCATCCACTTCTTGTTTGGTCTTGGCACACTTTTGACTCCCTGCCCCAAACTTTAGGCATTGTAACAACACAACTCTTTGTGGAAGGTGATTGCAAAATGGAAAGGCATTGTTAGGAAGAAAATTCTCATTTTCCTATAGAAACATCTACTTTAATCATCTTGTTGCCCAATTGTGAAATAGTACCATCTATTACATCATCATCAACACAATCCTTTGCATCTTCAAAAAATAATCAACTCTTATACTGAGGAATTCTAGTGGCAAAAATAGGTTGACTTGCTCCCTCTCCTTCATAATCATCATTATTAATTGTATCCAAACACATATTATCTTTCTCTTTCTTTGAAATACACAAACTAAAATTATGTTCTCCTTTTGTGACAATTGCAATATCATTCTTGAAATCTAATTCAACATCCATCAACTAGGCTTCTTTGTGATAACTTATGTTAGGATTAGTTTGTTGAACATTGGTGCCCCAAGTAACTTGAATTTTATCCTTCTGACTAGTCTACTCTTTTAGCCCTTCTACTTCATAATTTGGATGTTCCTCTACCCAATAAGTGACATTTCCATTTTGCATCACTACACAATCATGACAAGGGCATTATTTTGTTGCTATAAATGCACCTACTCCCATGACTATTTCTCTAATCAATGTTGGTGCCAAAGTTCCCAAATCTCATTTGCAAGATTTTCCAATTGCTAATTTCTCAAACCTTGAACTTAATATCCAAGTATTTAAGTGGGATTTTAATTGGCTTGTCTTGTAGCATGAGTTCATGCACAATACTATTAAGTTCTTGAGGCTAAATTTTCATAATAGGATTATCTTCCTTCTCCATTATCCTTAGTGTTGGTGTAAATAAGTATTTACTTATTACACTTACTTAAGTTTACTTAGGTTTATGCTTTATTTAATTATTTTGCATTATTTTATTATTTTTATTTTTGAGACACTTAGGATTTTGCACACCTTTTTGAGTTGTCATGTAGACAACGCAGGAGTACTCATCTCTATTTTAGCAAATGGTGTCTACAACACTAATTTGTGTGTCACACCCTTGTAGGCTTATCCTCTCATCACCGCACTTACTTTTGTGCTTAATGGAGGATAACCCATATCTGGTGGACATGTGCTTGGTTGTATGAGTTATCATGATGTTGATTATGAGGCATTCTAGATGTATCTTAGAGGCCTTTATATACAGGCACTCCTAGTGTACTTTTATAATTGCATGGGTTATGACATATTGAATACATTGTCATTCTGATCATACTCTCTCTCTCTCTTGGTCTACTATGTGCTTGTGTTTGAGTTCTTAGTTCCTGGGTGAATATTTCCCTTAAGAAAATTATTACATGGTATCAAAGCAACTTGGAGACTTTCTCATCACATAGCCATTCAAGACCACACTTTCTTCATCACCTCAACCCAAATTCGAAGTGCTGCAAAAACTAGGAGCATCTAGAGCCAGATCTGACCTTGCCATTGCATTTGAAATGCTGAACCGGTGAAAATCGACTATAAACTCAGCTACCTTGGCCCAAAGTTGATCATGAGGCAAAAAAAATTTCCAAATCAGAACCCGGAGGCCCCGATTAGCACAACGGGTATGGTCATTTTAGTATTTTAATTTCTCTGCAATTTAATTTTCAGAAAAAAAATTTGCCCACCCAGCAGAGAATTTTTTTTAGCAAACCCAGGCAGTGACACCCCGGATCTGCCATTTGGAGGTATTTTATTGGTTTGTCACAGGAGATTTATTAAATCTGATGCCATACCAATTTAACACAGCAAACACTGTACAATTTTTTTGGCATTGAGACAACCCACCACTAGTGGACTTGTCTCTGACTACTAAAAGAGTTTGTTTGTATAAATCCTGCGGCCCTTTTATTTTAAAGAGTCCACAAACCCTATGCACGACCAATGTGCAATTTTTGAATCCCATTTCTGACAAACAAAATTGCTTTTCCATCATTTCTCAACTCACACATTGGATTCCCAGCATCAAAAATTATTTTCGGCGCGTTGAAAATCTCGCCCGCAGAGGGTAACTATTCTCTCTAGCCTCTGCAAGTTAACTCCGGCAACGCAGCAATCATGACACCAGCATTAAGGTTTTCTGACATAGTATTCCCAATTTTGGAAATGATAGTGGTTCTTAGTGAGGGTTTCAACAAAATTCCCAACGTCAACTTTAGAGATTTCGACGTCACTTTTACCTAGCCGCTATTTTACATTATCGCAACTCTGTTTCCCGGCAACCTATTTTGCATTTCTCGGTGCAACATCTTTTTGAAATCTTGGTAGCCTGCACACAACCAACCTCTAGTTGGGTCTTTTAGTTTTGGTGATGTAAGATATTTTCTCGCCTAGTGAGAGTACATCCGCCACATCAGACAAGCTGACAACCACGTGGACTTCTCTCCCTGCCATGTTGGCTGACTTAGCCACCACACAAACTTAGCTATCGCAGTTAGCATGCGAGACTGCCATGTCACCAATGGAACCCAGTGTTTTTCCATGTAAGCATACTAATTTTCCATGTGAACATTCTGTATAGTACAGACACATCGAGTCAGCAGACACATCATCTAAGGACTGTCTTTTTTTCTGACATCATCAAAACATTGTCTTAAAATTGATAGTTGTTTGACAGTCATTTCCAGGAGTTTGAAAACTGTAGTGATTTCCATTTGACCATCAAATTTATACTTGTAGTTTTCCTTCTAGACCCCTCTCCAGATTTCTTTTCAGTTTGGTAGCCTAACTTTGCGAGCCCATAACTTGGACATCTAGACTCTGATTCAGGTGCAATTTTTTTTGAAATTGGGTAAAACTTCCTGAATTTTCAAGTGGTGTGGTTTTGGTGCATAGATTTTCCAAAAATTGTATTTTTTAATGATTGTACCTGCATAATCTTGCATTTTACAACTTCAGAAGCTCCATACGGGCACATCTGGTCACTTTTTTAGGTTTTGTTTTTTTTGAAAGTGCATTTTTTTTGTCTACTTTCTAAATCTAAAGTCAGATTCTAGGGTTGTGTGGACCAATTTTTCACTTTAAGAATTAGGCCTTTTTCGGCATTGTAAAGCTTTAATTATTTTTTCAGAATTGTTGTAAAACTAAGCTACAATGCTTAAGTGATAGATTTTAGCCTCACAAGGCAGTTGTAAAAGCAAAATCAAAAAGTCCACTTTGTTTGTTTTGACAAGTGGCCCATTGTAAATGCACTACTTATAAAGTGCCAAAGCATCTTTTTTGGGGGGTTCTTTTGATTGAGTGAAAAGGGGGAGTGTGTACTATGTTTTTGTGTCTCTCTTTTTTTCTCTTTACATTTTTGCATCATGGGTTTTAAATGTCCTCCTCTAACTTCATGCAACCATTCTACATGGAAAGATATTGCATGGAGTAGATTAATTGAAAAAGGATATAGTCTTTATGTTGATGGTACAATTACCAAACCTACTGATGCTAAAGAACTCATTGATTGGAAAAAAAAAGACCAACATGCTTTAGGTGTTATCAGGAGTTGTGTTCATGGGGATCTTCTCTTTCACATTAAAAATTGTTCAAACTCTAAAGAAGCTTGGGATAAACTTGAACAATTGTCTAGCAAAGTGGATGAAGAAAAGGGATTTCAGATTGAGGATGATCTACTTCTCTTGGATCCTAAGAATTATGACACAATTCAAGATTACATCATCAAAGTCAATGAGTATAGGGTACTTCTAAAAGATTGTAGAAATCCCATGAAGGATGACAGGTTGATTCATCATATCCTGAAAAGACTACCTTCTAAGTACGCCAACTTTATTTTGAGTTTTAATACTCACAGGTTGACCATGGGATATGCTTACTAGAAGCCTTCTTTTGATGGATTTGTAGACATGTTGACTATTGAACAATCTCGCTTGGTGGATTTTGGACTTCTCAAGTCATCAAATACGAAAGCCTTGGTGGCTAGTGATGATCACAAATCAAGTCAAGGGGGGAAAAGCAACAACAAAAAGAAGTAGTGGAAGCAAAAAACACAATCTAAGACACAACAATCCTCCGCTCAACAAGGAAATTCTTCTTCAAACAAGAAGGGAAGTAATGACAAGAAGGACAAACGCTTTTGTGTATACTACAAAAGCCAAATCATGACGAGCATCATTGCAAGACAAAAAGAATTGATGAGTTAGAAAATCTACTCAAGAAGAACAAGATTCAAGTGCTAGGTACTTCCAAGGATACAACTCCAACCTCTTCAAAAGGTAAAATTCAAGCACTTATGGCAAACTCAAGTTCTTCTTTGGAATGGATACTTGACTTAGGTGCCTCTTACCATATGGGTTCTTTAAAGGAAGACGTTTCTTCATTGCAACAGTCAAAGGTACCACACATCTTTGTGGGAGATGATGCTAAGATGGAAGTTGAAGGGATAGGACATGTCAAAATGGAAAATGGGGAATTCAAAGATGTTCTCTACATTCCAAATCTAAGCTCCAATCTCCTATCAGTTTACCAAATCACTCACCTAGGAGATGGTCATAAGGTTGAGTTCCTTCCCGATTTAGTGATGGTGTGAAGTCTAAAAGATGATTCATTGGTAGCAGTTGGAAAAGTCAATAATGACAAGAGGCTTTATTCCTTCTCTCAATTTTGCCTAAGAGTCCTTCCCAAGCCTTTTTAACTCACTCTACTTCACAAATCAACTTATGGCATGAGGGGTTTGGTCACCTTGACTTCTGCTCTCTTCAGCAACTTTGCTCTAAACATATGGTCAAAGATCTACCTAATATCAACTTTTCTAAGGGAGAATTTTCATCTTGTTCAGTGGATATGAATCCCAAGGAGAAGTATGATAAAGGGAAGTCTTCTCGAGCTCTAGTTGTTCTTCAGCTTGTTCACATGGTATAAGTAGGACCCTTTGCAGTGAATTTAGTCAGCCAAGGCCGCTACATACTCACATTTGTTGATGACTTTTCAAGATTCATTTGGGTCTTTTTCCTTCATCATAAGAGTGAAGTGGTTCATAAGATTTAAGACTTCAAGACTCATAATGAACACAAGTCAAGGAAAGCCATCAAAGTACTAAGGGTGGACAATGAGAATAGATATATAGATAGAAGACTTAAGGACTTTTGTAGAATTGAGGGGATTGATCTTCAGAATTCACCAGCATTCAGTTTGCACAAGACCAATGTTGCAGCTATGAGGATTAGTACTCTCAAGATAATGGCAAGTTGCATGATAAAGGCCAAGTCTCTTGATCCTACATTAGAAGTTGAAGCCATTAGCAGTACTACTCACATACTTAACAGGTCTCCTCATCTAGCCTTAGATGGCAAGACACCTTTTGAGGCATGGTGTGGTAGAAAACTAGTTGTGAGTCACCTTAGAGTCTTTGGTTGTCCAGCATGGGCAAACCTTTCTTCTGGGAGTTGCAAGGTATCGGCACCTAGGCCTTGTACCTTTATCGATTATGAAGACAATGTGAAGGCTTATAGACTAATGGATCCAGAGACTCATGAGATCTTTGTGGAGAAGGATGTTCACTTTTAGGAGATTTCATCTAGCTTATCCTCTACTCCTCTCCACACTTCATACACAGTTGCAGTGAGAGATCACATCAATCCAATCCACATGCTTATATTGCCATAGTGAAAGGTCCAACATAGCATGGTACATCTCAGCTTCCAGCTCCAGCTTCAGTTGACTTGGGAGACACACTTAAGGACATACATCTTCTCATTGATGAAGGTGATTCTTCTACAATTGTTGTGAGGGCTCACTTTGACCCTCATGTCCATTCTCTACACAATCAATCTTCATAGGTTGGCGTGATTGTGGATCCTTATGAACAAAAATTAGTGGAAGTCTCTTTGTCAGTTGAGGAGACATATGGTTCAGTGGAACAGGTTCAACAGACATCCTTGCCAGATCTACATTCATTTTTTTCAGCACAGTTGGAAGGGGTGAACTTCAGCATCAATACAGGGATACTTGAGCAGGTTTCAGGGCCAACATACATCTTTAAGAGTGTACCTTTTCCTTTGTTTCTTCCTAAGGGGAGGAACACCATTCTGCATTCTTGGACCAGCTTCTTCATCAGAGCGGCTTTCACTTGTTGGCATTCTTCTTTTGGTGGGGGAGCCTATTTTGTCTCTCTTCCTTCTCTCATTCTCTTTTGTATATACTGGATGTATGTCATAATGGGGGGGTCTTGATTACTCCATCCATTGATGCATCCTTATTTATGTCTCTTTTTGGGGGAGGGTTTTTCTCATGAGGTTTTCCCTCTTTCCCTGCTTTATGAGAGATTTGCATCTTCATTATGTAAATGGGTACCTAACATGGCCTAGTAGCCAAGACCCATTATGCATCTTCATCCTAGTTCGTAAGCTTAAGGGAATTCCCCTAAGTTGCACTTAAGGGGGGGTGTTGGTGTAAATAAGTATTTACTTATTACACTTACTTAAATTTACTTAGGTTTATGCATTATTTAATTATTTTTCATTATTTTATTATTTTTATTTTTGAGACACTTAGGAGTTTACGCACCTTTTTGAGTTGTCATGTAGACAACACAGGAGTATACAACTCTATTTTAGCACATGGTGTCTACAACACTAATTTGTGTGTCACACCCTTGTAGGCTTATCCTCTCATCACTGCACTTACTTCCATGCTTAATGGAGGATAACACATATCTGGTGGACATGTGCTTGGTTGTATGACTTATCATGATGCTGATTACAAGGCATTCTAGATGTATCTTAGAATCCTTTATATACAGGCACTCCTAGTGTACTTTTACAATTGCATGGATTATGACATATTGAATACATTGTCATTCTGATCATACTCTCTCTCTCTCTTGGTCTACTGTGTGCTTGTGTTTGAGTTCTTAGTTCCTGGGTGAATTTTTCCCTTAGGAAAATTCTTACACTTAGTAGTTTCCTATTTGAAGAATACTAGAACAACTCTATTAAAATCATCATCAACCCTTTAAATAACATCCATATAAAAAACACACAAATCTAAATATTTTTGATAAACTCATAACACTCTCCCACCAAAATCCAATCTCCCTCTTATCTTGAGACTAAAATCTCCCATAACCCAATACTAACTACTAATCCTATTTATTCTACCAAGATAGCGAGCATTTGTGAGAATCAATACTAACATCCTGACAAATAAATATATCCTCTTGATTAGATTCCTAACAATGCGTACTAAAATTCTCTAAAGATTCTATCATGCCCAAAATATCAAGGCAAAAACACACAACTTATTTTTTTTTAAAGTTAAATATCCACTATGTTAAATACATGTTACATTTGGTGTGCTATGGAGTTTGATAAAGAAATAAAGTTATTTTTTATTACATTATATTTAGATGCAAAGTTGACCTTTCAACCAACTGTGCAGGTTAAAAACACTGAAGTCAAGATGTTATGGGAACACCTTGTCTAGTTCAACTAGGCGGGTTGACTAAATGCTAATTCTTTGAATAGGTCAACCTTTCTTGACCATTATGTATGTCACATTATTAAGTTTGTGTAATTTCATAAGTTATATTAGGTTATCATTTCATCTACTAATCATTTAGTGTATTAGTTCAATCTCCTAGGTGAGTTAGTCTCATTATTACAATAAGTTATCTAATACCTTAATATTTGATTCCAATTATTAAAATAAACTATTAAATTAATTTAAATCATTAAATATTTATTATAAAATTGTTTACAATGTTCATTTCATTTTAAAACATAATCCAATTTACTAACTCAAGATGTCTAGTCAACTTCGTCTTACAACCCCTTTTAAACATTACATGCACATTAACATTCTAATAACACCTTAAAATAAAAAAATTAATAAAAATTTAAATTATATCTAATTAAATATTTAATAGAATAATATAATGCTTAGGTTCATTCATTATTTTAAACCTAATTATACATATACTCATACATTGAAGAACATGGGTTTACCTCCCTATGTTACTATCTCAATTAAACTCCAATACTAATCCTATAGACTAATGTTCATAATCCCTTTTACCAACTTTACTAAATTTATTATTTTCAATCACAAAGATGAAATTTAATTCCATATATCCATTAAAATATTCAACTTAAAATTTAAAACTCGATCCATTAACTTCTAACCATCCCCTAACATTATACTAAGTCTACAACTCCCTTTTTAAATATACTATTATTAAATTGCCCCTTTTCTCACAAAAAAATTCAAATTTATTAATTAAAAAATAATAAAGAAAAACATTTAAATATCCTAAACCGTAATTAAACCATATTACTTTTTCAAATCTCGTTGTAACCTACCTAATCATACTAATCTCTATGCTTTTTTTTCTTAATCCTGACCCTACCCCTAACCTACTTGGCCACTTGTCAAGTGATCTACCCTCTTCCCAAGGCTATTGGTAGGTCCCATATGTGTTGGAATTATAGATGGAGTAACTAAGATGTAGGGGGGGTGTGAATCAATTACCACAAAAACAAATCCACAAATCCCTTAGATGTCAACAAGTTACTTACTGTTGTCACTCGGTAAATATTCACAAAAATGTTGTAACTCAGTAGATTAACTTGTTACTGATCTTTAAGCATTCACAATTATTAACATGCATATAAAAGAAAATAACATGAACACAAGAGACACCAGAATTAACATGGAAACCTAATATAGAAAAAACCACCAAGTAACTAGCTACCAATTTTCACTCCTCTGAAGTGAGCCTTGTTAGGAGCCAACCCTGTTAGAGGTTACAAAACACACTGTTAGGTGTGACCCTGTTAGAGGATTTAATCACCTTGTTAAGAGTGGCCTTGCTAGAGGTCTTTAGAACAATTCAATTTAACTATCACCTTGTTAGAGGATTTACAAAATGGCTCCTAAACTAACTCTATTAAGAGATTTTGGAATCACTGCTACAATGGTTAGAAAGTAACAATAAATTGACCTGAATAAGATGTAACTAAAATTTCTAATTACAGATCTCTATTCTACACCATTAGATCCTCCTTGATCAAATATAGCTTTGCTACTCCTCAATGATCTCTGATCATCCTTCAAAATTAGCTCTCACAATAATCAGTCCTCCTTCACATTCATATCACATCAAATTCATCACACTTAAAATTTGCAACTTGATCTCTTATATATACCATTCAAATTATCAAGTCAGCACATTCATAAGTTACATTTACCAATAAGCCATACATCAGTTAGCTACAAATATTGCATTAAACAAATAAACTTTATTTTCCAAAACAATGAAATCCTTCATTGGCTGACCCTGCTTGGTAAACACTGCTCTAGAAACAATTTCTTGAGTTAACCATCTCAACTCAGTTAACACTAAAAATTCTATGAAATCCTTTAGTTGTCAAGTGAACTCAATAAGAACTAAATTTCCTTCACTAACCATGAGAGCTTGGTAAGAACTGTTCTCTGTTATATTTTCCTTTGATGACCAAGTAAGCTCGGTAGACACTAAATTTCCTTTGCTCACCTTGAAAGCTTGGTAATAAATATCTACATAAGGTAAAGTCTGAGAACACTTGATAGACACTATAAACCTTCTTTTTTAACCTTTTGAGCTCAGTGGACTCTGACTAATAACTGATATGACATTTGTGTAACATCAAAGACAACACACAATTGAACAATTGTATCCAACAATCTCCCTCTTTGGCATTGATGGCAACACAACATGTCATAGTAGAATGAAATTTGAAAAAAATTCTTTTCTAATAGAATGCTTCTCCCTCTTACATTTCATTCAAAAAAACTCCTTAAATACAATAATCTCCCTCTTTCATAGTAATCTCTCCCTCTTGCATACACTCTCTTTTTCTTGCAAATTTCAGAAAGATATGACAGTAAACTCTCCCTCTTTGACAACACATGCCAAAGATAACACGACTCAAATGAAATTCAATGTACCTTAAGTACTGATTCATATGCAATGTCTTCATTACTTTGTTGCATCAACTAATAGATCTTCAATTCTGTTCCTATTGATGCATCACTAAAACTATATTTTAGTGAGTTTTAGATAGGGGAATGAACCCTAACTTACCTCTTAGATACAAGAATGCATCCTTAGGTAAAGGTTTTGTGAATATGTCAGCAATTTGTTCCTTTGTATATACATATTCCAATCTGATCTCGTTATCCTGTACCAATTCTCTGACAAAGTGATACTTTATAGTAATATGCTTGGTTTTTGAATGCATCACTGGATTCTTGGACATGTTTATTGCACTTGTATTGTCACAAAGCATAACAACATGTTCTTTGGTTTCTTCCTTCATACCTTCCAATAACTATTTGAACCAAACAATATTTGAATAGTTTACTACTACTACAACATATTCTACCTCTGTTGTGGACTAGGATGTACAATTTTGCTTTTTACTTGTCCAAGAAACCAACCTTTTTCCAAGAAAGAAAGCTCCTCCACTTGTACTCTTTCTGTCATCAATGTTTCCTGCACAATCTACATCAGTAAATACTTTTAAACCTAGATTTCCTCCAAGTTTATACCATAATCCATTATCTTTAGTTCCTTTCAAATATCTCATGATCCTTTTGATTGCCATCATGTGATTTTTTTTAGTTTTGCTGAAAATCTTACTACAATACCAACTGAAAGGGCAATGTCTGGTCTTGTATGCACTACATACTACAACTTTTCAATCATAGATCTATACAATGTCTAATCGACTTCCTTTGATTCATCATCCTTGGTAATATTCAATCCAGTACAAATATGAGTCCCAACTGGTTTGCAGTCTTCCATACCAAACTTTTTTAGTATCTCCTTGATGTATTTAGATTGAGTGATGTAGATGCCATTCTTATTCTGCTAAATTTGAAGACCAACAAAGAATTTGATCTCACCAAACATTGACATTTCAAATTCCTTATTCATTTGTTCTAATTTTATTTTGTAAAGATCATCATTTCCTGTGAACAAAGTATCATCTACAAATATTTTTTCCAAAACAATCTTATTATCTAGTCCTTCGTTGATATACAAGCTACTATTATCATTAGTTCTTTGAAAACCAATCTGAATAAGATAGTTATGTAGTCTTTCATACCATGCTCTAAGGACTTGCTTCATACCATACAATGCTTTATGTAATTTTCAGACCATGTCCTTCTTGTTTGGATCAACAAAGCCTTTAGGTTGTTCAATGTAAACCTCTTCATCTAGTGTACCATTGACAAATGCTGACTTGACATCCATCTAATAAAATTTGAATCCTTTATATGTAGCATATGCAAGTAAGTTTTAGACACCTTCCAATCTTATGATAAGAGAAAAAGTCTCTCCATAGTCTACACCTTCTTCTTGAGAGTATCATTTGCATACTAGTCTAGCTTTGTTCCTTGACACCTTACCATCTTTATTTAACCTATTTTTTAATACCCACTTAGTTCCAATTACATTTTTGTCTTTAGGCCTATGTACAAGAGTCTATGTTTTGTTTTTCTCTATCTACTCTATCTCTTTATTCATAGCTTCAATCCAACTTTCATTTTCTAATGCATCTTTGACATTTCTAGGTTCCAAATCAGCAAGTAAACTAGTGCCTTTCAACTTACTTATTTTCATAGTTCCTTCAGATTTATCTCCAATGATCTAATTTGGTGCATGATACCTCCTAACATACTTAGCTAATATAGGTTCCTTTCCTTTTGAATGCTTTGCATTTTCATCCTCTTGCACTTTAGCTTTAGGTTCTAACTATCTTGTCTACAGCTTGGGTCCTTCAGACTCGATAGTCATTGGATCGGTAGCATCAGAATGTGACTTGAGTTCCTATAGCTCGGTTTGAACTTCCTACAACTTGGTTACTAAAGACTCAGTAGTAGAAGATTCCTGATTGTCAAGCGTATCTGGTACTGTATCATGTTCAATGAAAATAAAACTTCTATAGTCTTCTTGTTCCCTTTTTCTTTCTTCTTTAGTTCTTTATGCAAACTCATCAACTTTCACATGTGCAATTTCTATGACTTTGTGAGTAGACAAATTAAAACATCTATATGCTTTACTCTTGCAAGAATATCCCAAAATATTCCTTCATCACCCTTCACATGAAATTTACCTTTTCTAGAATCTTTCAAAATGTAACATTTTCTTCCAAATACTTTTAGGTAACTTACATTGGGTTTGTAGCCATACCATAACTCATAGGGAATTTTGAACGTGTCCTTCTTCAACTATACTTAGTTCAAGGTATGAACTACAGTGTTTATAGCTTCCTTCTAGTATTTGATAGCAATGCTCTTTTCAATCATTAAGGTTCTTGCATAGTCCATGATAGATTTGTTCCTTCTTTCAGCTATTCCATTTTGTTCAGGAGTTTTAGGTGCTGAAACCTACCTTTTGATTCCCCTTTCAATGAAAAAGTTATTGAACTCATGTGAAATGAACTCACTACCTCTGTCTAACCTCAAGAATTTTAGTCTTTTTCCTATTTCCTTCTCTACTCTGGCCAAATACCATTTGAACTTCTCAAATGCTTCTAATTTCTATCTTAAGTACATGATAGTCATCATTCTTGAGTAATCATCAACAAAAAGAATGAAGAACTTTTCACTAGTATAACTTTAAATTCCAATAAGTCCACACAAATTAGTATGCACAATTTTTAAAACTTCTTCAGACTAATAGTTTTTACTTTTAAAGCTAGTCTTTCCCATCTTGCCAATTTGACAATTCTTGCATAGACCAACCTTAGGTTTCTTTATGTTAGGAATGCCTCCTACTTTCCTAAATTTACTTATTTTCACCAAGTTATCAGAGTTCACATGACACAACCTCCTATGCCATAACCAAATTTCTTCAACTTGAGCAATAAAGCATGAACATTCAACAAGTTCAAGATAAAATAAGTTACCTTTTGTTTGAGTGTTTGATCCAATCAGATTTCCTTTGCCATCAAGCAGTCTTGCTTTTCCAGGCATGAATTTCACTTTGAATCCATTCTTGAGTAGTTGTGCCACACTCAAAAAAATTTGTTTTAGTCCTTCTACCCAATATGCATTATCACATACAAGTTCTTTGGTTAAAGAGCTTCTTCCTTTTCCTTTTATACAACAAGGTTCATTATTACCAAACCTTACACTACCACCATCATAGTCTTCAAAATGTTCAAACTTAGTTTTATCACCAGTCATGTGATGAGAACAACCACTATCTATAATCCATGTATCATTTTTGCTCACATGAGAAATAAGTGTCATTTCCTCGTCATTATTAAACTCATCCTTTACAACAATGCAAACAATTTCATCTTCTTCTTCATCATCAGAATCATTAGAATCTTTAGCCATAAAACATGTTTTCTTACCTTTGTCCTTGAATGATTTGAAGTCTTTCTTGCCATTGAACTTGTGACCTTTCTTCTCATCCTTGTTCTAATTATTTGGGCACCTAGCAGCAATATGTCCAATTTCTTCACAAGAAAAATAGATTACAGGAACCTTACCTTTGTATTTCCCTTTGCCTCTTGAATATTTTCTTGCTAGTAGAGCTTCAACCACCTCAAGATAACTATCTAAAATTTGTTCTAATTCTTTACCACTATCTGACTGAGAATCCTTTATCTTCTTTCCTTTCTCCTTGAGTGAAAGCTTGGATTCAAATGTTGATTCAATGTTCTTGGCAGATGGAACATAATTATCATAATTATCTAGCTCAAATGCAGTCAATCTTCCAACTATGGCCTCTAAATTTATCTTATGATTTGCTTCACATCTTCTTTCTTAAATTGTAGAAACTCTGATTGCATAAATGGGAAGTAGTGTTCTAAAAACTTTACTTATAATTATTTCCTCCTTGATATCTCCTCTAGATGCTTTGATTGCACTAACACTTGCCTTAACTCTTTCAACATATTTTGCAATGTTTTTATCTTCTCTCATCCTCATTTGATCGAATTGACCTCAAAAACTTTTTTCTTTGGATCTTCTCACATTATCATCACCTTCATATATCTCTTTCAGCTTGTTCCACATTTCAAAGGTAGTTTTGCAATCCTTGATATTATCAAATTCTTCATAACTTAGGGCAGATACAATATCTATCATCATGTTGTTGTGAGTCTTCTTTTTAGCAATATCATTGATAGATAATGTGCCAGTAGGCTCTACATATTTTTCATCAAGGTACTTCAACCTTGTATCACCAATAGAAGCAAGATGAATTCTCATCAATCCTTTCTATGCTGAGAAGTTGTCCCTATTAAGTCTTGGAATTTCCCTCTTGTAAGACATCCTAATCTTTAGCTTAGATCCTTGAAATCTTTCCTACAAGCACCAAAAGCTCTAATACCAACTATTGGAATTATAGATGGAGTAACTGAGAGGGGGCAAGGTGAATCAGTTATCACAAAAACAAATCCATAGATCCCTTAGATGTCAAGAAGTTACTTATTTTTGTCACTCGGTAAATATTCATAAAAATGTCGTAACTCAGTACATTAACTTGTTACTAATATTTAAGCATTCACAATTATTAACATGCATATGAAAGCAAATAACATGAACACAAGAGACACCAAATTTAATGTGGAAACCCAATATGGGAAAAACCACCAAGTAATTAGCTACCAATTTTCACTCTTCTGAAGTGAGCCCTGTTAGGAGCCAACCCTATTAAAGGTTACAAAACACATTGTTAGTTGTGACCCTATTAGAGGATTTAATCACCCTATTAAGAGTGGCCTTGCTAGAGGTCTTTAGAACAATTCAACTGAACTATCACCTTGTTAGAGGATTTACAAAATAGCTCCTAAACCAACTCTGTTAAGAGATTTTGGAATCACTGCTACAATGGTTAGAAAGTAACAATGAATTAACCTAAATAAAATGCAACTCAATTTTCTGATTATAGGTCTCTATTCTGCACCATTAGATCCTCCTTGATTAAATATAGCTTTGCTGCTCCTTAATAATCTCTAATCATCCTTTAAAATTAGCTCTACAATAATTAGTCCTCCTTCACATTCATATCACATCAAATTCATCACACTTAAAATTTGCAACTTGACCTCTTATACATACCATTTAGATTATCCAGTCAACACATTCACAAGTTATATTTACCAATAAACCATACATCAGTCAGCTACAAATATTGCATTAAACAAATAAACTTTATTTCCCAAAACAATGAAATCCTTCATTGGCTGACCCTGCTCAGTAAACACTACTCCAGAAAAAATTTCCTAAGTTAACCATCTCAACTCGGTTAACACTAAAAATTCTGCAAAATCCTTTGGCTACTGAGTGAAATCGATAAGAATTAAATTTCTTTTGCTAACCTTGAAATCTCGACAAAAACTGTCTACACAAGGTAAAGTCTGAGAATACTTGGTAGACACTATAAACCTTCTTTCCTAACCTTCTGAGCTCGATAGACTCTGACTAATAACTGATATGAAATTTGTGTAACATCAAAGACAACACACAATTGAGCAATTGTATCCAAAAATATGTACTTAGTACTCTTCCCCATGCCTATAAAATGTAGCAAGGATCAGCCCAGGGCCAAGTACACCTGCTTGGCTTGAAAGTTTAAAAAGTTTGCAAGAAAAGGTGAACAAAAAGGTAAATCATGTTGCAATATTGAAATGTCATTTACTTAAAAGTTTTCAAAACCATTTCTGCCCTCCATTTCCTATTCAATGCATATGTCACCTAATATTGTACACAAGGACAAGTGGGGAATGGGTTAGATAATCCAAAATGGGGGGAGTTATGTCATAAAGTTTATATGGTGAGTTCAAAGGTAAGGGATAAAGGTAAGTTTATATTATTTTATAATGGTATGCTTGGATATTTTCCTATTGAATTTGGTATATTTCAAAAGTATATTTATTTATTTATATTTATTATAATGACTCTCATAGTTTTGAATTAAATCTCCTCCCCGTGTATTTTATAGCATCCTGTAGATGCATATTTTTTTGAAAATTTTCAACTCTTTATTTTTGTGGGAACTTCTAAAATGGATTTAGTAGGTAATATTTCCAACTTGAATAGGCATATTAGGGGTATTAAATATTTTTTAAGAATATATTAGTGGGGTAATAGCTAGTTCCCATTTACCTTATAATGTATATGATTAATCCATTATGTCTTATTAATAAATTAGATACAACTATAGAACTATATCCATTAAACATGGATTTTGATTTTTAAATAACTTAAGAAAATGTATCCATAATAAAAATTAATTTCTTTATGCAGCAATGTATCTGTATTATAATAAATCATCTTGTATTCAAAATTTAAATCGAAGGTTACAAGAAGTTGATTTATGGAAAAACTAAAGTTCTACATTTATGTCGTTCCAAGCAATTAAATGATTTGCAATGAAATCTATTTAACATATTCTCATTTCAACAATAAACTTATACATAAGGATCATAATATTTTTTTTTTAAATAACATCTACATCATTAATTACAATTCAATAGGTCTCAATAGAGATACATAATTTCTTCTTATAACAAGGTAACAAGATACACTGAAAAAAATCATAAGGAGAAATCTCCAACAAGACTAAAGGGACACTACCAAGGCTCCAATTTTGAGATGCTCCACCATAAGGAACTATCCAAGAAATTTGTAAATATACAAGAACAACCATGGAGAGCTCACCTCCCAACCAAGGCCTTGATGAAAGGCCACACCCCAAGCTAGGAGAACCAGTAACCGATCGGGTGACATTCAGAAAACAATCATAATGACACACTCAAAATATAGTTCCAATCCAAGGTATGCACAATTGGTTTCATAATGAAACTATGACTAGGGAGAAGGTGGGGTTTTTGAGGTAGGAGATGGCAATCATGAACACAAATCATATGCCTCTTCCAAGGCTACCAAATCACATAAACTTCCATTTCTTTATCTCCTTATTTCCCCCAAAAAAAAAATCATTTTTTATTGATAAGAAAGGGCCCATATCACCTTACTTTCTCCCTCTTCTCATCATGAGAAGAGACTCTTCATAGACCTGGAGTCCAACTAAATCCCTTCTCCAATACATGACCACTTCTACCCTATTCAAGGGTGAGTAATGCCAACACTCCCTTCATAGTTTCCCCAATAAAACAATTAAAATAAACATGAAAAGAAAAAAAATAAAATTCACAATATCCATCCCTTAGATGATACAAATACACACACATACTACAATATGCAAGAATTTAACACATACAAGAAATGAACAAGGACATAACCATATAGATGGAGAACCTACCTTCACAAAGGTTATGGTAATAAAATTTGAGATGAGCTAAATCCTCTCCTCCTTGCAATTTCCAAAACTTGACTTCTCTAAATGTAGAGAATGGGTGAACAACCTTCAACTCTTCAAAGAGACTCTAAATAGCTTCTAAACTCACCCACCCAAAAATAGCAATAACTCCATAGTTGACTTAAGCCTTAAATGGTCTTCCCACTTGCCCCTATCATAAAGACAACTTTTTAGAGGAGTGGAAACTTGGATAACCTCATGGAGATGATCCATTTTCGCACAAAAGGAAAATTGGGATATTTTAGGGCTCATAAATGTTGCTAGGAAGTTCTATAAGGGTGGAAAAGGTTCCTAATCCATATACATACCACTAGGAAACTTGAATTACATTAAATTTGGCCTTTAGGATCATTTTAGAGCCTATACAAGTGGCTTGAAATATTTGATCTTAAAAAACCTAAGGATGAAACCTTTCCACTAAACTCTAATTAAGGAGATTAATCAAGGTTACTAACTAATCAAACTCAGATTAATGGGTTACTCTGCTAATCCTAAATTGACATGTCAGCACACATATGCATAAAACAAGTGTCAAGTGACACCATAAGATTTACTTTTACATAACATTTGGCATGTCATAAAATACAAAATGATGCACACATATTCAAATTACAATACAAATTGAACACTTGACAATGAAGTTTGAATCACTTTATTGGATTCAACCTTAGTATTATAATTTACACATAGAGTTAATTACCAATTATTTGATTAATTCCATGGTTAATTATCCTGAGCACTCAATTTGAATATCAATAGTTTGATAACATCACTTTCATATATTTAAATAAAATTTGCATAATCACATTGATCAAAACATTTAAAATTTCATTTAAATACCCTATCTCATTTCTGAACACATATGTAATTGTCACTAATCTCGTAATTGAATCATCATAATAGTTTCATCAGTTTGAATTAAAGTATTGAAATAATTATCTTAATGCATATGTATACCTAAAACATGATAAACATCATCAATAGGGCATACTGAACTATCTGAATGCATATACCCTAATCATGAAGGTACCATAATTAACATCATCATCATAAGGTGAAACACCTCATATCATCATTAGTACAAATTAATGTTTAAACAATTGAACAATGTAGTAAGTCTCAAATCACTAGGTATCAAAACATGAACATATCAATTAATCTCAATTTCCATTAGGACACCTAAATAATAAAATGTCAATTCATATCCATCATCATAATCATTATACATAAGATAGCCATAATTTATCATGATGTCATCTACATGGTTTCTAGCAAGAGCAACAACATTTTCCATGCCATTGCTTTGTCATGCTCATATATCTATTTAGATCTCCTATAAAGGTTTAATCAAGAAATTCACATTTAATTAATTACATATGAAAAAGGGTCTTACATCCTATCCCACTAGCCTTTGGCTTCCTCCTAGAAGTCACACAAAATGAGATGTTTGTCCCAAGATAGACTGTGTCTAAACTTATACACCAAATTTACTCCTATCAAAAGAATGATTAATAATTCAAATACATACCCAGGGATGATTGTAATACCCCAAAATTGGCTCATTGCCATGATACCAATTCTGGTCTATCTAAATCAATTCTAAGGTCCTATTTCACTAGGAAATTCTTATTTTGATTTTTGCTACTTGACTTAATTGTCAAATGCAGAAAATCCTAATCTGCATTAATCACACTCTTTATTTAATTCCCAAGTATTGACTCAAACTAGCTACATTAAACCTATTGCTCAAATTTAATTTAATTATAAGTATTTATACTTTAATTAAATTAAATTACTTCTTTAGCTAATGTACAAAGGAATTAAATATATTTGATTTAATTAAATATCCTCATTCTAATTGTTGAATTTAATTATTCTATTTAGAATACTCAATTATGAGGTCATATTTAATTTCCTTAAATCAAATATCTTCTTCAATATTCTCTCTTCAGTTCAGAAATGGAAACTCTCAGTTGACTGAAATCATAAAAGGAATTAAATCAATTAACTCCTTATTCTACTCAAAAGAAACTAGTTAACTTCCTTTTCATAAGGAAACTTTCCATTCTAAATGAATCTCATTTCTAATCTTGACCATCCATCCAAATTGATCTTGACCATTGATCAATTCTTGGATTCTATTAAAGAAGCTCTCAATTCCTCATTTAAAAAAAAGAGAAGAGGTTGAATTGAATTGCTATCGAATTGCTGTTGAATTGCATACTCATTTAAGCTTTAGCATATTCTCATGTATTTTTATTGTTAGCTTAAAAGTAATATGCATACATTTTAGCATAGTTTTCTTTTACATGTTCTTAGATTAAACGTGCATACTCCATTCTAGATTAAACTACATTCTCATATAGATTAGTCGCATTTTCTTTTAAATCCTTCATTCATAGAGGGTGTGCTTGCCTGCACCTCGATTCTAAGGATATTAACAGGAAAAATCCTTCTAGATAGAAGGCAACAGGTTGCCTTGCTGGCTGATTCTTGGATGAACAATTCATTGTTCATTCCAGGATGAATCCGCATATAAAGACCATGTTGAAGTGTGTGTGTTAGCATAGGCTGCAGTTTCACATATACATTTCTGGCACCCACCTGGCCTCATTCTTTTTGTTTTGCATTTTAGTTTTTTGTTTATATCTTGTTTTCTAGGTTTGACTTGTTGCAGGTTTGAAGACACTTCGAGAAGGCATCCAACAATGATGAGAAAATGAGCATTTGAGAAGCCTCTTCCTCTTCTCCTCTTAATCTTCTATTTCTCTTCTTCTTCTTCTTTTTCTTCCTTCTCATGTTCTAAAATTTTTAATAAAAAAATTGATCAAAATTCCTTTTTTAATCCTTTTTATGATTTTTCATAAAAATCATACAAAGTAGACCAACTTGATGAATTTTGGTCTGAAATTTTTACTGAAGGTTCTAGACAATAGGGAAAAATCACATGCAAAATTTTAGATTTTTCTGATAAAATATTTATTTTATATATTTTTTTAATGATTTTGTCATATGCGAATTATTTGAGCTAGTAAAATAACACGTTTTGATCTGATTTTTTTTTTTTGCAAATTTGCGACAATGTTTGGCGTGCACAGCACAAATTGCAGAATTTTTGAATCAAAATTGGACTTTTAGTAATTCGTTTATGGTTTTTTCATTGAAAAATTAATTTACACACCAAATCATCGAATTAAAATCTACAAATTTTACTGAAAGTTTAGGATGATGTCCTGATATCATAATAACAAATTTAGAGTTTTCAAATTTAAAATGTATTTTTATTAATTCT
The DNA here is from genome assembly GCA_028749045.1 of Cupressus sempervirens. Lineage (NCBI taxonomy): Eukaryota > Viridiplantae > Streptophyta > Pinopsida > Cupressales > Cupressaceae > Cupressus > Cupressus sempervirens. The sequence goes on along the minus strand of CM053784.1, from coordinate 8,701,101 downwards.
TTTATGGTTCTCCATAAAAAAAAATTAATTTATGAGATAAATCTCAATATTTTGATCTGAAATTTTTATTGCCAATTTGGGACACTTTCAAGAGTTCACACTTAAAAATTTTAGATTTTTCAGATTAAAATTTTGTTTTAAATCTTCTTTTTTTAATGTTTTTTTTCATAAAAACATTAATTCATGATGCAAATCCTTGAGTTTTAATCAAAAATTTTTATTATAGGTATGTGGAAAGTGACAATGAAGGACATTGGAGGATTTTAATTTAGAAAGGAATGAACTTGAATGACTAATCATTTTTCCTTGAATGAATGTTGCAACTAAAATTGAAATCCAAACACACTCTTGAATTCCTTCAAATCTAAAACAATCAAATTCAATCTTGAATGCCTTAATAAATTGACAAATATTTCATTTGAATGAATGTGCTAAAAAAATCAATCTTGAATGTCATGGATTAAAATCTACATGTTTTTCATTGGAATAAATGCTATAACACACTCTTGAGTTCCTTAATGAGAACACATTTTTGTTGGAATGTATGTTAATCAACACAATATTGAGTTCTTAAGGATCAAAGAACCATTGCAATGAAATATTTGGATTTTGGTGCTTAAAATGAATACATCCAATGTTGAATGCATAAAGGAATTGAATCTTTTCCCTATCAATTTCTTATGTTGATGATGCTTGATTTACTTTTGTTGACGAACTCTCGATTTATTATGTTGACGATGCCATAAGTTGGAAAGAACCTTGCATGCTAAACATGAGTGTCTTCAAGAGTAGAATACAAAATCTAAAGATTCATTGGGAAAGAAAAAGTGTCTTTTAAACCCCAAGGCCACTTATGTATTCACTCCTCTCGCACCTTTGAGTGATCTTGAGTGCACAAGAAATAAGTGGACTTGTTTTATTTTTTTAGGAGGCCTGCTTGGGGATTTCATCACCCCTTGGGATGACCTCAACTCCCGTGTTCTAGCAGAGAATAAATATCAAGAGGTGAATCGAAACACATCTCTCTTAGAAGTATAATCTTGTCACTCTTTGCTAAGCCCCAAAGAACTTTATACCTTTGAGAAGTGAAGGTGGAGATTTGGGTTACCGTCTCCTCCCAGCTGTGTGGCATTATTTTCTTTCATCTACATATTTGAGCCTCACATAGCTTGTGTATATCAAGGACACCTTATAGTTGATCTTTGTATATCCTAGTTGAAAGCCTTGATAGGATTGTTGATGTGTTTGGTGTGCTTAAGTACTCAAAGTCCAAAATCTACATAGAGATGACATTTTAGGTATGGTCTTAGTCTAAACCTATCAAACCTTTTATGCGTAGTTGTTCACTTAAACCTAGGACATCACAATGGCTAACAACAAATGCTTTAAATCCAATATGCCTAGTGAGGAAGAAGAGATACTTATTGCAAACATGAAGCAACAAATCCATTCAATGAGCACTCAACTTCAAAGACTGAAGCAGGAAGATGACACATCATCGAACAAATTCTCCTTACGAGATTATTTGCCTTCCTATAATGTTGAGTCCAAGCCTTCTCAAAACAATCTGAAAACACCCAAGAAATCTAGAAATATTTTTGAAGAAAAACCTTGGGAACCTTAACCAAAGTGTGATTTCACCCCTTTGGGAAGATCTTATGAATCAACATTGGAAGAACTTATTCAAAAGAAAATCATTGTATTACCTAAGGTCACTTTGGCAGGAGTTTCCTTTATGAGTAACTATTGTGCCTATCATAGACATAATTTACATAAAATTTCACATTGTAAGGAGCTGAAAAACAAGAACCAAGATCTCTTTGATAATGGTAGAATTCAAAAATATAAGCTCTCATATACTATAGATTCTACTCTCAAGAAGGATCAACATCATGAAACCATGTCTAGCAATGGTTCAAATACAACTTCTACTTTTTCCAACATGCCATCACCTTCTAAAGCGTCTAAGCTTTCCAACATACCTCCACCAAACAAAGCACCTAATTCTTTTGCTATTGACTATGTGTACCCTCAAGGGTTTCCTCTAAAAGAAACCCAAGCTAATCTTGACTTGGCTACAAGCCTCTCCCATAATACTCAAACTAAAGATCCAAAACCTTCATTCATTGCTACTCCCATTATTCCCACTCCAACTAGCACTTCACTATCTCTTCAAGAGCCTATCACACAAACTTCGCATCCTACCTTGTCCTTAGAAGTGGATCCATGTCAAGAGGATTTAAAAAAATCTAAAGATCAAGATCAAGAACCCTCACATATCCCTCAAGATGTCATTCCTCCATCTCAAGAACCATGTAGTCCTCCATCTCCCATATCATACCCCTCTACTAGGAAAGATCGTGATATTCCTTCCACCATCCCTAATAAGATTACTGAAGATCATGAGAAAAATACTTTTCCTATGCTATCTAAAAATCCTTGTCAAGATCAAAGTATCCCATCTTATTTTACTTCTTCACATCCACTTCAAAATTATACTCAAGCTTTATGTTCTCCTATTAAAGATGTTGCTCCTATTAAGGTAATTAATGAGTCTATTAATGGCCTAGGTCATGTTTCTCACTCTAAGGATGCTGATATCCCTATTCACTATCCATTTGCATCTTCTAAATCTATCCTTGGTCCCTATCCATCTAAGCTAAAACCTTCAAGTCTTCCATCCATATTGGGACCTTATGTTCCTCTATCTCCTGCTTCCATGCTCAGCTCATTACATGTTCCTCCTACCCTACCCCAAGATCAACAAAGATACACATACTTGAACTCTTCACATTCACCTTTCCATCTAAACCAGTTATAGTGGCCTCATTCATCCACAAGTCCCAAGTCCTTTGGAAGAAATTTGGATGATCAACTCAAACACAAGTGCATGAATCCATCCTCAAAAGTTCACTATGTCTCCTCTAATCTACATGTGAATGTCAAGAAGGAAAAAATAAAATAAAAGAGACCGCAAAGGTCCACTATTCAAAGAGTTCAACAAAAGAAAGTATGGGTTCTTAAATCTGTTATTGAAGAAATGCATTCCAAAGAATCTAATGAAAAATTAAAATCTATATGGATTCCCAAGTCTCTTTTGAAGGGCTTGAATATTGAAAACAAATCAAAGTTGACATTCAAGCTTCCAAAGGCTTTCACTCCATCTTCTTCCCAACATCTTCCTAAAAAGGTTTCAAAGTCTTCCACTCCATCTCCCTCCAAAATTATTCTACCACCTCATACATCTAAACCTCAAACTATTTCATCCATATTTCCTCCATCATTCCACTACCCTTCGAGGTGTGTGTCAATGTTGATCTTTCCCACTTTTTCTTCTACCCTTGCACATCCCTTTCAATACCCTATCCACTCTACCTTCTATCCTCCCCCTTTTATCCTTCCATCCCATTTATCTCATCCATAGCCTAAAACCTTATCCTCTATATATCTTTTCTACTATCTCCCTTCCATTACCTTATCAGCATCTTTGAGTGTACCTTGCTATGGTCTTGGCTTATCATAACTTATCTTTCTTATAGGAGTGCTATCTCATTTGAGAAAGGCTTGGATTCTTTCCAAAAACTCTAAAAATCCAAAACAAAAAAAAAAGTGCCTTGGTGAAAACCTAGAAATAGGCACCTTGGTAGCAAAATTAAAGAAAAATAAATTTTTCCTATGGTGAAAACCACTTCTTGTGGCACCTTGGACAAGTATCATGATGAAAACCTGGTAAACAGGCATCATGTGTAATTCTTCCATCAATGACATCCTATCATGATCTTGCTTATCCTTCAGTTTTTCTCATTCCTAAAGTCATTCACTCATAACCTCCATAACAAAATTTTCTATTCTATTCAATTACCCCTTTGGTCTTGATCAATGAAAGAAAGAAGAAAATTTAGTTCTTAGCAATCTCTTGACATGGTCATTTTCTTGGATTCCTTACACGATACCCTTGATTACACCATGAGCTTATATTGTTTTCCCTAGCTTGGGTAATCTTGTGAAGGCTTTCCTTGAGGGTAACATTCACTGCTTCATACTCCTTGCCTATCCATCTCCACTTATCCACCAGCTTGCTACTACATATTGTCCTGCACCTTGCTAGACACTGAAACAAAAATCAAGGTAATCCTTCTTGAGAGCTAGTAATCTCTAAAAAATCATAAAAATTGAAAAAGTCTTGAAAAAAATTGTTACCCTGGTGAAAACCTAGCAATAGGTGCCTTGGTAACACCAAAAAAAATTGAAAAAATCAAAAATACAAAAAAAATTCAAAAGAAGAAATATACAAAAAAATTGAAAAACAAGAAAAGTGCCATTTGTGAAAACTTGGAAACAGGCATCATGGTAGCAAAAAAAGAGAAATTTCTTCCAAGAAGGTGAAAACTTGGTAAACAGGCACCTCTTGTTCCCAAATGCTCCATCTTGCAGTGCATCTTCTAGCTATTCTGTACAGTTGCTTTCATGCTTTCCCTTTTCTGCTTTTCCTGCTTTCTGCTTATGTATCCATGGATTGAGTCTTGTTGCAGCTCGGGGGCATTCCCCCTTAGTGTCACTCTTTTTGAGATTCTCCTCATAGAATCTCCTTCACGACAGTCACTAGTGGTCCTCACTGTGTCTACCTACTATCACTAGTGTCACTCTTTTCAAGATTCTCCTCATAGAATCTCTTTCGCAACAGTCACCAGTTGTTTCAGCTGTGTCTGCCTACTGTTGCTTGGGTCACATCTCCAGATTCCTTTATGGAAGATCTCTCTTGCATCAGTCACCAGTCATCCTGGCTGTGTCTATCTACTATCACTCAGTCCTCTTTAGGTTCTTCATCATGAAGATTTCCTCTTTGACCTTAGTCACTAGTCATTCTGACTGCGTCTGCCTACTGTTGTCACCTTACTAAAAAGATTTCTTTCGAACATGTTCTAGACACTGACACCTGACATCAATCCCAAAAACAGTGAACTCAAAAATGACATACTTGTTTGGATATGCTGAGAATTTTCTTTGTTTGCTTTGTTTTTCTTTATCATATATCCTCGAGCAACTCAAAGATGTCATCTTCAACTAGAGAAGTAATGACTACGAGCATGATCTTTTCTTTGCTTTCTATTTGTGATTTAGTTCCAATAAGTTGACATATTCCTATAAGAGGGGTGTCCACTAAAAGAGCCTCCATCTCATATTGGATGGCCGTGTGTACCTCAACTCCTTTAATAGGGATACATCAATAACATTGGTTCTTCTCCTTGTTTGTTGGAGTGAACTCTTCATACTACAGTAAATATTGATACTCGTCCTACTAAGTGAACATATGGGTCACTATGAGTATATCTAGCACACTTCTGTCTCAGGTTATGAATGCAAGGGTCATTGTAGATAGAATAAATACTGAATACTTAGCATAAGATGGATCTCCCCTGTGTTTGGCATGTTTGCATGCAAGCAACATTCTGGTCATCCTAGTGTTTATGCTTTCATGCTTATGTTAACTTTCTACATTAAAAGGGACAAATGTTTTGGTTATTCTGGCTTCTTGTGCCTCGAATGCTTACATTTAATCTTGACAAACCTATAATGTGTGTTCTATTCATATTCCCATGATTGCAATGTTAGTGGGAATTGTATAACATACGAGCTTTTTTCTATATCCAGTGATGATAAATTGTCGAGGCTTGGTAACCAGACCTAGGGTTGCATCTAGTTTAAGGTTGCATCTAGCCTAGGGTTGCATTGCATACTACACTTGCATAAGCATGCGATTCAATTGTGAATCTACTTTCACCTTCTGTGATGAGGGATTTCTGATCTCTTCAAAACATCATGTTCTTCACGACTACACAAATGACTAATTAATCACCTTTTTGGCTACTTTGAACCCATTTTTCGGGATCAAAATCAAAATCTGACACACTTTAATAGCTTGCTTGTGCAGTCCAAAATTTTCTAATACCTTGGGATTCCTGAAATCCTTTCAACTCTAAATTCTTCATGTTTTCAAAATTCATTTTGGAAATTGTCAACTCAAGTCAACTTTTCTTAATTCCAATCAACTCTTGTCAAATATGAGTCAAACTTGGTCTTCTAAACCTCGAAGCACACTAAAATAACTCTGAATCATCTTTTGATCATTCTGATCTCCTCCATATTCTATTGAATCTTGGATTTCTCCAATATCTCTTTATGTTGCCTACACCATATTTATGGTGTGTCATCTTTCAGTTTTGCTCCTGAGGGGGCAGGATGATTACATCATTGAACTAAATGTAACTCAATCTAAATCTCATTGCTTGGGGCATCTGGTTCCCATCTTATGTCCTTATCACTTGGGGCATCTCATCACTTGGGGCATCTTGCTCCCTCTTATCTGGCATCTTTGCCATCTATCTTATGTTTTCATCAAATTGATCAACCTTATAACAGCTCTTCTCAGAGTTCGATGGATAGGTATTGGGACAGTCTAAACCCCGACTCTTGAGGATCAAGCCTTGTTCTGGGGATATTCTATGACTCATGATTGGACCTTGTTATCTTTTATCAATCTCAGCTATCTAGGTGTTCTATCTGGATCCTTGAAGGTTAAGCTCCATTCTAGAGATAATCTTCTAAATGCTATCAATCTCAGGTATCTAGGTGTTCTATCTAGATCCTTGAAGGTTAAGCTCCATTCTGGAGACAATCTTCTAAATGCTTTCAATCTCAGGTATCTAGGTGTTCTATCTAGATCCTTGAAGGTTAAGCTTCATTCTGGAGGTAATCTTCTAAATGTTATCAATCTTAGGTATCTAGGTGTTCTATCTGGATCCTTGAAGGTTAAGCTCCATTCTGGAGATAATCTTCTAAATGCTTTCAATCTCGGGTATCTAGTTGTTCTATCTGGATCCTTGAAGGTTAAGCTCCATTCTGGAGATAATCTTCTAAATGCTTTCAATCTTGGGTATCTAGGTGTTCTATCTAGATTCTAAAGGTCAAACTTCATTCTGAAGAAATCTTTTAAATGCTTATCAATTTTAGGTATCTAGACGTTCTATCTGGATCCTTAAAGATTATGCTCCATTCTGGCGATAGTCTTTTAAATGCTTATCAATTTTAGGTATCTAGGCATTCTACTTGGATTCCTTAGGATTAAGCTCCATCCTGGAGATGGTCCTTAAAAGCTTATTAATTGGTCTCCGTAGAATCAATTTTGGAACCAATCTCATTTCTTGATCTACGCATCATACTTTCTGATTTTCTTTGAATTGAATGTGTTGCTTGCACATTCATTCAAAGAGGGGAAAAATGTAATACCCCAAAATTGGCTCATTTCCATGATACCAATTTTGGTCTATCTATATCAATTCTAAGGTCCTATTTCACTAGGCAATTCTTATTTTGATTTTCGCTACTTGACTTAATTGTCAAATGTAGAAAATCCTAATCTGCATTAATCACACTCTTTATTTAATTCCCAAGTATTGACTCAAATTAGCTACATTAAACCTATTGATTAAATTTAATTTAATTATAAGTATTTATACTTTAATTAAATTAAATTACTTCTTTAGCTAATGTACAAAGGAATTAAATATATTTGATTTAATTAAATATCCTCATTCTAATTGTTGAATTTAATTATTCTATTTAGAATACTCAATTATGAGGTCATATTTAATTTCCTTAAATCAAATATCTTCTCCAATATTCTCTCTTCAGTTTAGAAATGGAAGCTCTCAGTTGACTGAAATCATAAAAGGAATTAAATCAATTAACTCCTTATTCTACTCAAAAGAAATTAGTTAACTTCCTTTTCATAAGGAAACTTTCCATTCTAACTAAATCTCATTTCTAATCTAGACCATCCATCCAAATTGCTCTTGACCATTGATCAATTCTTAGATTCTATTAAGAAGCTCTCAATTCCTCATTTAAAAAAAAAGAGAAGAGGTTGAATTGAATTGCTATCAAATTGCTACCGAATTGCATACTCATTTAAGCTTTAGCATATTCTCATGTATTTTCATTATTAGCTTAAAAGTAATATGCATACATTTTAGCATAGTTTTCTTTTACATGTTCTTAGATTAAACGTGCATACTCCATTCTAGATTAATCTACATTCTCATATAGATTAGTCGCATTTTCTTTTAAATCCTTCATTCGTAGAGGGTCTGGTTTCCTGCACCTCGATTCTAAGGATATTAACAGGCAAAATCCTTCTAGATAGAAGGCAACAGGTCACCTTGCTGGCTGATTCTTGGATGAACAATTCAATGTTCATTCTAGGATGAATTTGCATATAAAGACCATGTTGTAGTGTGTGTGTTAGCATAGGCCGCATTTTCACATATACAATGATAACATAATTACCTAATTATTTTTATATAAAATAAGTTCAACCCATACTCTGACATGGATACATTGCCCCAGGGTCAAACACTTCCTACAACATATAGGTCACATAAATATAACATTCGAAATTGGTATAAATATACTTATAAAGTCTCTCATAGTAATAATAATACCATAAGGTGTTTTTGAATTTTCCATATAGCCACTCATCGAGATAACAGTTGTACGAGAATCCCTCAAATGAGTTTTCATATAATGAAACTTGGATCTTTATTCAAGGTTAATAACTTTTACTTTAGAGTATGTATTTTGTATTGTTTCCTTGATAGGACACTAAACCATTCCATTGCTACACATAAACTTTTTGCATCTTAAAATCTATTAGGTTAAATCATTACCTTAACTATTTTTATGTTGGGGTGCAATCCATTACTCATAATAGTCAATAGATAATCACTACTCATATTTACAAAGTCCTGGGAGAGGGTGGGGAATGAATACCTTCACTAAGAACCCCATACCCTAATGCTATACCTCCACTCAATTGTTAGGAATCCCTTTGGTAGGTCTTTCATATGTCATGTTGCCAACAAAATTCACAAGAAGGTACCTCAACATCTAAATTCAAAAATCAAAGATAAAATATTCAACGCAAAAGTATGAAATAAAAGAATTAAAGAGTGGCCAAAATAGTAAACTTTTAATCAAGAAATAAGACATATCCTAGAGGCAAAATAGAATCATCAATAATAAATTTGGCTAAGCAGCCCCAAATCACATTGTTGGCAAGAAGGAAAAAAAATATATTTTTTTTTAAATACTAAAATTGTGAAATTAGGAAAATAAGGAAATAAATCCAATGGCTTACAAAATTTACATTACTGACATAATGTAGCCATACTAGGGTTACTGAGGAAAAATGAGGAATCTTAGGTCTTCCAAATACATTGTAGGGATCTTGTACTAAAATTAGATGGTGGTCTAAAGACTATATTGCTCAGATTGTGATTGATCCCACAAATTAACTACATAGCTCTCTTCATCGGCATCACCCTACGATTAGGGTTTACTATACTAAGGGGTGTGTCTAGACTAGAACCCCATCATAGCATGCAAATGCAAGGATAACCAAAATGTGTTTTCCTTCCATTCTCTTGTTGTTACAGGGGTCTCCTTTCAAAGAACCTAACATGTGGCGACATCAGTTTTAGTAGAGTTATACTCTGAGTTGCAATTACAATACTAAATCTCTCATCCTCAATTCACTATAATTACATACTAGGGCATCTATCCACAATATTTCTTAGGTCAAATTTACCACAATACACCAGTTGAAGTTGTGCTATAAATCTCACCAAATTTGGTATGATATATATATATATATATATGTATGTATGTATGTATGTATGTATGTATGTATGTATATATATATATATATATGTATGTATGTATATATATATGTATGTATGTATGTATATATATGTATGTATGTATATATATGTATAATTTCATTGGTTACATCTATTCTAATTATCATCTGAGAATGCACTTAATATTGGTGTTCTTATCCATAGTCCATATTTTGTGTCCCGTAGTCATAAATGACTTATGAATTTATCCTTAGGTTGTAGGTTTGCAACTAGGTAGGTATAAAAGTATTATTAGAATGTTGTTAATATTTACTTATTCACTCTTACCACTATCTCCTCACCAAAGATATAGGTCATCGTCATTGTTCATATCATGCCTTGAGGCTTGTAATCCTCTTATTACTTAACTTTGAAACTTGAACCTTTATTTCATACTAGGTTGATATTCACATCGTGACTACACTTTCTCTATATTATAGGGTTATAATTGATCCAATAATTTCCAATACTAAGGTCTAAGAATATACACTTGAGAGTTATAATTTAATATCACTCATGCTTACACAATAAGCCTACTAACATAAATAGACTCACATAACCCTAACTTAGAAGTTTACATTTTCTATCTTACTAGTGTAATACTATATGTTACATACTTCTCACCACTTAGTTACATGCTCACCATCATATTTAGGTATATTTATTACCTAATTAGTGTTGTATTCCCTTTAGTAGACTGAGATATTGCTATTCTTTGCATGTTCATAACCAAATCAAATGTCAAAATAGTTTCTTGGATTTATCCTTACATCATTTGAGTTCCCAATGGTTACTTTCAAACTTTCATTGTGTTCTTGTTACTTTCCAAGGAATATCAAAATAATACATTATAACATTGTAATAGGTTGGAAGTATCCTCACACCTTGATAATGTGGTATACTTTTCAAGTGCTACCTTCCTATTTACTCACCATTCATTTTATCTATTCAATATTTTAATTGAAGGTACAAAACTAAATTATGAAGATCGTAGGTTTCCTTCACTTATGTTGTATTGTCAAGATCAATACTAGTACTTGATATGAACTAAAATTCTTCCATGAGTGACATGGTCAGGTATAATCTGATTTCTACTAAAGGTGATGTTACATATTTTCTCTCTAATTACTAGGTTATTTACTCTTTTCTAGTCACATGATTTTTAGGATTCTTAACTTAATTTTTTCCCCCTAAAGTGACCATGTTCAATATAATTTTTGAATACTTAATGAGATCATAGTCTATCTTAATATAAATATAATATTCTTGTGTCCAATCTTTTGTTTCTAGCCATTAAGACCGAGTTATCTAATAGGTTGATCATTTACAATCGTTAATACAAATTACATGTTTCACTTAGGTTTACTTATTAGTGTCATAGTTTAAAAGAATACATTAGCTTATTAAAATTATACAATAACAAATCCCTACTTCATATAGTAACATTTAGAATTCCATGCTAAATTGTGGACCCATCATTTCCCAAGTGTCACAAAACTAGGGTTTGATACCAAAATGTCATACCCAAAATATCGGGTTAAAAATACACAATTTTTTTTATATAAAGTCATACCCAAAATGTCATACCCAAAACTCTTAGATTTGAAATAAATAACTCATATATCTTTCCCTTTATTTTATCCTCTCATGCATTCCCATGGCTTCGATCTAGGGTTACAATAATAAAACCATAGCTCTAATACCACTTGTAAGGAAACTTACAACAATGAATATAACCATTTTCACATAACCCATAATAGATCTAAAATAAATATGCAATTTAAATCCACATGCAAGAGAATAAAAAACATACCCACAAAAAATGTGACACAAGATATACCCTGGGAAACCCTCATTAAGGGAAAAAAACCTAGCCTCCAAAAGCATCCATCTCCATGTATTATTCAGCAAAAAAAATCATTGCAATACAACCATGGAAGCCTTCAAAGCCATAGCCACAATCGAGCAATCCATATGAACAAGCATGAATCCACACATCCCATGTAATACTTCCAACCTTTACAAATGCTCCCTTGGCTAACCTGTCAAACCTTGTCCCGCTCGACTCTTTCCCTATTTCCTTTCTATCTTCTCACTTCTCATCCACAACAACTACCCTTATAACTACTTATATAGTAGCAAGTCCCACAAAACCACCAAGTGGTATTACATAAACCATGTGCCACCTAAACCATTGACGCCACATTTAATATTAAAAATTTAATTATTTTCCCCAATATTAAATAATTATATGAAATATTATCGTGATGTTATAGTACAACTCATCAAGTATATCTCGTAGGAATCTTTACATGTTGCACATCCATCTAGGTGCTCCTAGATACAACATTACATAATAAAATAAAATAATACAATATAACAATATTATGCAATGTGTGCAACACCCATTATCTCAACAATCTCCCACTCATTGTACACATTGCATAGGGTCAATTTCTAGCCACATAAATGAACAAGGGAAAAATTCCTCCTAGCACATCCACCATCATGGATCAAAGTATACCATGTGCTCCATCTTGATACCTACAACAAAAGCAAAGTATCCAACATCTCAAATATGAATGATCTCACCTCTTATACATGAAGAAAAATTAGTAAATCATGTGACTTGTTGGCCTTAGATTGGTTTTGACAATTGAGTGTCAACACACTTAACCAATTTCTAAGTTGATGTTGAGTATGATATAGATGCCAAGCTACAGTATGTGTTAAGCCAGAGATTCAATAGGTGTCGAGTCACTATAGGTTCTGAGAAAAGTATTGATTTCTAGTGAGATAGAGTTACTATAGGAGCCAAGCAAGAAAAATTCCTATATGTGTTGAGCATCAACAATTAGTAAGTGCCGAGTAACATAGAATTAGCATATGAGTTTGTGATTTCACAAAATCATATGTAAACCATTTTTGACCCAATTAAGGATGAATCTCGAAGGATCTAAAAGATAAGATTGAATCTTTTTTGTTCCCTATGTAATTAGCATGCAGCCAATTAGAAAAATAAAGAAAGCATGCAACCAATAGGAAAAGTGCAAATATTTGAGCGAGAAAAGATGGATGAATATCTATCATAGATTCATACCTAACCCTAAGTCTTCAAAGCTTTTATAAGGAGGTCGATACCCCATAATTCATGTGTGTAAGACGGGTATATGGAATGCATGATAGAATACTAGCAAAGTTCAGAAGGGTGTAAAGACTTAGAGGAAGAGCAGTACTGCAGAATCAAGTTGTTCAAAATAGAGTATCAGCAATACAAGCAGAGAGTTATCAGATCAAGAAGGATCGGATAAGATTAAGCAAAATAAGGATCTGGAATTAGCAATTAAATATTGTAAGTCATTAGGTCAACACATTCTAACACTTTCTAGCCATTGTATTAGGAATGAAAATCCTATGGAGATAGGTTGGTTTAATAGCCATGTTGTAAACCTTTAACAAGGTTGTAAATCCTTTAGCAAGGTAACATTCCAAGTGAATGTTTGTAAATGCTTTAACCAGGTCACTTTTAATAGGGTGTAAAGCCTTTAATAGGGCAGGCCTTTCATAGGGCAGACCATTGGAAGTGGTCAAACTTTGTAACCTTAAACAGTTACATATTGCTGCAGTGATAATTTGTGGGTGCCATCCCCACCCTAGTTTTACCTTCTCATTTTAGAGGGTTTCTAGGTGACCAAATCTTGTGTTATCTATTTTCATGCATGTTTTATTTTTCATATTAAGTAGATGTGTTAGATCCATGTAAATGATCTTAGTCAAAAGTTTTAGAGGTTAAATTTTGTTACTTCTGATTCAACACCCCCTCCCCCTCAGAAGTAAATCCTCCCATTTGTAAATTCCAACAATTGGTATTAGAGCTAAGTTCTCACAAGGAGAAGCCTTATAGCTTGGAGAAAATATTTGGAAATGGAAGTCTAAAAACTTGGGAAGGTCATAGAAAACTAGGTGATTGATATACAACTTTCTCTACATACTTTGGAAGAAGCCAAGGAGGAACTGAGGAAATATTTAAAGAGAAGAAGAGAGATTGCCATAGCTGAGAATGATACATAGTACAAGTAGATTAACACATCAAAATTGTTTACAAATGGAGATTCCAAAGAGTTTGATGTAGTAATAGCAGACCTAATGGAGAAAAATAGAGCTCAAGCAAAAGAGATCATGATTCTCAAACTTGAACAAGAATCACAAGCCATGATACTTTGTGAAGTGACTAAATAGAAGAAAAGAGCTATTGAAGATAACGCTATGCTAGAAGAGGACAAGAGAAACCTCGCTAACAAGTTGGAGGAAAATTCAATTGAGCTTGTAAGAATTTCCAACATGTAGCTAGACACCCTAAGTCAGATGATGAATGCACATCATGAATTGAATGTCAAGGACATTGAGATCTCCACATTGAAGATGCAAAATGAACAACTAAAAAATGACTTAAAGAGAGAGAAGGATATTGTAGAAAGCTTCAAAAAACCTAATGAGGCCATCAAGTACTTTGAATAGCTACTAAAACCACCAAGAGCCAACAATGATACTTCAGGACTAGGATACACTAGCACTAGAAAAGGATAATCATCCAAGACTATAGAAGAAAGAAGTGACAAAGGTAAGAACACTAAACATACTTGTAATTTTTGTGGTAAAAAAGGACATACCTCTAATGTGTGTAGGAGTAAGAATGCCCATCAGTATGAAAAACCTAAGAACATGGGTCATTTTGATAAGTGCAACAAGCAAGGACATCAAGCACATGACTATAGGACTAGAACCATATGAACACCAAGATTTGAAGGTCACTACTACAATTGCAAGAAGTATGTACATAAAGCTTTTGAGTGTAGATCAAAGCCTATGTGGACACCTAATCAACCAACAAGGGGAAATAATCATGGGCATCACTACAATTGGGACTACAACACTAGGTATAGCTGTCACTACTGTCAGGAATATGGAAACATTCCTAAAAATTGCATAAGAACACATTTTAGTGGAAACTATAGTAGATGGTTGAGCCAAACCACATGCTTTAGTTATTTGAAGACTAGTCATATCAGTAGAAATTTTTGAACAAGGTCAAAGACACCCAACTTAGAGTTCAACAAAGGAAAAGAGAAGGTAGATGTTGAACACATCAAAGGATAAATAAATAAGACTTGGAAGAAGAAAGATGGAAGCAACACATCCAATGAAGGGATCACTTCACCCAAAAGGTCAAGTTGTCACACTTCATCCAACTAAGCAAAAAAAGGTATGTCAAACTAATATACAAAGCTTTATCATACATTAGTTCCAACACAAGAAAGTATTGAAAATGAGAGATCAACATGAATAGAGAAGCAAAGATAATAAAAATATTCAAGTTTTCACAAGTGTTGCTAAGTTTCCTTTAGATGCCAAGTAAAAGATCTAGTACATGTTGAGTTGCTTGCCAAAGTTAGTAGAAGCCAAGAAATTAATTATAGTCGAGTTGGTAGTGGATGCCGAGTAAAGGAAAACTCCAGTTCAAGCCGAGTAAGGGAAACTCTAGTGTATGTTGAGTGTTTCAAAACCAATGGAAGTCAAGTAATGTAGAAATTCTTAAGAAGCCGAGTGAATAGTTGTAAACACACTAAGCATTAAATGCTATGAAATTAGGGTATATGTTCACATTTTGAATCATTTTCCTTCATCACCAACAGAGAGAAAAGATGAAGAAGAGATCTAAATGAGTTCCAAGTAGAGAATCAAGCATTTGAGATTCATCAATTCCAAGGTATTTATACTAGCGTCAAGTTATTTAATTCCAAAATCTCTTCTTGTTTAAAACCAGATAGAAGAAATGGCTTCTAGCTCTAGGAAACCTCAAGAGAAAGAGTCATTTGAAGTCCAATTAGTGTCAAATAAAGTTAAGCAACCAGATTTTTTGCCTATCCATGAAGTTTCTTACAAAAATGACCTAGCCAGAGCCTTATCTGTAATTCCTCCTAAGGTAGTAATGGTGCAAGATGTTAGGAGATGTTATAACTATAAGATAGGAGCCATTGGAGATATGGAAATTAGAGAAGCATATGATAGACTATGTGAGAATGGAGTTTTGAAAGAAGAATTTCAAATTATTGAAAGGAAGGGCTTAACCCGTGCCCTAGAATTCCCTACTATTTTTAAAACTAAATGGATCAAAATTATGTTGAGTAGGATGCATGATGGCAGTTTGTGGTTAGAAGATGGCCTAGTCAAAATACCAAAGAGGATTGTTCATAGGGTAATAGGGTATCCAACCCTAGATCGGCCCAAAACCCTAAGGAGTGACTTAAAGGAAGCTATTGAAAAGAATACAAGAGCCAAATGGAACAAGAGAGGCATGACCATAGATACCATTCAAGTTCCTCTTGTTGATTTTGTTGTTGGAGTCATTTCTCAAAAGTTTTATGAATCTAGAAGACTCAACAGTGTTCCATGCATTGCAGTAGATATTGGCTACAAACTTGTCAAAAAGGATCATACCTATGACCTAGCAAAATTGCAACTGCAGCAAATCAATGAGAACTTAGTAGCTATAAGGAGAACTAAGGGAGACCAATGTAAATTTGGTGCAATTTTGATTTGCATATTTTTCTATGTACAGAATGAATTTCCATCTTTTGGTAAAGTTAGTTGGAAAAAAAATAGGTCCATTGTAGCCCAAGTAAATTAATATATTGAACAAATGGGGGCAAATTTTGAGACATTTATGACAATTTATTTTGAAGATTTCAAGAAATCCATGAAACAAAGACTAAGGATATAAATGATGTTTGTTTTCTTGTTGATATTGATTATACTTATATACAAGCAGCCATACCAAGGGTTAGATGGCTTAGAGCTCTTGGTTATGAAATTAACATTGATGAGGCATCTATAGCCATAATAGCTTTACTAGAAGAGGAAGTGGATAAGAGTGCACCATATTTTGGTACTTATGATGTGGTGAGATAAAAGGTAGATATGGAGTTAAAAATAGATTCTACACTAAAGAGAAAGGATAAATTAGTGAAGAAGCTCAAAGCAAAATTTGGAGAAGGCACAGCAAAGGCAAAGGAGGTAGAAGAAGATGAACAGAGGCAAGGGCCACTAGCATTAACCCAAGGCATGGGTGAGGATGCTAATGAAGAAGAAGGTGCTAAGAAGGAAGCACCTAAAGTAGAACCCAAGAAGAGGAAAGCATAGAAACAGCCTGTTGCACAGCCAAAAGACAAAAAGAAGGCTAAGCCAAGCCCAGCCAAACCTACCACAAGGGCAGATACAAGGGCTACTACAAAGGTAGCCAAGGAATAGGAGAAAAAGAAAATTATAGAATAGGGAGGGCCAGCAGAGAAAAAGAGAAGAAAATATGTGGCACCTCTAGAGTCAGATGAGGAGAGGATAAAATCTGATAATAAGCAATTAGGAGTGAAGTCACACCACTAAATCTGATCTAGAAAATGTTTGTGACAATATTAGGGACAATGAAGATTTGTCAAGGCTAAAAGATATTGATTTTAATAAGGTGACAAGATAAGAGAAGAACATAGTGGAAGAATCAATCTACATAATGATGGCCAAGTTCAAGTCTACTCCACTTGAACTAGATAATACTATGCCTAAGGAGTCATACTCCATTGTTGAAAATAAATGGCACTATTGTCTAAACATGGAGAAATAAATAAGAGAGTCAACATTGGCTCATGTAATGCCTGACCTCACTAAAGGTCAAATAAGCAAGGCAAGCAAGAAACATGGGAGCAAAATTGCACCCAAATAAAAGCCTTCAGCATTCTACAAAACAAGATTGAGGGTGTTGTAAAGAAGTCCACAAAAATGTGAAAATTGATTTATGGGCTAACTACAGTAAAAGAATGTCAAGAAGATCCCTTTGAGGGAAGAAATAATGATGAGAAAGAAGAGGAAAATGAAAAGGAGGAAGAAGGAGAGAAAGAGAAGGAAGAGGTTACAGTGGAGAAGGAGACATAGAAAGGTGATATGGCAAAAGCTCAGGAGCAGCAATAGGAACAGAGTGTCCAAGACACATAATTGCCACCACTTAGTCCTCTACATGCTACACCTACATCTACAAAAACAATAATTGTGAAGGATGTTCCTGACACCTCAAGTTAGAAGATTAATCCATTGACTATAGAGGATCTCAAAAAGATCCTTCACCAGACCACACTATAAGCATAATTATGTACTAATCCAATTATGGTGAGTGTAGAGGAACTACAAAAGGAAGTAGTTGAGATTACAAAGGAGAAAGTAAATACATAAGAATCACCTTCACAAACTCTAACAGCTACAAGTGGTCAACCACAAGAGCAACTAGCACAAGATGCATTTGCTAATGTTGATTCCATGATTACAATGACTTCAACTACCAAGGAGCAAGTTAAGAAAAAGATAGGATAGAAGGATACCTCTAATCCTACAGCACAAAGTCAAGGTACACCTCCTCTAATCACTATAATTGATAAAGGCATAACTAAAGAAGACAAGAAAGAGGAGAAGACCCCAAGGAGAGAGAACAAGAGGCAATACAAACATTGGTCAATTTTCCTACTATAGGGACTCCTACTAAGAAGCTAAGCACTGATGCAGTACCATTGCACATATCAGCACTAGGCTTGAGCTCTACCAAGGTAGCAAGGGTACTTCATTATGGAGACCCTTCACTTGATGAGGAGATAGTCATACCAAGTTATGACTATAAAACCATGAATCTAGCATAGATTAATGAAGTGCAAGAGGCACTAGAAAAGAATAAAAAGTAGGAGATACTCAAGAATGAGTATAGACAGAGGCAAGCATTGATAGAAATCAAAGACATCTTTCTCATTTTGGAGGGTTTCTAGGTGACCAAATCTTGTGTTATCTATTTTCATGCACGTTTTATTTTTCATATTAAGTAGATGTGTTAGATGCATGTGAATGACCTTAGTCAAAAGTTTTAGAGGTTAAAGTTTGTTACTTCTAATTCACCTCCCCCCCCCCCCTTCCCAGAAGTAAATCTTCCCATTTGTAAATTTTGACAGTGACTTAGGGCATAGACAACCCAAATCCAAGCCACCAATCTGAATATGCATCAATAATGAAAGATCAATGGGAAAAGAAAACCCATAACCAAGCTATAAATGCAACCTATAACTATAGACTACTGACAACACTGCACAACTTGTAGACCCAACAAGTCATCATACATATCCAAACCAAATACTGATAACTATATCATCATGAGACCAATCTGAAATATGAATTGAGTATACAATAACATCAAATCTTAAATCTCCAAGCATACAATATCATAAACTCACAATGCTACCATAGTCAATATATATCATAAACTGTTCAGATAAATATATCACCAAATAAACCATGCCAAACCTACACTAAATCTGAACCAATGTGTAGAGCTCTTCAAGAGCTTTTTGTTGACTATTCAAAGTCCAAAATTTGACTTTGTATGCCCAAGTTATACCCTAATTTGTGCTCAAAATAAAAATCTAAATTTTAGGCTCTTAAAACCTAACAAAATTGAAAAATCACATAAACAAACCTACACCAAGTTGTAGTGCTCTAAAGTAGCTCTCTAATGCCTACAAGAAGTCTAAAATTTGATATCCTAAGAAAAAGTTATGGTTGTTTTACTAAGACAGTCTTTTTACCATTTTCACTACGATATTTTTTTGGTGACAAATTTTTTTTATGGGATTAAATATCACGAGCTTAAACAAAAAAAAATCTTTTATTTCCATTGAACATGGCAAAACTAGGGCATATTATATATCAAAATTTATGAAAATGTCAACCTGGATCCAATGGTGAGGTCTATTTTTACCCAGGAGGCAATTTCTGCAAGCTCCCCCCAGAACCCTCATTTAAATGAAACATCCAATAAATCCTTTTGTCCAACAATTTCACATGCCCAAAATCTACCAATATCCCATCATAATAGAAAACCCAACACCCTTAGATTTGCAATAAATAACTCATATATCTTGCCCTTTCTTTTATCCTCTCATGCATTCCCATGGCTTCAATCTAGGGTTACAATAATAAAACCATAGCTCTGATACCACTTGTAAGGAAACTTGCAACAAAGAATATAACTGTTTCCACATATCCCATAATAGATCTAAAATAAATATGCAATTGAAATCCATATGCAAGAGAATAGACAACATACCCATAAAAATTGTGACACAAGATATACCCTAGGAAATCCTCATTGAGGGAAAAAAATTCAACCTCCAAAAGCATCCATCACCATGTATTATTCAGCCAAAAAAACTATTGCAATACAATTATGGAAGCCTTCAAAGCCATAGCCACAATCGAGAAATCCATGTGAACAAGCATGAATCCACACATCCCATGCCATGCTTCCAACCTTCACAAATGATCCCTTGTCTAACCTATCAAGCCTTGCCCTGCTCGACTCTTTCCCTTTTTCCTTTCTATCTTCTCACTTCTCATCCACAACAACTACCCTTGTCACTAATTATATAGTAGCAAGTCCCACAAAACCACCAAGTGGTATTACATAAACCATGTGATAAAATCATATGCTAGCTAACCCATTGACCCCACATTTAATATTGGAAATTTAATTCTTTTCCCTAATATTAAATAATTACATGAAATATTATCACAATGTTACAATACAACTCATCAAGTATATCTCGTGGGAATCTTTACATGTTGCACATCCATCTAGGTGCTCTTAGGTACAATATTACATAATAAAATAAAATAATACAATATAACAATATTATGCAATGTGTACAACACCCATTATCTTAACATGGATTTCATGAAAACCCATTTGGTGGTACAGAAGTTGTCCACCATGCTATTATTGGCATTGTTGAGGACATCTATTTGAGGATTTCCTTAGTGGTGTCCCTAAAAATCACAAAGGTTGGGTCAATCAACTCTTCCATTTGGATTTTTCCCTCTTCACTCCGTTTGACCAAAGTTCTAATCAATTCTCTATTGATCCCTATTTTAGTAGAAATAATGTCAAAATTTCTCCACAGCACATTCCTATCCTTGCCCATAATCAAGCATTTATATTTGTTAGTTCTGAATTCCTCATAGCCCTCCTCTTGCTCCTTTTCACTTTGATTAATGTCCACTATTGCACTTTTATGTTGCATCCGTACTCTCAATGTTGTGTTCGGTTGAGTGATTTTATACTTGTTATGGTTTCTTTTAGACCTTTGCTTTTGTTTCGTGAATGCTAGGATTTGTGTGGAATCCATACTCTCAGACTGAGGTCGGTTGAGTGACTTAATGATGTTTAGTCTTGTTACATCATTGGGATTCGTGTAGAATCCATACTCTTAGATTGAGGCCAATTAAGTAATTTTATGATGTATGGTTTTATTGGCTTTGGGATTCGTGTAGAATCCATCCTTCCTATGTTTCTTTCAGTTGGGTGTTTTCTTTGCATTGTGTTCTCATTCCTGTCCTTGTGTTGTGATCTTCATGATGGTGGTGCGTGACACATGAGTATGTGCGCTTACATTTGTCGGGTGACTTGTGAGGCCCGATCTTCCATGGTATTGCCGAAAGTTATGATCATTGGGGTTGGGATGGGAGTATGCATGCCCATAGGCACTTGTCGTAGGATGAGCATGGGTAGGGTAGGATAGCATATGGAGCGGGCTTCTACCTCACAGCCTAGTGACCTTAGTCCCATAGGGTTGGCAAAGGATAGGAATTTTTAAATAAGTGATAACTAAATAAAATGTGTAATTGATAATAAAACTTAAGATAATAAAATAGTACTTTTTTGTATTGGCCTTTCGTTGAGGGAGTTGAGCTACATAGATCCAAGCTTGGGCTTTTTGATTCCAAGCGACTCTCCATGATGTCAGCCCCTACTTAGTAGCCTTTTGAGTGTCTGACTAGGACATGTACTCCTTACATTGTCATAGGTTCTTGGTTCAGCCATCATACTATCTAGCGTGAGTGTTAGCCTTGGATGTTGTGCTTTATGTGTGGTTGTGGTTGGATCATTATCTCCATCAGCACGACGGGTGTGGACCTATGGGTGCCATGTGGTTGGGAGGCGTAGCTACCTTCACCACTACTAGGGATCAGTGTACAGAGATGATCTTTTGTCCTAGTGCGACCGTTGCTGGATGTCTTCACTTGGTACTTCGAGTTCCAGAGTATGCTTTCTTGTGATTTATGCTTTCATTGAGATGCTTGTATATCATGTTTAGATGATGTTATTTTATTTGGCACATTCCCTTATTATGATGTTTAGCATATGATTAGATGATGTGATTTTCTTTAGTAGTATATCTATTGCTTACTACTATTTAGCATGTGATAGGCGATGTTATCTACTATAGGATTATCTTATGCGTTATCACTAATATGTTAGATTTTCTTATGCTGTTATTGTGCATGTTCTAGTAGTGACATCCCTATTATGATAGTACTGACGATTTGGTCGGTGGCTTGGGATGTTACACGCGGAGGATGGCTAGGACCCACGATTGTCTTAGGATGCTATTAACGGTTGGGAGGAACCGCGCACTTAGTTTGGTTGTTCAGTTCACTGCGATGTTTATTTCAGTGTGTTCTTTGCTGTTGTAGTTTAGATGGATAGATGTTCTCCTTTCTGTGTTGTTCTTGCACTTGAGTGTTCATTCCTCGAGCCTTTGTAGATTCGGTACTCCCTGGTGTGGAAGTTCTTTGCTCTATTTTTTATCCTTTTTGCTTCTGGGAGTGTTTTCATGTTTCTATGGGCGACATTTGTTCAGCATGGTGCGACACTTTAAAAAGTATCGCACGCCCATGCAAACTATGTCGTATGACAATGTAAAGTATCGCACGCCTTCTTGAAAAATATTTTACGACACTGTAAGAGTGTCACATGCTTTCTTGAGAAATGTCATACGATGCTGAAAAGTGTCACATGCCTTCTTGAGATATGTCGTATGACATTGGAAGAGTGTCACATGCCTAAAGGAGAAGTGTCACCCTCCCTTAGTAAAAATGATAAGATTTCTATCAACTCTGTTTGTCTATTCACTACCTAACCTCATATATATAGACGAGGTCTTATTTATAGGAAAGAACAACAAACTGCTAAAACTATAACTTCCTCATGAAGGAAAGTCAGTTACAACTTAAGACTACAAACATGCAATCTAAAAGACATTAATTATCCCTTAAATTCTCCACAAATAAAGATCATATAAAATGCTAGATTTGCTCTTTTATCTATCTTCAAATAGCTTTCTAGGAATCTAGGTATCGTGCATTACATGTTTAATTGATTACTTTGATGCTTTCTTCCTTGCTCAGCTACTTTATTAGGTCCCGCTTTGTTATTCATTAAAACAAGTCCCTTCTGAATTTTTTGCCAAGTCTTCTAGCTACAACGGTGTCATAACACTTCTCCTTAATGTCATCAAGGGTTTAGTGCTATTCCTTCATAGTTTGTTTAACTCCTGCTCAGCCTGTATCCTGCAATCAATATTTAATACACACAAGACTTCCCGCAAACATTTGTTTTCATTTATTAGTTTATAAAGAAAAGTCATGAATTATTCTTTGCAATCTCTTTAGTTGCAAGAAGATCTACCTATATAAAACATTCATGAAGAAATATTTTTACAACAAAATGAACCCCTTTTTGAATATAATTCTGATTATCATTTTATGCCCTATGTCCATACTTTATACATCAAAAGTTCAAAAAATTTATACTTAAGGATGATAAAGTTTAGTATGTTATAAAAAAATGTTCACAAAAAGGGCTAATAAAACTTCTATTTCTTCATGTCATTATTTTTCCCCCCAACCGTCCTAAGGCTGGTCCCTTCAGCATCTATAGGTTTATGATCCTCATCCACAGTCTAAGGTCATTGGTGATTTTCTCCCCTGATTCATGAACTCTATAATTAAAATACCCATGATTTTGTTTTAATCTTTCCCATTTCTATTCTTCAGCAGTCATGTTATATTCAGCAAATAGATCATTTTTTCCAAGCATAGGATGCAGGAGTATTGGCAGTTGGAAACGAAGAGGTACCCAATAATTTTTTTGATTTCTTCCCAACGTCAGATACCTGGGCATCCTACTGATGGCTAATTCTAGATTTTGGGGATAGTGCAACTCCCTATTCTCAGGTCTTCTGGCAATCGAATCCATCTTTGAAGAGAAGCTTTTATAGCATCAGGGGTATTTGCAGAATAATGTTGCTCCCAATCCAAAAATGTGTGTTCACAGACAAGGTGGATTTTGGCAGCAACACTTCGATTATTGTTAACAAAAATCCAATTGAAGAATACTCTGTAAGTGTTTTGTACTTCTGGCTGAATGTACAATGGTTCAAACATTTCTTTTTCCCTATAGGGAGTAGGCTGGTTCTCTCGACTGATCTCATTCTGCATCCATGACATAATAGCCCTAAACTGTACATCTCCCACATATAATAATGAATTCTAATCTTTATCATCTGGTACAGCAAGATTATGAACATATAACTCATAGAGGAGATTTTATAGAGTCATCAGAACTGAATTGAATGTTGCATAAAATTCTTGGGGAGTGTGTAAGGAAGGGTTCAACCCCCGAGTAATTTGAGATAATTGAAAATTAATCATTTGCTCTTTTAGGAACAGTGTGTAAATTGGAGATGGGAACTTGCAATTTACAAGCTTTGGAATGAGTTCTATAATTTTTGTGACATGTTGTTGTAGGACCATAATTTTATTGTCCTTCTCTTCAATTTATTGTGCTTGTTCCTTGATAGTTCTGAGCAATTGCTTCTTTTCTAAATCCCAGTTTTCCTTTTCCCATTGAAACTGTTGGTACAAACTTAAGTTGGTTTTTAATGGAGTGGAAATGTCTGGTGGTGTATGATGATGGACAATAGGTCTATAATCTTCAAGGCGGTGTTCAGAATGATTGTGGTCAGTAGTGCTGTCATCCTGAGAATGTTCAACAAAGCTTTTATTTTGACAAGCAACAGTGTTATCAACTTTTTCTAAAGGGGCAATGGCTGCAGGATATGATGCAATAGTTGCTTTATCTTGAAATGTTTCAACAATTTCCTGAACCATTTCTTGTGCAACAAATGGATATTCCTTTGGTGGTAGATTATCAGTTTCCTCCACTGGTTGTTCAAATCCTGACACTATTTCTTTTGAAGACTCTGTGTCACTATCAACATTAATAGGGCTATTCGGTTTTGAGAGAATTTCCTCAAGATCATTTTCATGTTCACGAGTAGGTGCTATGTGCTCTGGCGGCTGTGCAGGTGTAGGTACTGGAGTTTCAACAGAGGGAAATTGCAATATTTCAATACTTTCCAAACATCACATTCTTCCGTACTTCATGATGACATTTTAATCACCAAACCATAATGGGGATTAAGATCATGCTCAAAAACATACGCCATATTAATGAGGAGTTATGCGAAATCATGATTTAATAGTTAGCCTTCTTTACATTATTTCACACATTTCAAAATTACAAAGGGTTGCTAGCTCATCACTGAAATGACCCTTCCCCATACATCCTATATGCCAACTTAAGATTTCCTTGATTTTGCATTCATGATTTTGATTTTCCCTCCCCCCAACCTAGCAGAGACTAGGTCTCACTCGACCGTAAAGATTGCAAATTCTAAAAATTGAAATAACATGTTTTCCTAAATAAATAATAAATTAAATAAATGCAAAGGGGGTGGAGTGTGACTGACCTAAGGTGCGATAGGAAGGATGGTCCGAGAAGTTCCTTTTTAGAGAAAGAAAGTGAGATGGAATGATGATGGAAAGATAAGAAAATGAGATGGAATGAGGTGGAAAAGGAATGAATTTTCGCATGAGTGTGAAATTTTTATTATGAGGGCCTTGAAAATAAATTCAAGGGGCTGCGGGCAACTGAGTGGAAGCCTCAGACGAAGTGGCTGTAGGAAGAGATGTTTCTGTTGTGGTGAACTGTTGAAGAAATTATTCCCTCGTTGCTGGTTTATGATATAACTTCAGGCGATGCCCATTAACTAGGTGTTTGAATTTGACCAGATCAATTGTTGACAATTGAACTGCTCCATTGTTAAAAATTGTAATGATTTCATAGGGACTAAGCCATCGAGTTTGAAATTTGCCTTGCTGATGCTGATATCATGAATCATATAGGAGTGCCCAATCACCAACAGAGAATTCTCTATCTTTAATGAATTTGTCATGCCATTGCTTTCTTTGATTTTGAATTAATTCTATGTTATGAAGAGCTAATTTTTGCCATTCATCAAACTCACTGAGATGCAAAATGTGATCCTGTTGTGCTTTAGGAAGGGTAATATCAAGTTCCAAAGCTGTCCACAGAATTTTATGTTCAAATTCAATAGGCATAACAGCTGTCTTCCCATATAGGAGTTGGAAAGGCATAAACCTAGTAGTGGATTTCCATGTTGTTCTGTATGCCCATAAGGCTTCAGGAACTTTAGCTGCTCAATCTTTATGATGCAAAGACATTTTTTTAGTGAGAATATGTTCTAGCTCTCTATTTGTCACTTCTACCTGTTCATTGGCTTGTGGATGATATGGAGATGATTTTCCATGCCAAATTTTATATTCCTCCATGAGTGCTGCTATCAAATTAGATGTAAACTGAGGCCCTTGATCTGATTGTAATTCTCTTGGAACACCAAATCTAGCAAAGATACATTCATACAAAAATTTTGCAACATTATTATCATGGGGATGCTTCATGGATTTTGTTTCAGCCCACTTAGTTGCATAATCAGTGCAAACCAATATGTAACTTTTCCCTTCTGATGGTGGTTCAATAGGGCCAAAAAAATTAATTTCCCATTTATTAAATGGTTCTACTACTATCTGTGGCTGTAGGGGCATTTCACCTATTTTTGTTGGTCTACCCATTCTTTGACATTTATCACATTTTTTTGTATACTGGGCCACATCCTTGTGAAGTGTAGGCCAATAATAACCTGTATTTAGAATCTTTAATGTAGTCTGTTTGTTAGCAAAGTGTCCACCATAGGGCTTGTCATGACAAGATTGAAGAACATCATACATTTCATCCTCTCTGAGACATTGTCGTGTTACCTGATCTGGTCCAGTATAAAACATGAATCCTGAGATCCATGAGAAATTAAAACTCTTTTCTACCAGTAATCATTTTTCTTTTGTAGAAAAATGTGAAGGAGTTTTGGCAGTAGTTAGATAGTTGGCAATGTCAGCATACCAATGGTTTTGTGTTGACAAAAGGAAAAGATGTCCATCAGGAAAGCTATCTTCTATGGCTGCAGGATCATCAGGTGTTTGAAGATGAGACAAGAAATCAGCTACAACATTTGATTTACCTGGCTTGTCAATAATGGTGATGTCAAATTCTTGCATTAGTAACAACCATCGAGCCAATCGTCCAGACATTGTTGGCTTGTTCATCACATATTTGATAGAAAAGTGATCTATATGTACAAATATTTGGTATCTTGTAATATAATGTCTAAATTTATTCAAAGCATAAATTACAGCAAGCAGTTGTTTCTCTGTCACTGTGTAGTTATACTCAGCTCCTTGAAGATTTTTGTTGATATAGTAAATTGCATGTTCTACTGAATCTATCTTTTGGCCAAGTACCACTCCTATGACATGATCTAAAGTGTCTATGTGTATGTGAAAAGGTAACTCCCAATTTGGTCCTTGAAGCACTGGTGCTATTGAGAGGACTTTCTTAAGCTGTAGGAAGGCTTTTGTACACTCTGAATCCCATACAAACTCTGCATCTTTTTGAAGCAATTTCTATAAAGGTGCTGCAATTTGATTGAAATCTTTGATAAAACGTCGATAATATCTCGCATGTCCTAAAAAACTCCTGACTTCTTTCAATTTAGCTGGCACAGCCAATGTATGTATGACTTTTATTTTTGCTGGATCTACTTCAATTCCTTTAGGGGAAATAAAGTGTCCCAACACCACTCCTTCTTGCATCATCATAAAGCACTTTTCACTATTTAAAGACAAATTGTAGTCTTTGCATCTTTGTAAAACCTTGTCCAAGTTTTCCTTGAATTCTTCAAATGTTTGCCCATATGTGGTGAATTCATCCATATATACTTCCAAATAATCTGCAGATATGTTAGAAAAAATGCTAATAATAGCTCTTTGGAAAGTTGCAGGTGCATTGCACAAACCAAATGGTAGGATAGAATAAGAAAATTTTCCCCATGGACATGTGAATTTTGTCTTGTCCTAATCCTCAGGTGCTATCTGAATTTGGTTGTAACCACTGAACCCATCTAAGAATGAAAAGTATTTTTTTCTTGCAAGATTGTCAAGGACTTGATCAACAAAAGGCAATGGGAAATGATCCTTTTTGGTGGCCGAGTTAAGTTCTCTATAATCTATGTAGACTTGCCATTTTCCCCCCTTTTTGGGAACAATAACAAATGGTGACACCCATTGGCTATCAAAAATAGGATATATGAAGCCAGCATTGAGTAACTTTTGCAATTCATTTTTGACAATATCCCTTAATGTTGGGTTTATCCAATGCTGAGGTTGTCTCACAGGTTTATAATCCAAACTTATATAAATTCTATGGATACAGAGTCTAGGATCCTAACCTTTCATATCTATATACTCCCAAGAAAAAAAATCTTGATGCTTTTGTAACAGCTGCAGGGTATCATGATGTTGTGCCTGAGATAAGGACTTACTTATATTTAATTCCCTTCCTAGAATGATTGTTTTTTTGACTACTTTTTCAGCCATTGAAATTTGCACAATTTGTTGTGAACCTATCTCATGTGGTAGGAGTGAATGCATAAGTTGTTCAGACTCTAAGTAATGCATTTCATCAGATAAAGGTAGAATGCTTTCTAAGACATATTCTTGTGTAGAAGATGTCTCAGGTTGTGTCCCATACTCATTCAGTATAATAGAAGAAATGACATCATCTTCTTCTTTAATATTTACAAATGAGTCATGTGAGATCATCATCAATTGTTGAATAGAATCTATGTACATATCAGAGTCATCCATTTTTGGCCAGACAACTTGATCATCTTGCAACAAAGGCTGAGCAGGAGAATACAAGGTCAAATTTATAGTGTTCGTTCCATCTGAAATAGTCATTTTCCCTGATCGGCATGCAATATAAGCATTTTTTGTTGCTAACCATGGTCATCCTAGAATGGTAGGGTAGCCTCCAGTACTTTTTTTTGGAGAAAGTACAACAAAATCAACTAGATACTCCCATGAATGTAATATGACAGTGACATCTTCTAGCATACCATCAGGAATGATGGTAGAACTATCTGCTAGCTGCAAGATTGTTGGCGTCTGCCTAAGACCAATGATGCTTAATTTGGACACTACTTCCTTGGTCATTACATTGATGGATGCTCCTAAGTCTATTAAGACATTCTGTACTTGTACTCCTTGAATGGTGAGGGTTACTACTGGGCTACCAGGGTCTGCATACTTAGGCATTTTGCAGTTATCAAGCATAAGATCAGAAAGTTGTCCGAGGACATGGATAGTTTTTGGGTCTTTCCTTTTCCTTCCTCACTTTTTAACACAAGCTTCTCTAATAGGTTTTGAATATATAGGCACTTCCTTGATTGCATCAAGCAAGGGAATTTTTACCATCATTTGCTTGAATTGCTCAAGTAAATCTAGTGCAGCTTGATTTTCACTTGGAAGTATTTTCTCTATTAACCTACTAGGAAATGGTGGTGTTTTGGCTGCAGGAGAAGCATTGGTGATAGGTTCTTGTACGGACTTAGCATTTGTATCATCTATTTTTGTTATAATGGGCTGTTGAGGTGAGGCAAGCATTGTTCCAGATCTTAGATGGATATCATTCAGGGTGATGGAATAACTTTGTTGTTGGGCTGAAGTTTTTGCATTATTAGGATTAGGTGCAGGTTGTGTAGGAAACTGTGGTTGTTTTGGAGGGGTTGTATTGGCTACAGGAGGCATTAAGGCTTGTTGTTGAGGAGGTTGAGCTAAAGCCAATTACTACTAGTGCTGCTGGCAGTTCTGATTTTGCTGCCAATCCTGCTGAGGTTGGTGCCACCCTTGGTTAGGCTGTTGCCACCCTTGGTTAGGTTGCTGCCATCCTTGGTTAGGTTGCTACCAACCTTGGTTAGGTTGCTACCAATTATTATAATTACCATGCTATTGTTGTCATTGACTATTACCACCATAATTATGGAGTGGGTCTTGAGGAATACCTAATCTTGGAGCCCATGGCCTTCTTTGAGAAACATAGAGGACCTCCCTATCTTCATCAATTGCCTTGAACTCAGTAGGCACATGCTGTGATTCCAAGTTAGCAATAGGCTTACATCGGCAGTTGAGTTTCTTTTCTCTGCAATGGGGGTAATATTCTGCCAACATACTATCAGCATCCTCCTTCTTCCTTCATGCTTATATGGTATCCAATTATGTAGCAACATCATTAATGATGTCTTGCTTGAAATTTGACAAGAGCTTTGACAAATCTATCTTAGATACTCCTGCCCCAGGAGTCTTGTGGAGTAAATCCCTCAAACCTCATCCTTTTTTTGTTGTTGCTCTGGAATAGTTCAGATAAATATTTTGGATTTCAGCCCACGTGTTTTGTGTAATGTCACCTCTAGCCATTAAGTCTAAAGCTTCCATACTCCTGTCATGTACTCCTTTTAGAAAGAGATGCTTTTGAGACTCCTCATTTAGCTGATGTTGTGTGTTGTGTTGTAGGTTAAACATGAATCGGGCAACATAGTCCTCCAAAGTCTCATCCTCCTTTTGTGACATTTTAAAAATTTCATCTCCTTTCAAATCATGGCCTCTCCAATATTACTTATATTTATTAAGGAACAGGTTACTCATAGTTGGCCAATCTGTCATAGCATTGGCACCTAAACTCATGAACCATCTCAAAGCGGCTTCTTTGAGAGTTGATGGAAACAATTTCAGCTTATGGGCATCAATTTTGTAGTCATAACTTTGACAAAGGATGTCGAACTCAAAGAGAAAAGTTTTTGGATCTTCAGTAATAAGGCCATAGAAATTAGGTAGGATAGCTGAGGGTATATTTTTCAAATTTTGATTACCCTGCTAAGGAGGAATTGGAAAGGGAGAGGTAGGCTGAGCTACTGCCATTTGTAGATGTCTTAGTGGTGACTGATAAATGACTAGAGCTAATGGATTATCTTTATATTCTAGCTCAGCAAAAAGATTATTCAAATGGAAAGATTCTTCAGATGTGGTTGGTGATTGTACTTGTTCTATACTTTTGCAAATACGTTCTCAAATAGTCCTTCTCTCTCTTCTCTTTCTTTAGGGTTAGGATAAAAAGGATCTTCCTGATTGAAGTTGGAAAGAAATCTTCCAAGGTGATCTCTTCTTCTATGCATGCAAGAATGCTAAAAATGAAACTAAATGACTCAATAGTAAATACTAGACTAACACCATCCCTGGAAACGGTGCCAATAATATGTCAAATCAATATAGCACCCTTTTAGTTGCAGGATTGGACATCCCTTACCACCAAAGTACTATGCTGATTTTCATTAAATGTCAATCTAGGAGCGTGAACTTGAGATGATGTCTACAAAGTATATGCTCTAGTTTCTACTAAAAGTCACTACTACTTTGAATGCAATACCCATTAAGAAAATCTAGTTTATCCAAACGAAGGACAACTATCAAATATTTGGAAGGAAATTCTAATTATTTAGCCATACATCTATGCACCTACTACTGCAAGAACAGTGACTGGTTCTATTTCCAATGGCTACAGGAACAACATTTCTAATCTTAACTTAGAAAATTGATTCTAACTCCTACTTACTAAAGAAAACTCCACCTTTTGCTTGGGCCCCCACGGAAGAATGAAGGAAAGAAAAACTCAGATAAAAGCGTAGAAACTCAGCAAAGGCATGTATTCATCCAATATGCAGTATTACAATAACTTAAAAATGATAAGATGTCTATCAACTCTGTCTGTCTATTCAGTACCTAACCTCATAGATACAGAAAATGTCTTATTTATAAGAAAGACCAAAAAACTCCTAAAACTACGGCTTCCTCATGAAGGAAAGTTAGTTACAACTTAAGACTGCAAACATGCAATCTGAAAGGCATTAATTATCCCTTAAATTCCCCACAAATATAGATCATAGCAAATGCTAGATTTTCTCTTTTATCTATCTTCAAATAGCTTTTCAGGAATCTAGGTATCGTGCGTTGCATGTTTAACTGATTGCTTTGATGCTTGCTTCCTTGCTCAACTACTTTATCATGTCCCACTTTGTTATTCATTAAAATAGGTCCCTTCTAACTTTTTCGCCAAGTCTGCTAGCTACAACGGTGTCATAACACTTCTCCTTATTGTCATCAATTCTTTAGCACTATTCCTTTGTAGTTTGTTTAACACCTGCTCAACCTATATCCTACGATCAACATTTAATACACACAAGACTTCCCGCAAACATTTATTTTCATTTATTAGTTTATAAAGAAAAGGCATTAATTATTCTTTGCAATCTCTTTAGTTGCAGGAAGATCTACCCATATCAAACATTCATGAAGAAATATTTTTACCACAAAATGAACTTCTTTTTGAATATAATTCTAATTATCATTTTATGCCCTATGTCCATACTTTATACATCAAAAGTTCAAAACATTTATACTTAATGATGATAAAGTTCAGTATGTTATAGACAAAATGTTCAGAAAAAGGGCTAATAAAACTTCTATTTCTTCATGTCATCAAAGATCATATTGAATAATCTTTCAATACATCTAGAAGAAAAAGGTGGGGAAACCATTAGGTCCAAGGGCCTTCTTAGCTAGTAAAGTAAACACCACCTCCTTAATTTCTTCTAACTATGAGATGGCCACTAAGGCCCGATTATGAGCATCACTAATAACACTAGGAATGGTGTTAAGAATAACATTCTGGTCCTCTTCTTCCAAGTTAAGGTCTTTAGCTAGGATGGAGGAAAAGTACTTGATAGCTTCCTCCACTATCTCATTATCTTCCCTAATAGTATCATTCCCCTTTTTTATCTCACAAATTTGCTTGTCAGCCTTGTGTTTCAAAGTGGAGAGGTGGAAGAATATTGAGTTTCTATCCCCTTCCTTGAGCCAAACTAACCTAGAATTTTTCCTCCAAAACATTTCCTATTTCCCCACAATGTTGTGAAGCTTAGCTAGAATATCCTTCTCATATTTCATCTTAATATCATCATAACCCTAGGTCTAAATCTCTTCCTGCAACTCAACAAGGTCCTCCAAAATCTACTCTATAGCTTGAAAAATATTGCCAAAGTCTATTTTATTCCATTTTCAAATCTCCAATTTAATGAATCTATGTTTTTGGCTACCTTATATATGGCAGTTCCATCAACTTATATACCCCACCACTCCTTAATTGTGTTAAACAGGCCAAGGTGTGCAAACCACATCTTCTCAAATCTAAAGGGGAAAGCCTTCTTTCTATTTAAAGTATCTAAGGTAAGAGAGATTGGGGAATCATCCGATCCAAGATGCACCATAGATGAGAGCTTACATTGAAAGTGAGTCATCCATTCCAAAATTATGAGGGCCCTTTCTAATCTCACCTAGATGCAATCTATGCCAATTTTCCTATTGGACCAATTAAATTTAACTCCCCCAAGATCAACATCCAAAAGGGCCAAGTCCCTGATCATGTCAGCCAAATGTTATATACTATCCACATTAGGTGGGATCCCTCCTATCTTCTCCAAAGCCAAGAGAGGGGTATTGAAATCACCCATAACAATGCCCTTTGGTTCACCCATCTGGGCCACCAAATCAAAAAAAAAAAAAATTCAAAAATATTATTTTGTTATTCTTAGTATTAGGGGCATAGATGTTCATTAGAAACTAGTTGACCTGAGCCTTGGGATTAAATAAGTGCATGAGCAAAATATTACCTCTATCAAAGACGATGTCAGCTTCAAAGTTTCCCTTCCAGGTTATTAACAGGCCTCTAGAAGCCCCATCAGAGTCTATAGTTGTGTTCTTCATTCCTTTACTGAGAAAATCTTTTCAACTTTCTCCTTCTTCATTTTTGTTTCCTGTATCAAAAATAAATCTAGCCTATAATCCCTAATCATATTCCTAACAATTTCATATTTTTGGATTCCATTGAGTCCATGAATGTTCTAGGAGATAATCTTCATGCTTTATTTTGGATACATGTTTGGATGGTTCCTTGGGTCCCATCCAAAATATTCCTCCTTGTTTCTTCCTTTCTAATTTGATTCTTATTCTTCCTACCTAGAGTACTGGATTTTCTTCTAGTATCATCTTTTACCCTACTCCTTGTTTTTGTAAGTGAGACCGGTGAGGGATTCCTACTATTTTTCTTATTCTTGACTAATATCCATGGTCCTACATTTTCTTCCTTGCAACTATCAAAGAGAACCTCCATCTGGGAAAGTTGGCTAGGAGTTGTGGTCGAAACCCTCTCGAGGAAATGATTTACCATTGAAGGGGAAATCACTTTGCTTGTGCTAGAGTTGGATTCCTATGAAAGAGGTAGTCTCAACACCTTCACAAGAGCCCCATTTTGAGAGTCAAGAACACTTGATGGTTCATTAGTTTCCACCTTTGTGGTCTCCTTGTTGGTATTCTTTCGTATGATCATAACATCCTTTTTATTACCAACCACATTATCCACTCCTCCCACCTAAGTGATAATTTTCGGGCTAGTCTCAACATCTATCAAGACCCTATTATTATTTTCCAGTGAAACCTTGTGTTGTGTCTCCTCCTCATATTATTTGTTTCCTTTCGAAGTGTTATGTTCTAGTGGGGACTCCATCTTGTCTCTTTCTCCAAGAGATCCCCCCTGAGATCTTTCCTTCTATTGTTTTCTCCTTCCACACCTTTCTAGATGCTTCTGCTTGGTTCAAGGATTAGTGTTGGTTTTCCTTGCTCTTCGCTTGTTTATTTTGAGCTTTTTGGACCTTTTCCTTCTCTTTGAAAATAGAGAAATCCTTTGCTTTATGTCCTACCTTTTTGCAATGGAAGTAGGAAAAAGGAACATTCTCATAATTGATCCATTAAACTCATCTTCCCAAACATGATTGGAACTAAATCACATGAGTCATATCCTATCCCTTGACCACTCCAATACAAATTCTAGCATACGTGAGTCTTTTCTTGGCTATAGTGACAGGATCAATAGAGAGAAGTTCCCCAAAAGAGTTGGCAATGTCATCAAAAACATCTTCATGCCAGTATTCTAAGGGAAGATCTAGAAATTTTATCTAGACTAGGGTCGAGGTTAGAAAATCATTTTTGAGGTCAAGGTTGCATGTCCACTTTTGAAGGATAAGAGTAGACTTCCCATCAACCAATTGCCTGCACAAAGAATCCTAAAGTAATCTTTAGGGAAGGAGAACTCAAAATACATAAAGCCTTTTTCCATAGTCATTACTTCAACCTGACCTTTCAACTCTGACTTGTTTCTAGCAAAGATTCACACCAGATCAATATTTGGTAAGGGGCCGATGAACTTACCCACCAAGGTAGCATCCATGCCTGGAATATTATGATGTATAATCTCTATGGGAACTTCTAAGGTGAAAATCATCTTTTCCTTATTAGACTTATCAATGATCTTAGGGAAGGAGGATTTACTTGATGGTTTGACTCCAAACAAATTATTCCATCACCTCGAGGGCCCTGGGCCCCTCCTCCTAGTGTCCTTGGTCTTGGAGTAGAGTTATCCTTTTCTCCTAGATGTGGCTATAAGGCATGTGGGTCCCCATCTTTTTTTGCATCCCCCTTTCCATCATCCTTGTCCTACTTGAGGCCCATAGACTAGTTTCCTAACCCTGCTTTATAAAATTATTGCTCAAAATTGCATTCAAAAAATTTCCTCCCCGCTCCGCTGCCATAATAAAAACTTAATTATTATAGACTATATTATGTTAAATACATGTTAAATTGGATTTGTTAAAGAAGTTGATAAATTAAAAAAATGAGTTTTGATTACATTCTATTTAGATGTAGAGTTGACCTTTCAACCAATTGCTTAGGTTAGAAACACTCAAGCTAAGATGCTACGAGAACACCTTGTTTAGGTCAACTAGGTGGGTTGACTAAACCCTAATTATTTGACCAGGTCAACCTTACATGACCATTCTATATGTCACATTATTAATTTTTTATAATTTCATAAGTTATATTAGGTTATCATATCATCTACTAATCATTTAGTGTATCAATTCAATCTCATAGGTGAACTAGTTTCATTATTACAATAAGTTGTCTAATACCTTAATATTTGATTCCAATTATTTAAATAAAATATTAAAATAATTATAATCATTAAATATTTATTATTAAATCATTTACAATGTTCATTTTATTTTAAAATATAATCCAATTTACTAACTCAAGATGTCTAGTCAACTTCATCTTACAACCCCTTTTTAAAATTACATGCCCATTAACATTCTGATAACACCTTATAATCAAAATATTAATAAATACTAAAATTATATCTAATTAAATATATAATAGAATAATATAAGTCTTAGGTTCATTCATTATTTTAAACCTAATTATAGATATACTCATACATCGAAGAACATGGGTTTACCTCCCTATGTTACTATCTCGATTAAACTCGAATACTAATCCTATAGCCTAATTTTCATAATCCCTTTTACCAAATTTATTAAATTTATTATTTTCAATCACAAATATGAAATTTAATTTCCATATTTCCATTAAAATATTCAACTTAAAATCTAAAACTCAAGTCATTAACTTCTAACCATCCCCTAACATAATACTGAGTCTACAACTCTCCTTTTTAAAAATACTATTTTTAAATTGCCCCTTTTCTCATAAAAAATTTCAAATTTATTAATAAAACAACAAATACTAAAGAAAAAAAATTAAATTTCCGAAACCATAACTAAACCATATTAATTTTTCAAATCTCTTTCTAACCTATCTATGTAAGGAAGCAAAGGTGTGCAGAATTGCTTCCTACACTAATCATGAGAGGATGATTATGTAAAATCAACTAACTATTGCAGAGATCTCAAGAAATGCATAATAACATAATCAAAATAATTATGAATGAATAACACAATTATTACCATGGGGAAACCCTTCCAAGGGAAAAAAAATCTCACCCTCCAAAACCTACACAATGTATTCTCAAATCAAGAAGATTACAATAGGAGTGCATCACCACAACTCAAACTTAGACTCAGACTCAGAGAGACTCCTTCCAGCACCCAATCTTTCAAATAGAACTCAATGATTCAAACACCTCCCCAAGCCCTCCTTTTATAATTATTTACAAATTGGAAACCATTTCTAGTTTTACAAAACCATGGGCCAAAATCATGGGCAAAACAACCATGCCACATGTTACCCATTTGTCATTTGTAACTCCAAGAATAAAATTTTCATCCATAATTTTTTCCTCTAGTTTAGACCCTCATAAAATTCATATAATGAGTTGTTTATACTCTAAAAATAGTCCTCCTATATTTTGCTAGGGACAAGACACACTTTTAAAAACTCATACACCTTTTCCAACTCCTAAACATGTGGAAAACTACCTCAAACAAAATTTTACAATTTTCTAAAATTTTCTAGAAAAATATTGCAAGGTTGAGAAAAAATTCTTAACATTCTCCCACTTGTCAAATACCTTCCAAGATTTAGGGGATTCAAAGTTTCATGGACTTAATTGCTAGGGGCCAAAAGGCCCATAGACTTTGAACACCATTTGAACTTCTTTGTGCTCACAGGTTTAGTTAATGCATTAACAACATTCACTAAAGCCTCCACCTTCTCCAAATTCACCTTGTCATCCTCGACTATATCTCTCACAAAATGATATTGTACATCAATGTGCTTGGTCTTGGCATGAAGTGTCAGGTTCTTTTCTAGGCAGATTGCACTCAGACTGTCACTATATATTGTCACTCCACCCTGTTTCAACTCTATGTTTGAATACAATCTCTTAAGCTAGATGGCTTCCTTGCAAGCACGAGTAGATGCCATATATTCTGCCTCTATAGTGGAAAAAGTGACCACAACTTTCCACTTTCTCATCAAACTGATTGCACCACTGAATAATGTAAACACATATGCATTGGTGGGTCTTCTTCTATCAACATCGCCAGCCTAGTCTGAATCCACATAGCCTAGAATATCCAAGGAACACTCATTTCATGTTCCCCCAACTATCCAAACATTCTTTTTACTACATTCCAATGTGCTCTTCCTATATTAGACATGTAATAGGAAAGTACTCCCACTGCTTGAGCAATGTCTAGTCTTATATAGACCATAGCATAGATCAAACTTCCAACAACACTCTAATATGATACTTGACTCATCTCTTCTATATCAAAAATGGATGAAGGACACTGTGATCTAGAAATCTTTGTTCCCATAGTAACAGGAACACTCAATGGTCTAGAATCCTGCATACTAAATCTTCTTAGAATATTACCAACATACTTACTTTGGCCTAGCCAAAACTTTCTATTTTGTCTATCTCTTATAATCTCCATTCCCAGAATGTGCCTTGTTCCACCAAGATCTTTCATTTCAAACTTTACTAAGAACTGATATTTTAAGTCTACAATCAAACATTTTCCTTTGCCAATAAACAACATGTCATCAATATATCTGGTAATAACAAGGAAATAATCACCATCAGACTTATAATATATACAATGATCAAATTTGGATTTCAAAAATCCTAAACTCAATACATATGTATCAAACTTTTGGTACCACATCTTAGGACTTTATTTTAAACCATACAAGGATTTCTTCATTTTATAGATCAAATGACTTTTACCTTTCACCTCAAAGTGCTCTGGTTGTGTCATATAAGTTTCTTCCTCCAAATATCCATGAAGAAAAGTTGTCTTCACATCCATCTATTCAACTGCTAGATCATAAATTGCTATGATAGAAAGTAAAAATCAAATGGATGTCATCTTTTCTACAAGAGAAAAAATTTAACCACAATCAATTCCTACAACCTGGGAGTAACCTTTTGCAACCAATTATGCTTGATACTTCTCAACGCTTCCATCTGAACCCATCTTCCTTTTGAGCACCCATTTACAACCAACAAGATTTTGTCCTTTAGGAAATTGTACAAGGTCCCATGTATCATTCCTTTTAAGAGCTACCATCTCTTCTTCCATGGCTATTTTCTAGGACTCTAAATCATTCATACCAAGAGCCTCTTCTACAAATTTTGGTTCATCAATATTAGCATTCAAAGAAAATATACACCTCTAATCATTAGGAGAATATCCATACCTTTTTATTTCTTTCCTTTGTCTACTAGACCTTCAAAATAGATCTAGCTTAGGTTCATGATTTGGTTCTCCCTCTTCCTCTAATGATTTAGAACTCGTATAGCTCTCTTTAGCATCTTGTCTTTCTAAGGGTTTCAATTCAACTTTCTCAAGTGTAATAGGAAGTTGAATCATATCTTTCTTTTCTCCATCTATTTTGGTTGCACTATAACAGAAGAAGGCTTAGTTCCCCTAACAATAATGCTTCTAGAACAAATATCTTTTATGCAATAGGGGCCTAAAGCTTCTATCCTTTCACACCATAACTATATCTGATGAAGATACATTTGACAACTTTGTTGTCCAATTTTGTATGCTTCTCCTTTGGCACATGAGCATATGCCTCATAGCCAAAAACTCTCAGATGTCTAAGTGAAGGCTTGTAGGCCGACCATACTTCCATTAGTGTCTTATCAACAAGAGTTGATGTAGGAGACCCGTTTATCAGGTAGTAGGAAGTGGCTATAGCTTTAGCACAAAATGTTTGTTCTAGTCTAGCTCCACTCAAAATGCTCCTAGCCTTCTCCATCAAGGTCATATTCATTCTTTCTACAACTCCATTCTATTGTGAAGAATATGGAGTTGTCTTCTCTCTTATAATACCACAATCTTTACAAAATGTTTTAAAATCATTCGAGTGAAATTCACCACCATTATCAGCTCTCAAACACTTTATCTTCTTCTAGTTTGCAACTAAACTATTACTTTAAATTCTTTGAAATGACTAAAAAATTCAACTTTACTCCTAAGGAAATGAACCCATGTTCTTCTACTAAAATCATCAATGAAAGAAACTTAATAAACTGATCTACCAATAGAAGGAAGAACTTGAGTAAAATTGAATGCAATTTTGTTTACCATAGATTGTAGTCATTCAACCCATCAACAAGGTTTTTATTTTTAAGGTTTGTAGACCCATCTCACCTATGTGGTTGAGTCTTTGGTGCCATAATATAGTCTTCTCTATAGACAACTTTGATTCAGTAGATAGAGCACCCTTGGGTACCCAAAAACCATGACCATCTATTGAAAGAGAAACCCTCTCCTTCTCCAACAATGTAGTCCTTTTCACAATCTTATCAGAAGAACTGTTGCACTCAACCATGCATGCATCAAGCTAGTACAATGTACCCAATCTACTTCCTCTAGCTATTACCATAGCACCTCTCACCATTTTCACACCTACTTTAGAAAATTGTACATGCACACCCACATCTATTAGTTTGCTACCATATAAAAAATTACTTACTAGTCGTGGGATATGTAAGACACTGTCAAATCTTCTACTTCTACCATCAGAAAATTTTACATGAATACTTCCACAACCAACAATATCAAGAACTGAGTTATCACCCAAATACACCTTACCACAATTAAACTTTTCATACTTAGTAAACCAATTTCTATTAGGAGTCATGTGAAAAGATGCACCTGAGTCTATCAACCATGCATTGTTACCTACATGAGTGGCTAAGGTTGTGATGAAAGAATCTCCATCTTCCTTCTCGAACTTAGAATCATAATGTTGTTTTTTCTTCTTATTTTTCTTTTCCTCTTTGTAGTCCTTTCAAAAGTGTCAAGGTTTACAACAATTCGAACAAATTTCCTTGGATTTACTAGGAGATTTTGATCCCCCCTCATTCTTGGACGTAGAATGGCCATGCTACTTTTCTTTCTTGCTTCTTTATTTTGGTCTTCCTTGAACACTCAGAGCCTCTTTGGCATTTAGAGAGACCTTCCTTCTCATTTCCTTAGAAAGTAGAGAACCAAAAATTTCCTCCATCTTCAAGACAACTAAAGTGCTCCCTATGGCCATAACAAGGTTGTCCCATGAGTTTGGCAATGAGCATAGCAAGATTTGGCACCTTTCTTCTTCATCCATTAACACCCCAATTGAGGTCAACTAAGTCACCAACATATTAAAAATTTCAATATGCTCATAAATCCACCCACCTTCTTCCATTCTCAAGGAATACAACTTCTTCATCGAGAAAATCTTGTTCACAAGTGATTTCACTTGATAGATCTCACTTAGCTTCTTCCAAAGCTTCTTCATGGTAGGTTCTTCATGGAAATTAATTAAAATTGAGTTTGGAAGACAGAATTTGATGAGACCTTTATCTTTTATGTCTATCACATCATATTGTGTCACTGAAGTTAGATTTGCAAGCCTTGGCTTATTTTCATCAACCGCATCCCATAGATCCTGATCAATCAATAGATCTTCCATCTTCAACTTCCACATCTCATATTTTGTGCCAAAAAACTTCTCTACATCAATCATTTCTGATATAGTTTCCATCTTTTCAATATTGCAACGCAAAAATGAAAACCTCTACATAAACTCCCACTCAAACCTTGATTAGCTCAAAAAACCATGTACCCAACAAATAGAACCAAAATTGACTAGACTTTGATACCAATTGTAAGGAAGAAAAGGTGTGCGGAATTACTTCCTACAATAATCTTGAGAGGAGGATTATACAAATTCAACTAAATATTTTAGAGATCTCAAGAAATGCATAATAACATAATCAAAATAACAATAAATACAGAACACAATTATAATGGGGAAACCCTTCTGAGATAAAAACCCCACCCTCTAAAACCTGCACAATGTATTCTCAAATCAAGAAGATTACAATACACTTGCAATGCAAGTTCTTATAGAAGTGCATCACCACAACTCAAACTTGGACTCGGACTCAGAGAGACTTCTTCTAGCATCCAATCTTGCAAATAGAACTCAATGAAAACACCTCCCTAAGCCCTCCTTTTATAGTGACTTACAACTTTGAAACTATTTGTGCTTTTACAAAACCATGGGCAAAACAACCATGCCACATGTTACCCACTTGTCATTTGTAACTCTGAGAATAACATTTTCTTCCATAATTTTGTCCTCTAGTTTAGACCCTCATAAAATTCATATAATGAGTTGTCTATAC
Source organism: Cupressus sempervirens (assembly GCA_028749045.1). NCBI lineage: Eukaryota > Viridiplantae > Streptophyta > Pinopsida > Cupressales > Cupressaceae > Cupressus > Cupressus sempervirens. The sequence goes on along the minus strand of CM053784.1, from coordinate 8,659,032 downwards.
TCTAAAAATAGTCTTCCTATATTGTACTAGGGACAAGACTCATTTTTAACAACTCATACACCTTTTTCCAACTCCTAAATATGTTTTCTAACTCCTAAACATGTGGAAAACTACCACAAAATTTTTTTTACAAATTTCTAGAATTTTTTAGAAAAGGCTTGCAAGGTCGAGACAATTCTCAACATCCTAATCTTACTAATCCCTATGCTTTTTTTTGTTACCCTACCCTGACCTACTTGGCCACTTTCCAAGTGGCCTACCCTCTTCCCTATTGGAATTCTTTAGAATAACTAAAGAAGGAGGGGGGGTGGTGGGAAGAATTAGTCATTCAAGGTCTAGATGTAGAAATAAAAACTTTTCTCTCAGCTTAGTGAACCCATAAAACATTCATACTCATGCATGCATCCATAGGATAATGCAGTCACTAAAACTTGTAGCTCATTGTCAAATCAACTTGCAGAAATGTAAAGCATGAAACACAAAAGATTCATCAACACACTTGACACAATGATTTAAGTGAAAACCCAATTTGAGAAAAACCACTAGTAACATGCTACTATTTTCACTCTTCTAAAGTGACGCTTTATGAAAGGTCAACCCTATTAAAGGTTACAATACACACTATTAGGTGTGACCCAATTAAAGGATATCAGTCACCCTATTAGGAGTGAGTCTTGTTAGATGACTTTAGGCCATTCACTTGGAATGCCACCTAGTTAAAGGATTTACAAATGACTGTTAGGTAAACCTTAATCCAAAGGATTCACCCTAAACGAATACAATTGTTAGAGAGTAATAGTAGAGCTCTGATCTAATACAACTTACAACTTCTCTTGAAAATTATAGATCATTGTTTAGTCCTTAATTTTGCTTGGCCTTCATACATTGCAGTTCTAATAGCTTGTTCACCCTTCAAGCATACATCTTCTTAAGCCTTCTTTCTTAGCATGCCAATGCAGTCACCTTTTAGGTCACTTGATGAAGCAGAGTCCTTGACTTCCTATCTTCCTTGGATTTTTGTATCCAATTCTCTCCTCTCTCTTATGCTTCCTATAAATAGAAAATTAAGATACTTTTCTACACATTTTCCATCATCCATTTTAGGGTTTAGATGAATTAAGTAGGATACAATGTATTTACCCTATATTCCATCTTTCTTCTAGAAACTTCTCCTACAATCCTCTTTGAATTCACTTTAAAATGGTTTACCTTGAATTTTGTGCCACCATCTCATCAACCTTATCTTCAACTTGATTTACAAATTTCAAGAAAATAAATTTGTTGAGTTGGTTTCATCGAATTTGTGGTTTTTCAAATAATGTAGCAGCTCGACATTATCAATCTTCTGATGCTCAACACATATTGCATTGCTTGGCATCCAATATAATATTACTCAGCATCAACTAAAGTTTATTGGCACTTAGCATCCATTGAACTTTACTTGGCATCTACTATTCTACTTAGAATACACTAGAATTTTCTTTTACTTGACTCCAAATGAATTTCTACTCAGCTTGTACTAGCTTTTCTTGACACCTACTATCCATTTGATCAAGCTTGGTAGACAAAATTTGTGTAACTTGTTCTTCTAAAATTTTTGTGTAACCAACCTTTGTAATCTTAATTAGATTTTCAATACATCATGTCATCACTATCTTACCTTTCCTCTAGGTGCTATTGCTACATCTTATTGATCAAATCCTCTTCATCAATCAACTAAGTGATAGTACTTGAATCTTATAAGCAATTATCTTACCAGCAAATAGAAGGTTTGACATCAGTGACAAAATAATGATTGAAACACATAATCTTCTTCAACAATCTCCCTCTTTCAATAATCTCTTTTAGAAAGGATCTTTTCAATCAGATCTCAACAATCTCCCTCTTTGGTGTTGATGGCAAACCAAACTGATCAACCAAGTCACCAAATTGGTAAAACACTTTGTACAACCAAATTGCCTAGGTTAAAATAGTAAGACAATACCAAAAAGAAAACTTGTATCAAAATTTCTTCCTTTCTCAGCAACTTCATATCACTATCAAAATTTCTTTCTTATAACTTCCTCTAAGTTCCTTCTTGTAACTCCCTCTTACTAGGTAGATTAGATTTTCTCCATGGTTCTCTTCTGATCAGCAACATCAGCAATTAACTCCCTCTAAGATTGATATAACTCCCTCTAATATTGATATCTCTTTCTTATGATGATTAGATTAACTCTTTCTGCCATAATGTTCTTCTTGTGATGATGATCAATTTATAATATTTCTCCCTCTTTGACAATAATGCCAAAGATATATTATCTTTTCATCTTGACATGTAGATATAGGCTTTTGCAATTTCTTTAGTTTCTCCCTTTTTCACCTTGCTTGTGACTATTTTGAGGCTCCAACACTTTGATTACTTCAAGAAGCTCCTAAAGTAAGATCCTTTGCATCAATTTGTAATATTTGGTAATCAGCTTGTTTGATGCAGGGCACTCCTTCTATTACTTAGTTAGTGTTTGATAGAGTTATCACCCCTAGTTCACCTCATAAATATTCATGAGTATCCATAGGTAATGGTTTTGTGAAGATATAAGCAATTTTCTCCTTTGAGTTAACATATTCCATCTTCACCTCTTTATCTTGAAATAACTGTCTCAAGTAATGATACTATTAGAGTAAGTTATTTATTATTCTAGTTGCTTTAGCTCTCTTAGGTGCATATAATTAATATTTTATATTAATTATAATGTGAAAACCTAGTTTTCTTTCCTTTAGGTTTTTGTTCACCTTAAAAGGTTGAACTTTTGTATTTTGTTTTCATAACTTAGAATACATTTTCGCTCTCACATTCTTGAGAACTTCTAAGCTCTACTTTTTCCACTTTTTGGTTTCTCTTCATTACAGGATATTTGCATGCAAGTGTTCTTGAGGATCTGTCAAGTTGGTTTTCTCAACTTCTACATAGTATCAGAGCGGACCTACTACTTCCTCTTTTGAAGATTCTTGAAGCCACGATTCAAAGTCAGAAACTCTGACTTTTTTGGACTTTTTTCTTCAAAAGGGTGAAGGGAAAATTTTTGGGGCACTTTGGGCTCAAACAGACACTGCCATTGGATTTGGAAGGTTATTTGCAGTCAAAATACATAAAAAAAAACTTCTTGTTTTTGGCCTCCGGGCATCTAGGAAAATTTTTTAGCCCCTCGTGAGGCCGTATGGACACATTTTTTGAGGAAAAAAATTTAAAAAATAGTTCAAAAATGGGTTGTAGGTAGCACCACCAAGTAGTCGCCATTGCACCACTCGCCAGCTACACAGCTGCAGCTCCAATCAGGCTCGACCACCACCGGCAGGCCACCTGACTGCCACCCCCACCAGTGGCACAACCACAACCCACTAGCACCTCCAGTGGTGCACCTGATTCCTCCTCTCCAGTGTTGCCACTAAAATTTTGATTCTGATATCATTCTATGGGCGTTGACATCATTTTCTATCAATGACATCATCTTTTTTTGGCAAGACATCATCTCTATACTGGCTCTACAGTTAGTGTTTTTCTCATAACTTGAGCATACAGATGTATTTTTATGATCCAAAAGAAGCACCAGAAAGCTAACTTAGAGACGAAGACAATGGTGTTATTTTTTTTTATTCCTAGTTTATTTGAGCTTCCAAATTTGGTGTTGAAGTAGAGGCTTTTTTTTTCCTCCTCTCTACATCCAAATTCTAGGTTATTTTCTCAATTTTTTTGTTCTTCTATAGTTGTTGCTTTGGTTTTGCGGGATATTTTTATTCCTTGTGAGGAGGAGCATTTTTTACTCTATAATTTTCTGCAGAATCAGACACTTCTTCTTCTATCTTTTCTTTCTCTCAATCTTGGATCCTTCTGTGATCTAGCTCACACTGCACAACTATCACACCTAGAAGACACAAATGACTAGGCTTCTCATGTCAAGAGGCTTATGGTCATGCATAGATGCAAACCAACCTATTCTATAGTGCACTTTTGAGGTCCTTTATCATAGAAATGAAATGGATGAAGCCATGGGACTAATTGCATTGAACATATTAGATAGTCTATTATTTCACTTGGATGGTTTGACCACTCCACTGGCTATTTGGACCAAATTCCAAACTTTGTTTGGCACAATGAATGAGTTTCGAGCACTTCAACTTAATGTAGAGTTGACTTCTTTGACACCTACTGATTTCCCCACCATTGAGGACTTCTTGATGAAGTTCAAATCTTTGTGCACAGTCTTGCAGGGATGTGGTAGAAACAAAATAGATGATGAGTGCATTTTTTTGATACTCTCAAAGTTGCATGGACAATATCAGATCTTTTCTTCCACTTTCTACTCCACTGTGGATGCCTTGGGTAATAGACATCAGATGCCTTCTTTTGAGATATTATGTGACAGGTTAACTCATGAGTAGTCCAAGCTCACTTAGATGGATTCTCTTACAGGTTCACCATCATAGGCATTACTTGCCAAGGATTCCTAGGAGCCGAAGCCAAAGTAGATATTTGATTCCTCTTCTCAGCACTCTACTGGTCCATCCTCTTCTTCTAAGAAGAAGGAGAAAAAGAAAACTAAGACTCCTTCCTCTTCCTATTGTCAGAAAGGAGCTCATGATGAGGCACATTATTTTTAGAAGAGATTTGATGGCTATGAGAAATAGATTGCAGATTTGCAAGCCCTTCTTCAAAAGAGCTCTATTTCATTCCCATCCTCTTCTACCTCATAGGGATCTACTTTTTAGTCTTCTTCCATCTCTTCAACATCTTCACCAAATTTTGGATAGGGTCATACTTTATGGGCTTCCATTGCATCCCCTTCCTAGTTCCCTTGGATACTGGATTCAAGTGCTTCTCACCATATGGCATCTTCTCAAGGGGTCTTCTCCAATTCCTCATATTCTCATGGAGAATAACACTGCTCTAACAATTTGTGGGAAAGGTTCAATTTGCATTCAGGATGGCACATTCAACGATGTATTGTATGTTCCATCTCTCTCTACAAACCTTCTCTTGATGTATCACATTACACACAATGGATCAGGGAAGATAGTTGAATTCACTGCAAATTTAGTCTACATTTAGGATAGTGCAATAGGAGGCCATATTTCTATAGGGATAGTTGATCATACCACCTATCTCTACACCTTTTCACACTTTTGTCCACCATCTCCATCATCAGAGCATACTTCTTCTCTTTTGTGAGAGCATCATGTGGTGCAGTTAGGACATGTGAACCTTTGTATTATTCCTGAGATCACCACACCACATCCTGTTGAAGTCTTTTCTTTTTTAGCTTTGCCAAACCCTCTAGCTCCACTCATCAAGCCTCCAAGAGTACTTGTTGTGGATTTTATAGAGGACATTCATCTCCTCTTTCATGATAGTGTCAGCACACCTACATTGGGGATTCCTTTTCAAGATCCTCATGTCTACTCCTTTGAGCATCAATTAGGACTTCCTGTCATTCAGCGTTTTCTTTTTCTATGCCCTTGTTTCTTGTGCATTGGAGTTCCATTAGTTCATTCATTTCTACAGGGGCTTCATCATTCTGGGGGGCTTTGATGTCTCATCTCTCTCTCATGGGGGGTTGTTTATGGTTTTGAGAGAGTCTCTTGAGTCATTTTCTTTCTGTTGTTTTTTCATCTCTTTTTAGAGAGGGGTTTTTGCCACTAGGATTTCTCCTTTATCTCTGGTTCACAGAGATTTCCTTATATTGGATACCCTATCAGGCCTTGTTGCCAGGACCCATTTTCCTGCTTTCATAGCTTTGCTAGGTTATCTTTCTCCTAAGCTTCACTTAGGGGGGGTGTTAGAGTAAGTTATTCATTACTCTAGTTGCTTTAGCTCTCTCAGGTGCATATAATTAATATTTTATATTAATTATAATGCGCAAACCTAGTTTTCTTTCTTTTAGGGTTTTGTTCACCTTAAAAGGTTGAACTTTTGTATTTTATTTTCATAACTTAGAATACATTTTTTCTCTCACATTCTTGAGAACTTCTAAGGTCTACTTTTTCTATTTTCTAGTTTATCTTCATTGCAGGATATTCGCATGCAGGTGTTCTTGAGGATCTGTGAAGTTGGTTTTCTCAACTTCTATAGATACTTGATTGCAATGTGTTTTTTCTATAGATAAAGGCAGAATGCTTTCTAAGACATATTCTTGTGTAGAAGATGTCTCAGGTTGTGTTCCATACTCATTCAGTATAATAGAAGAAATGACATCATCTTCTTCTTTAATATCTACAAATGAGTCCTGTGAGATCATCATCAATTGTTGAATAGAATCTATGTCCATATCAGAGTCATCCATTTTTGGCCAGACAACTTGATCATCCTGCAGCAAAGGCTGAGCAGGAGAATACAAGGTCAAATTTTTAGTGTTCATTCCATCTAAAATAGTCATTTTCGTTGATCGGCATGCAATATAAGTATCTGTTGTTGCTAACCATGGTCATGCTAGAATGATAGGGTAGCCTCCAGTACTTGTTTTTGGAGAAAGTACAACAAAATCAACTGGATACTCTCATGAATGTAATATGACAGTGACATCTTCTAGCATACCATCAGGAATGATGGTAGAACTATCTGCTAGCTGCAAGATTATTGGTGTCTGCCTAAGACCAATGATGCTTAATTTGGACACTACTTCCTTGGTCATTACATTGATGGATGCTCCTAGGTCTATTAAGACATTCTGTAATTGTACTCTTTGAATGGTGAGGGTTACTACTGGGCTACCAGGGTCTGCATACTTAGGCATTTTGCAGTTATCAAGCATAAGATCAGAAAGCTATCTGAGGACATGGATAGTTTTTGGGTCTTTCCTTTTCCTTCCTTGCTTTTTAACACAAGCTTCTCTGATAGGTTTTGAATATATAGGCACTTCCTTGATTACATCAAGCAAGGGAATTTTTACCATCATTTGCTTGAGTTGCTCAAGTAAATCTAGTGCAGCTTGATTTTCACTTGGAAGTATTTGCTTTGTTAACCTACTAGGAAATGGTGGCGTTTTGGCTGCAGGAGAAGCATTGGTGATAGGTTCTTGTACAGACTCATCATTTGTATCATCTATTTCTATTATAATGGGCTACTGAGGTGAGGCAAGCATTGTTCTAGATCTTAGATGGATATCATTCAGGGTGATGGAATAACTTTTTTGCTGGGCTGAAGGTTTTGCATTATTAGGATTAAGGCTTGTTGTTGAGGAGGTTGAGCCAAAGCTGATTGCTACTAGTGCTGCTATCAATTCTGATTTTGCTGCCAACCCTGCTGAGGTTGGTGCCACCCTTGGTTAGTCTGCTACCACCCTTGGTTAGGTTGCTGCCACCCTTGGTTAGGCTGTTGCCATCCTTGGTTAGGTTGCTGCCAACCTTGGTTAGGCTGCTGCCATCCTTGGTTAGGTTGCTGCCAATGATTATAATTACCATGCTATTGTTTCTATTGACTATTACCACCATAATTATGGAGTGGGGTCTTGAGGAATACCTAATCTTGGAGCCAATGGCCTTCTTTGAGCAACATAGAGGACCTCCCTATCTTCATCAATTGCCTTGAACTCAATAGGCACATGTTGTGATTCCAAGTTAGCAATAGGCTTACATTGGTAGTTGCGTTTCTTTTCTTTGCAATGGGGGTAATATTCTGCCAACATACTATCAGCATCCTCCTTCTTCCTTCATGTTTGCATGGTATCCAATTGTGTAGCAACATCATTAATGATGTCTTGCTTGAAATTTGACAAGAGGTTTGAAAAATCTATCTTAGATACTCCTACCCCAGGAGTCTTGTGGAGCAAATCCCACAAACCTCATCCTTTTTTTTTTGTTGCTCTGGAATAGTTCAGACAAATATTCTAGATTTTAGCCCATGTCTTCTATGTAATGTCACCTCTAGCCATTAAGTCTAAAGTTTCCATACTCCTGTCATGTACTCCTTTCAAAAAGAGATGCTTTTGAGACTCCTCATTTAGCTGATGTTGTGTGCTGCGCTGTAGGTTAAACATGAACCAAGCAACATAGTCCTCCAAGTCTCATCCTCCTTTTGTGACATTTTAAAAATGTCATTTCCTTTCAAATCATGGCCTCTACAATATTCCTTATATTTATTAAGGAACAGGTTACTCATAGTTGGCCAATCTATCATAGCATTGGCACCTAAACTCATGAACCATCTCAAAGTGGCTTCTTTGAGAGTTGATGGAAATAATTTAAGCTTATGGGCATTAATTGTGTAGTCATAACTTTGAGAAAGGATGTCGAACTCAAAGAGAAAAGTTTTTGGATCTTTAGTAATAAGGCCATAGAAATTAGGCAGGGCAGTTGAGGGTATATTTTTCAAATTTTGATTACCCTACTGAGGAGGAATTGGAAAGGGAGAGGTAGGCTGAGCTACTACCATTTGTAGATGTCCTAGTGGTGACTGATAAATGACTAGAGCTAATGGATTATCTTGATATTCTAGCTCAGCAAAAAGATTATTCAAATGAAAAGATTCTTCAGATGTGGTTGGTGATTGTACTTGTTCTGGTACCTTTTGCAAATACATTCTCAAATAGTCCTTCTTCTCTCTCTTCTCTTTCTTTAGGGTTAGGATAAAAAGGATCTTCTTGATTGAAGTTGGGAAGAAATCTTCCAAGGTGATCTCTTCTTCTATGCATGCAAGAATGCTAAAAATGAAACTAAATAACTCAATAGTAAATACTAGACTGACACCATCCCTAGCAACGGTGCTAAAAATATGTCTAATCAATATAGCACCCTTTTAGTTGTAGGATTGGACATCCCTTACCACCAAAGTGCTATGCTTATTTTCATTAAATGTTAATCTGGGAGCGTGAACTTGAGATGATGTCTACAAAGTATATGCTCTAGTTTCTACTAAAAGTCACTACTACTTTGAATGCAATACCCATTAAGAAAATCTAGTTTATCCAAAGGAAAGACAACTAACAAATATTTGGAAGGAAATTCTAATTATTTAGCCATACATCTATGCACCTACTGCTGCAGGAATAGTGACTGGTTCTATTTCCAATGGCTGTAGGAACAACATTTCTAATCTTAACTTAGAAAACTGATTCTAACTCCTACTTAATAAAGCAAACTCCATCTTCCACGTGGGCCCCCACGGAAGAATGAAGGAAATAAAAACATAGATAAAAGTATAGAAACTCAGCAAAGGCATGTATTCATTCAATATGCAGTATTACAATAACTTAAAAATGATAAGATATCTATCAACTTTGTCTATCTATTCACTACTTAACCTCATAGATACAGACGAGGTCTTATTTATAAGAAAGAACAACAAACTCCTAAAACTATGACTTCCTCATGAAGGAAAGTCAGTTACAACTTAAGACTGCAAACATGCAATCTGAAAGACATTAATTATCTCTTAAATTCCCCACAAATATAGATCATAGAAAATGCTAGATTTTCTCTTTTATCTATCTTCAAACAGCTTTCAAGGAATCCAAGTATCGTGTGTTGCATGTTTAACTGATTGCTTTGATGCTTGCTTCCTTGCTCAGTTGATTTATTAGGTCCCACATTTTTATTCATTAAAATAGGTCCCTTCTGACTTTGCCACCAAGTCTTCTAGCTACAATGGTGTAATAACACTTCTCCTTAATGTCATCAATGCTTTAGCGCTATTCCTTTGTAGTTTTTTTAACTCCTGCTCAGCCTGTATCCTACGATCAACATTTAATACACACAAGACTTCCTACAAACATTTATTTTCATTTATTAGTTTATAAAGAAAAGGCATTAATTATTCTTTGCAATCTCTTTAGTTGCAGGAAGATCTACCCATATCAAACATTCATGAAGAAAGATTTTTACCACAAAATGAACTTCTTTTTTAATATAATTTCGATTATCATTTTATGCCCTATGTCCATACTTTATACATCAAAAGTTCAAAACATTTATACTTAAGGATGATAAAGTTCAGTATGTTATAGACAAAATGTTCACAAAAAGGGCTAATAAAACTTCTATTTCTTCATGTCATCAAAGATCATATTGAATAATCTTTCAATACATCTAGAAGAAAAAGGTGGGGAAACCATTAGGTCCAAGGGCCTTCTTAGCTAGTAAAGTAAACACCACCTCCTTAATTTCTTCTAACTATGAGATGGCCACTAAGGCCCAATTATGAGCATCACTAATAACACTAGGAATGGTGTTAAAAATAACATTCTGGTCCTCTTCTTCCAAGTTAAGGTCTTTAGCTAGGATGGAGGAAAAGTACTTGATAGCTTCCTCCACTATCTCATTATCTTCCCTAATAGTATCATTCCCCTTTTTGATCTCACAAATTTGCTTGTCAGCCTTGTGTTTCAAAGTGGAGAGGTGGAAGAATATTGATTTTTTGTCCCCTTCCTTGAGCCAAACTAACCTAGACTTTTGCCTTGAAAACATTTCCTATTTCCCCACAATGTTGTGAAGCTTAGCTAGAATATCCTTCTCAGAATTCATCTTAATATCATCATAACCCTAGGTCTAAATATCTTCCTACAACTCAACAAGGTCCTCCAAAATCTACTCTATAGCTTGAAATCTTTCCTTCTATTGCTTTCTCCTTCCACACCTTTCTAGATGCTTCTTCTTGGTTCAAGGATTTGTGTTGGTTTTCCTTGCTCTTGGCTTGTTTATTTTGATCTTTTTAACCTTTTCCTTCTCTTTGAAAATAGAGAAATCATTTTCTTTATGTCCTACCTTTTTTCAATGGAAGTAGGAAAAAGGAACATTCTCATAATCGATCCACTAAACTCATCTTCCCAGACATGATTGGAACTCAATCACTTGAGTCATATCTTATCCCTTGACCACTCCAATGCAAATTCTAGCATATGTGAGTCTTATCTTGGCTGTAGTGACAGGATCAATAGAGAGAAGTTCACCAAAAGAGTTGGCAATGTCATCGAAAACATCTTCATGCCAGTATTCTAAGGGAAGCTCTAGAAATTTTATCTAGACTAGGGCCGAGGTTAGAAAATCATTTTTGAGGTCAAGGTTGGATGTCCACTTTTGAAGGATAAGAGTAGACTTCCCCATCAACCACTTGCCTACACAAAGAATCCTAAAGTAATCTTTAGGGAAGGAGAACTTAAAAGACATAAAGCCTTTTTCCATAGTCATTACTTCAACTTGACCTTTCAACTCTGACTTGTTTCTAGCAAAGATTTGCACCAGATCAATATTTGGTAAGGGGTCGATGAACTTACCCACCAAGGTAGCATCCATGCCTAGAATATTATGATCTATAATCTCTATCGGAACTTCTAAGGTGAAAATCATCTTTTCCTTATTAGACTTATCAATGATCTTAGAGAAGGAGGATTTACTCGATGGTTTGACTCAAAACAAATTAGTCCATCACCTCGATGGCCCTGGGGCCCCTCCTCCTAGTGTCCTTGGTTTTGGAGTAGAGTTATCCTTTTCTCCTAGATGTGGCTACAAGGCATGTGGGTCCCCATATTTTTTTGCATCCCCCTTTCCATCATCCTTGTCCTACTTGAGGCCCATAGACTAGTTGCCCTAACCCTACTTTACAAAATTATCGCTCAAAATTGCATTCAAAAAATTTCCTCCCTACTCCGCTGCCATAATAAAAACTTAATTATTATAGATTATATTATGTTAAAGACATGTTACATTGGATTTGTTATAGAATTTGATAAATAAATAAAAATGAGTTTTGATTACATTCTATTTAGATGTAGAGTTGACCTTTCAACCAATTTCTTAGGTTAGAAACACTTAAGCTAAGATGCTACGAGAACACCTTGTTCGGGTCAACTAGGTGGGTTGACTAAACCCTAATTATTTGACCAGGTCAACCTTACATGACCATTCTATGTGTCACATTATTAATTTTTTTATAATTTCATAAGTTATGTTAGGTTATCATATCATCTACTAATCATTTAGTGTATCAGTTCAATCTCATAGGTGAACTAGTTTCATTATTACAATAAGTTGTCTAATACCTTAATATTTGATTCCAATTATTTAAATAAAATATTAAAATAATTATAATCATTAAATATTTATTATTAAATCATTTACGACGTTCATTTTATTTTAAAATATAATCCAATTTACTAACTCAAGATGTCTAGTCAACTTCATCTTACAAGCCCTTTTTAAAATTACATGCCCATTAACATTCTGATAACACCTTATAATCAAAATATTAATAAATACTAAAATTATATCTAATTAAATATATAATATAATAATATAAGTCTTAGGTTCATTCATTATTTTAAACCTAATTATAGATATACTCATACATCGGAGAACATGGGTTTACCTCCCTATGTTACTATCTCGATTAAACTCGAATACTAATCCTATAGCCTAATGTTCATAATCCCTTTTACCAAATTTATTAAATTTATTATTTTCAATCACAAATATGAAATTTAATTTCCATATGTCCATTAAAATATTCAACTTAAAATCTAAAACTCAAGTCATTAACGTCTAACCATCCCCTAACATAATATTGAGTCTACAACTCTCCTTTTTAAAAATACTATTATTAAATTGCCCCTTTTCTCATAACAATTTCAAATTTATTAATAAAACAAAAAATAATAAAGAAAAAAAATTAAATTTCCTAAACCATAACTAAACCATATTACTTTTTCAAATCTCTTTCTAACCTATTTATGTAAGGAAGCAAAGGTGTGCAGAATTGCTTCCTACACTAATCTTGAGAGGACGATTATGTAAAATCAACTAACTATTGCAGAGATCTCAAGAAATGCATAATAGCATAATCAAAATAATTATGAATGCATAACACAATGATTACCATGGGGAAACCCTTCCAGGGGAAAAAAAATCTCACCCTCCAAAACCTACACAATGTATTCTCAAATCAAGAAGATTACAATAAACTTGCAATGCAAGTTCTTATAGGAGTGCATCACCACAACTCAAACTTAGACTCAGACTCAGAGAGACTCCTTCTACCACCCAATCTTTCAAATAGAACTTAATGATTCAAACACCTCCCCAAGCCCTCCTTTTATAATGATTTATAACTTGGAAACCATTTGTAGTTTTACAAAACCATGGGCCAAAATCATGGGCAAAACAACCATGCCACATGTTACCCATTTGTCATTTGTAACTCCAAGAATAAAATTTTCATCCATAATTTTTTCCTCTAGTTTAGACCCTCATAAAATTCATATAATGAGTTGTTTATACTCTAAAAATAATCCTCCTATATTGTACTAGGGACAAGACACACTTTTAACAACTCAAACACCTTTTCCAACTCCTAAACATGTGGAAAACTACCTCAAACAAAATTTTACAATTTTGTAAAATTTTCTAGAAAAATCTTGCAAGGTTGAGACAAAATTCTTAACATTCTCCCACTTGTTGAATACCTTCCAAGATTTAGGGGATCTAAAGTATCATGGACTTAATTGCTAGGGGCCAAAAGGCCCATAGACTTTGAACATCATTTCAACTTCTTTGTGCTCATAGGTTTAATTAATGCATTAACAAAATTCGCTAAAGTCTCCACCTTCTCCAAATTAACCTTGTCATCCTTGCTTATATCTCTCACAAAATGATATTGTACATCAATGTGATTGGTCTTGGCATGAAGTGTCAGGTTCTTTGCTAGGCAGATTGCACTCTGACTGTCACTATATATTGTCACTGCACTCTATTTCAACTCTATGTTTGAATACAATCTCTTAAGCTAGATGGCTTCTTTGCAAGCATGAGTAGATGCCATATATTCTTCCTCTATAGTGTAAAAAGTGACCACAACTTTCCACTTTCTCATCCAACTGATTGCACCACTAAATAATGTAAACACATATGCATTGGTGGGTCTTCTTCTATCAACATCGCCAGCCTAGTATGAATCCACATAGCCTAGAATATCCAAGGAATGCTCATTTCATGTTCTCAAAAGTATCCAAACATTCTTTTTACTACATCCCAATGTGCTCTTCCTATATTAGACATGTAATAGGAAAGTACTCCCACTGCTTGAGCAATGTCTAGTCTTGTATAGACCATAGCATACATCAAACTTCCAACAACACTCTAATATGATACTTGACTCCTCTCTTCTATATCAAATAGAGATGAAGGACACTGTGATCTAGAAAGCTTTTTTCCCATAGTAACAGGAACACTCAATGGTCTAGAATCCTGCATATTGAATCTTCTTAGAATATTACCAACATACTTACTTTGGCCTAGCCAAAGTTCTCTATTTTGTCTATCTCTTATAATCTCCATTCCCAGAATGTGCCTTGTTCCACCAAGATCTTTCATTTCAAAATTTGCTGAGAGCTGATATTTTAAGTCTACAATCAAACATTTTCTTTTGCCAATAAACAACATGTCATCAATATATCTGGTAATAACAAGGAAATAATCACCATCAGACTTATAATATATACAATGATCAAATTTGGATCGCAAAAATCCCAAACTCAATACATATGTATCAAACTTTTGGTACCACATCTTAGGACTTTATTTTAAACCATACAAGGATTTCTTCAATTTATACATCAAATGATTTTTACCTTTCACCTCAAAGTGCTCTGGTTGTGTCATATAAGTTTCTTCCTTCAAATATCCATGAAGAAAAGTTGTCTTCACATCCATCTATTCAACTTCTAGATCATAAGTTGCTATTATAGAAAGTAAAAATCAAATGGATGTAATCTTTTCTACAAGAGAAAAAATTTCACCACAATCAATTCCTACAACCTGGGAGTAACCTTTTGCAGCCAATTGTGCTTTATACTTCTCAACGCTTCCATCTGAACCCATCTTCCTTTTGAGCACCCATTTACAACCAACAAGGTTTTGTCCTTCAGGAAATTGTACAAGGTCCCATGTATCATTCCTTTTAAGACCTACCATCTCTTCTTCCATTGCTATTTTCTAGGACTCTAAATCATTCATACCAAGAGCCTCTTCTACAAATTTTTGTTCATCAATATTAGCATTCAAAGAAAATATACACCTCTAATCATTAGGAGAATATCCATACCTTTTTATTTCTTTCCTTTGTCCACTAGACATTAAAAATAGATCTAGCTTGGGTTCATAATTTGGTTCTCCCTCTTCCTCTAATGATTTAGAACTCGTATAGCTCTCTTTAGCATCTTGTCTTTCTAAGGGTTTCAATTCAACTTTCTCAGGTGTAATAGGAGGTTGAATCATATCTTTCTTTTCTTCCATCTATTTTGGTTGCACTATAATAGAAGAAGGCTTAGTTCCCCTAAGAATAATGCTTCTAGAAAAAATATCTTTTATGCAACAGGGTCCTAAAGCTTCTATCCTTTCACACCATAACTATATCTGATGAGGATACATTTGACAACTTTGTTGTCCAATTTTGTATGCTTCTCCTTTGGTACATGAGCATATGCCTCATAGCCAAAAACTCTCAGATGTCTAAGTGAAGGCTTGTAGGCCGACCATACTTCCATTAGTGTCTTATCAACAAGAGTTGATGTAGGAGACCCATTTATCAGGTAGTAGGAAGTGGCTATAGCTTTAGCACAAAATGTTTTTTCTAGTCTAGCTCCACTCAAAATGCTCCTAGCCTTCTCCATCAAGGTCATATTAATTCTTTCTACAACTCCATTCTATTTTGGAGAATATGGATTTTTCTTCTCTCTTATAATACCACAATCTTTACAAAATGTGTCAAAATCATTTGAGTGAAATTCACCACCATTATCAGCTCTCAAACACTTTATCTTCTTCTAGTTTGCAACTCAACTATTACTTTAAATTCTTTGAAATGACTAAAAACTTCAACTTTACTCCTAAGGAAATGAACCCATGTTCTTCTACTAAAATCATCAATGAAAGAAACTTAATAAACCGATCTACCAATAGAAGGAAGAACTTGAGTAAAATTGACTGCAATTTTGTTTACCATAGATTGTAGTCATTCAACCCATCAACAAGTTTTTTATTTTTAAGGTTTGTAGACCCATCTCACCTATGTGGTTGAGTCTTTGGTGCCATAATATACTCTTCTCTATAGGAAACTTTGATTCAGTAGATAGAGCACCCTTGGGTACCCAAAAACCATGACCATCTATTGAAAGAAAAACTCCTTCTCCAACAAAGTAGTCCTTTTCACAATATTATCAGAAGAACTATTGCACTCAACCATGCATGCATCAAGCTGGTACAATGTACCCAATCTACTTCCTCTAGCTATTACCATAACGCCTCTCACCATTTTCACACCTAGTTTAGAAAATTGTACATGCAAACCTGCATCTATTAGTTTGCTACCATATAAAAAATTACTTACTAGTCGTGGGATATGTAAGACACCGTCAAATCTTCTACTTCTACCATCAAAAAATTTCACATGAATACTTCCATAACCAACAATATCAAGAACTGAGTTATCACCCAAATACACCTTACCACAATTAAAATTTTCATACTTACTAAACCAATTTCTATTAGGATTCATGTGAAAATATGCACCTGAGTCTATCAACCATGCATTGTTACCTGCATGAGTGGCTAAGGTTGTGATGAAAGCATCTCCATCTTCCTTCTCGAACTTAGAATCATAATGTTGTTTTTTCTTCTTATTTTTCTTTTCCTCTTTGTAGTCCTTTTAGAAGTGTCCAGGTTTGCAAAAATTCGAACAAATTGCCTTGGATTTACTAGGAGATTTTGATCCCCCCTCATTCTTGGACGTAGAATGGCCATGCTACTTTTCATTCTTGCCTCTTTGGCATTTAGAGAGACCTTCCTTCTCATCTCCTCAGAAAGTAGAGAACCAACAATGTCCTCCATCTTCAAGACAACTAAAGTGCTCCCTATGGCCATAACAAGGTTGTCCCATGAGTTTGGCAATGAACATAGCAAGATTTGGCACCTTTCTTCTTCATCCATTAACACCCCAATTGAGGTCAACTAAGTTACCAACATATTAAAACTTTCAATATGCTCATAAATCCACCCACCTTCTTCCATTCTCAAGGAATACAAATTCTTCCTTGAGAAAATCTTGTTCACAAGTGATTTCACTTGATAGATCTCACTTAGCTTCTTCCAAAGCTTCTTCGTGGTAGGTTCTTCATGGAAATTAATTAAAATTGAGTTTGCAAGACACAATTTGATGAGACCTTTATCTTTTATGTCTATCACATCATATTGTGTCACTTAAGTTGGATTTGCAAGCCTCGGCTTATTTTCATCAACTGCATCCCATAGATCCTGATCAATCAATAGATCTTCCATCTTCAACTTCCACATCTCATATTTTGTGCCAAAAAACTTCTCTACATCAATCATTTCTGATATGTTTGCCATCTTTTCAATATTGCAATGCAAAAATGAAAACCTCTACATAAACTCCCACTCAAACCTTGATTAGCTCAAAAAACCATGTACCCAAAAAATAGAACCAAAATTGACCAAGCTTTGATACCAATTGTAAGGAAGCAAAGGTGTGGGGAATTACTTCCTACAATAATCTTGAGAGGAGGATTATACAAATTCAAATAAATATTGTAGAGATCTCAAGAAATGCATAATAACATAATCAAAATAACAATCAATACAAAACACAATTATAATGGGGAAACCCTTCCGAGATAAAAACCCCAGCCTCTAAAACCTGCACAATGTATTCTCAAATCAAGAAGATTACAATACACTTGCAATGCAAGTTCTTATAGGAGTGCATCACCACAACTCAAACTTGGACTCGAACTCAGAGAGACTCCTTCTAGCACCCAATCTTGTAAATAGAACTTAATGAAAACACCTCCCTAAGCCCTCCTTTTATAGTGACTTACAACTTAGAAACCATTTGTGGTTTTACAAAACCATGGGCAAAACAACCATGCCACATGTTACCCTCTTGTCATTTGTAACTCTGAGAATAATATTTTCTTCCATAATTTTGTCCTCTAGTTTAGACCCTCATAAAAGTCATATAATGAGTTGTCTATACTCTAAAAATAGTCTTCCTATATTGTACTAGGGACAAGACTCATTTTTAACAACTCATACACCTTTTTCCAACTCCTAAATATGTTTTCTAAGTCCTAAACATGTGGAAAACTACCACAAACAAAATTTTACAAATTTCTAGAATTTTTTAGAAAAGGCTTGCAAGGTCGAGACAATTCTCAACATCCTAATCTTACTAATCCCTATGCTTTTTTTCCTTACCCTACCTTTACCTACTTGGCCACTTTCCAAGTGGCCTACCCTCTTCCGTGTTGGAATTCTTTAGAATAATTAAAGAAGGAGGGGGGGGAGGTGAGGTTGGGGGGGTGGTGGGCAGAATCAGTCATTCAAGGTCTAGATGTAGAAATAAAAACTTTTCTCTTAGCTTAGTGAACCCATAAAACATTCATAATCATGCATGCATCCATAGGATAATGCAGTCACTAAAACTTGTAGCTCATTGTCAAATCAACTTGCAGAAATGTAAAGCGTGAAACACAAAAGATTCATCAACACACTTGACACAATGATTTAAGTGGAAACCCAATTTGAGAAAAACCACTAGTAACATGCTACTATTTTCACTCTTCTGAAGTGATGCTTTATGAAAGGACAACCCTGTTAAAGGTTACAATACACACTATTAGGTGTGACCCAATTAAAGGATTTTAGTCACCCTATTAGGAGTGAGCCTTGTTAGATGACTTTAGGCCATTCATTTGGAATGCCACCTAGTTAAAGGATTTACAAATGACTGTTAGGTAAACCTTAATCCAAAGGATTCACCCTAGACTAATACAATTGTTAGAGAGTAATAGTAGAGCTTTGATCTAATACAACTTACAACTTCTATTTAAAATTATAGATCATTGTTTAGTCCTTAATTTTGCTTGGCCTTCATACATTGTAGTTCTGATAGCTTGTTCACCCTTCAAGCATACATCTTCTTAAGCCTTCTTGCTTAGCATGCCAATGCAGTCACCTTTTAGGTCACTTGATGAAGCAGAGTCCTTGACTTCCTGTCTTCCTTGGATTTTTGTATCCAATTCTCTCCTCTCTCTTGTGCTTCCTATAAATAGAAACTTAAGATACTTTTCCGCTCATTTTCCATCATCCATTTTAGGGTTCAGATGAATTAAGTAGGATACAATGTATCTACCCTATATTCCCTCTTTCTTCTAGAAACTTCTCCTAGAATCCTCTTTGAATTCACTTAAAAATGGTTTACCTTGAATTTTGTGCCACCATCTCATCAACCTTATCTTCCACTTGATTTACAAATTTCAAGAAAATAAATTTGTTGAGTTGGTTTCATCGAATTTGTGGTTTTTCAAATAATGTAGCAGCTCAACATTATCAATCCTTTGATGCTCAACACATATTGCATTGCTTGGCATCCAATATAATATTACTTGGCATCAACTAAAGTTTATTGGCACTCAGCATCCATTGAACTTTACTTGGCATCTACTGTTCTACTTAGAATACACTAGAATTTTCTTTTACTTGACTCCAAATGACTTTCTACTCAGCTTGTACTAGCTTTTCTCGACACCTACTATCCATTTGATCAAGCTTGGTAGACAAAATTTGTGTAACTTGTTCTTCTAAAATTTCTATGTAACCAACCTTTGTAACCTTAAGTAGATTTTCAATACATCATGTCATCACTATCTTACCTTTCCTCTAGGTGCTATTGTTACATCTTATTGATCAAATCCTCTTCATCAATCAACTAAGTGATAGTACTTGAATCTTATAAGCAATTGTCTTACCAGAAAATAGAAGGTTTGACATCAATGACAAAATAATGATTGAAACACATAATCTTATTCAACAATCTCCCTCTTTCAACAATCTCTTTCAGCAAGGATCTTTTCAATCAGATCTCAACAATCTCCCTCTTTGGTGTTGATGGCAAACCAAACTGATCAACCAAGTCACCAAAATGGTAAAACACTTTGTTCAACCAAACTGCCTAGGTTAAAATAGTAAGACAATACCAAAAAGAAAACTTGTATCAAAATTTCTCCCTTTATCGGCAACTTCATATCACTATCAAAATTTCTTTCTTATAACTTCCTCTAAGTTCCTTCTTGTAACTCCCTCTTACTAGGTAGATTAGATTTTCTCCATGGTTCTCTTCTGATCAGCAACATCAGCAATTAACTCCCTCTAAGATTGATATAACTCCCTCTAATATTGTTATCTCTTTCTGATGATGATTAGATTAACTCTTTCTGCCATAATGTTCTTCTTGTGATGATGATCAATTTATAATATTTCTCCCTGTTTGACAATAATGCCAAAGATATATTATCTTTTCATCTTGACATGTAGATATAGGCTTTTGTAGTTTCTTTAGTTTCTCCCTTTCTCACCTTGCTTGTGACTATTTTGAGGCTCCAACACTTTGATTACTTCAGGAAGCTCCTAAAGTAAGATCCTTTGCATCAATTTGTAATATTTGGTAATCAGCTTGTTTGATGCAGGACACTCCTTCTATTACTTAGTTAGTGTTTGATAGAGGTATCACCCCTAGTTTACCTTGTAAATATTCATGAGCATCCATAGGTAATGGTTTTGTGAATATATAAGCAATTTTCTCGTTTGAGTTAACATATTCCATCTTCACCTCTTTATCTTGAAATAACTGTCTCAAGTAATGATACTACTAGAGTAAGTTATTTATTATTCTAGTTGCTTTAGCTCTCTTAGGTGCATATAATTAATATTTTATATTAATTATAATGCAAAAACCTATTTTTCTTTCCTTTAGGGTTTTGTTCACCTTAAAAGGTTGAACTTTTCTATTTTCTTTTCATAACTTAGAATACATTTTCGCTCTCACATTCTTGAGAACTTCTAAGCTCTACGTTTTCCACTTTTTGGTTTCTCTTCATTACAGGATATTTGCATGCAAGTGTTCTTGAGGATCTGTGAAGTTGGTTTTCTCAACTTCTACATGGTATCAGAGTGGACCTACTACTTTGTCTTTTGAAGATTCTTGAAGCCACGATTCAAAGTTAGAAACTCTAACTTTTTTGGACTTTTTTCTTCAAAAGGGTGAAGGTAAAATTTTTGGGGTACTTTGGGCTCAAATGGACACCGCCATTGGATTTGGAAGGTTGTTTGCAGTCAAAATACATTAAAAAAAAATTCTTGTTTTTGGCCTCTGGGCATCTAAGAAAAAATTTTAGCCCCCCGTGAGGTCGTATGGACACATTTTTCGAGGAAAATTTTT
Organism: Cupressus sempervirens; assembly: GCA_028749045.1. NCBI lineage: Eukaryota > Viridiplantae > Streptophyta > Pinopsida > Cupressales > Cupressaceae > Cupressus > Cupressus sempervirens. The sequence goes on along the minus strand of CM053784.1, from coordinate 8,637,779 downwards.
TTTAAAAAGTTCAAAAATGGTTTGTAGGTAGCGCCACCAAGTAGCTACCATTGCACCACTCACCAGCTACCCAGCTACAGCTCCAACCGGGCTCGGCCACCATCGACGGGCCACCCAACTGCCGCCCCCACCAGTGGTGCACTTGATTCCTCCTCTCCAGTGCTGCCACTAAAATTTTGATTCTGATATCATTCTATGGGCATTGACATCATTTTCTATCAATGACATCATCTTTTTTTGTCAAGACATCATCTCTATATTGGCTAATGTCATCAAGTTTGCAACCCATGCATACGTAATTTTCGGTCAAGATGACATCATATTTTGTCTGCTAATGACATTTTCCCAGCAACCAGATTTTTTCCATTAACATCGTGGTGATGGCTGTATAGGCATCAAATTTAAGCCTGTGTCTATAATTTTCCAGTGAGCTCTTTTTCTGGACCTATAGTCAGTGTTTTTCTCATAACTTGAGCATACAAATGTATTTTTATGATCCAAAAGAAGCACCAAAAAGCTAACTTAGAGATGGAGATAATGGTGTTAGTTTTTTTTTATTCCAAGTTTATTTGAGCTTTCAAATTTGGTGTTGAAGTAGAGGCTTTTGTTTTCCTCCTCTCTACATCCAAATTCTAGGTTCTTTTCTTAGTTTTTGTGTTCTTCTATAGTTGTTTCTTTGGTTTTCCGAGATATTTTTATTTGTTGTGAGGAGGATCATTTTCTACTCTATAATTTTCTTCAAAATTAGACACTTCTACTTTTGTTTTTTCTTTCTCTGAATGTTGGATCCTTCTGTGATCCAGCTCGCACTGCACAACTATCACACCTAGAAGACACAAATGACTAGGCTTCTCATGTCAAGAGGCTTATGGTCATGCCTAGATGCAAACCAACCTATTCTATAGTGCACTTTTGAGGTCCTTTAGCATAGAAACAAAATGGATGAAGCCATGGGACTAATTGCACTGAACATCTTAGATAGTTTATTATTTCACTTGGATGGTTTGACCACTCCACTGGCTATTTCAACCAAATTCCAAACTTTGTTTGGCACAGTGAATGAGTTTTGAGCACTTTAGCTTGATGTAGAGTTGACTTCTTTGACACCTACTAATTTCCACACCATTGAGGACTTCTTGATGAAGTTCAAATCTTTGTGCACAGTCTTGCAGGGATGTGGTAGAAACAAAATAGATGATGAGTGCATTTTTTTGCTACTCTCAAAGTTGCGTGAACAATATCAGATCTTTTCTTCCACTTTCTACTCCACTATGGATGCCTTGGGTAATAGACATCAGATGCCTTATTTTGAGATATTATGTGACAGGTTAACTCGTGAGTAGTCCAAGCTCACTTAGATGGATTCTCTTACAGGTTCACCATCATAGGCATTACTTGCCAAGGATTCCTAGGAGCTGAAGCCAAAGTAGATATTTGATTCCTCTTCTCAGCACTCTACTGGTCCATCCTCTTCTTCTAAGAAGAAGGAGAAAAAGAAGAGTAAGACTCCTTCCTATTCCTATTGTCAGAAAGGAGCTCATGATGAGGCACATTATTTTTAGAAGAGATTTGATGGCTATGAGAAATATATTGCAAATTTACAAGCCCTTCTTCAAAAGAGCTCTATTTCATCCCCATCCTCTTCTACCTCATAGGGATCTACTTTTTAGTTTTCTTCCATCTCTTCAACATCTTCACCAAATTTTGGATAGGGTCATACTTTATGGGCTTCCATTGCATTGCCTTCCTAGGTCCCTTGGATACTGGATTCAGGTGCTTCTCACCATATGGCATCTTCTCAAGGGGTCTTCTTCAATTCCTCATATTCTCATGGGGAATAAAACTACTCTAAAAATTTGTGGGAAAGGTTTAGTTCACATTCAGGATGGCACATTCAATGATGTATTTCATGTTCCATCTCTCTCTACAAACCTTCTCTTGCTGTATCACATTACACACAATGGATCAGGGAAGATAGTTGAATTCACTGCAAATTTAGTCTACATTTAGGATAGTGCAATAGGAGGCCATATTTCTATAGGGATAGTTGATCATACCACCTATCTCTACACCTTCTCACACCTTGGTCCACCATCTCCATCATCAGAGCATACTTCTTCTCTTTTGTGAGAGCATCATGTGGTGCAGTTAGGACATGTGAACCTTTGTATTGTTCCTAAGATCACCACACCACATCCTATTGAAGTATTTTCTTCTTTAGCTTTGCCAGACCCTCTAGCTCCACTCATCAAGCCTTCAGGAGAACTTGTTGTGGATTTTATAGAGGACATCCATCTCCTCTTTCATGATAGTGTCAGTACACCTGCATTGGGGATTCCTTTTCAAGATCCTCATGTCTGCTCCTTTGAGCATCAATTAGGACTTCCTGTCATTCAGTGGTTTCCTTGTTCTATGCCCTTGTTTCTTTTGCATTGAAGTTCTATTAGTTCATTGATTTCTACAGGGGCTTCATCATTCTGGGGGGCTTTGATGTCTCATCTCTCTCTCAAGGGGGGTTGTTTATGGTTTTGAGAGAGTCTCTTGAGTCATTTTCTTTCTGTTTTTTTTTCATCTCTTTTTGGAGAGGGGTTTTTGCCACTAGGTTTTCTCCTTTATCTCTGGTTCACAGAGATTTCCTTATATTGGATACCCTATCAGGCCTTGTTGCTAGGACCCATTTTCCTACTTTCATAGCTTTGCTAGGTTAGCTTTCTCCTAAGCTTCACTTAGGGGGGGTGTTAGAGTAAGTTATTTATTACTCTAGTTGCTTTAGCTCTCTCAAGTGCATATAATTAATATTTTATATTAATTATAATGCGCAAACCTAGTTTTCTTTCCTTTAGGGTTTTGTTCACCTTAAAAGGTTGAACTTTTTTATTTTGTTTTCATAACATAGAATATATTTTTTCTCTCACATTCTTGAGAACTTCTAAGGTCTACTTTTTCTATTTTCTAGTTTCTCTTCATTGCAGGATATTCGCATATAGGTGTTCTTGAGAATCTGTGAAGTTGGTTTTCTCAACTTCTACAGATACTTGATTGCAATGTGTTTTTTCTTTGTGTGCATCACAGAATTCTTTGATATATTGATAGCACTTGTATTATCACAATAAAGTATTACTAGTTCTATGATTTCTTCCTTCATTCCCTTGAGTAGTTGCTTGATCCATACAATGTTTGTGCAATTTATAGTACTAGCAACATATTCAGCTTCAACAATAGATTGTGATGTGTAGTTTTGTTTCTTGCTAGTCTATGTAACTAGTCTTCTGCCTAAGAAAAATGGTCCTCCACTAGTGTTCTTTCTATCATCTATGTTTCTAGGCCAGTCAGCATCAGTATAGGCTCTCAATTCCAATTTTTCATTCTTCTTGTAGTACAAACCAAACTCTTCTGTTCTTTTTAGATATCTCATTATTCTCTTTACAACCATTAAATGATTCTCCCTAGGATTTGTATAGAATCTTGCAACTATCCCTATAGATAATGCAATATCAAGTTTTCTATGTACTACATATTACAACTTGCCAATCATAGATATATATAATGTTTGATTTACCTCAGCTAAATCATCATTTTTTATAATTTGTGTCCTATCACCATAGGTGTACTTACTAGTTTTGAATCCTCCAATCCAAAAGTTTTCAATATTTCCTTAATATGCTTTCACTGAGTGATCTATATACCATATTTCATCTGATATACTTATAAACCCACAAAGAATTTGATCTCTCCCAACATAGACATTTCAAATTCTAGCTTCATCTAATCTGCAAAATGTTTATATAAAGCATCTTGACCTCCAAATGTGATATCATCAACAAAATTTCCATATCATAGAATACCTTTTCATTTCTTTGTCTTTATGTATAAATTATTTTTATCATCAGTTATTTCAAATCCAATCTTCACAAGATACTTATGAAGTCTCTCATACCATGCTTTTGGTGCTTGTTCTAATCCATATAGGGCCTTATGTAGTCTACATACCATATTCTTATTGTTAATATCAACAAATCCTTCTAGTTGTTCTTTGTAAACTTCTTCCTCTAATATGCCATTCAGAAATATAGATTTAACATCCATCTGATAGACTTGGAATCCTTTATATGTAGCATAAGCAAGTAGAGTTCTTCCTCCTTCTAATATGGCAACAGGGGCAAATGTCTCTCCATAGTCAATTCCTTCTTCTTGTGCATATCCTTTGCAAACTAATTTTTTTTTTTTCTTGTGACTTCACCATTTTCATCTAGCTTGTTTCTAAATACCCACTTTGTACCAATCACATTTTTGTCTTCTGGTCTAGGAACTAACTCCATATTTTATTCTTCTCAATTTGTTCAATCTCTTCTTCCATGTCCTTGTACCAGTCAACATCTTCTAATTCATCATTTACTAATTTGGGCTCCTTTATACTTAGCAAACATGATTCACTTTTGAGTATATTCCTTGTCATTTTTCTAGCATCTTTATCTCCAATGATTTGTGCAGTAGGATGATGTCTTTTGACATATTAAGAGAATCTTGGCTCAGGTTCTTCATTTTATCTTTCAGCTTTAGAATTACTATTTACTTCTCTTTCAACTATTTTAGCACCTCTTTCATGTACACTAACTTCAAAATTAGAATGTACAACTACTTCATTCTATAACTCGACATATGAATGTAGCTAAGTCCCTAAATGCAACTCAAAATTAATAGGATGTGGCTCGGTAGTTACTAAAACTTACTGTTGATTTGTAACTTGATTTGCAAAATCTTCTTCAACAGGCATTCCTTCATAAAAGTATACAAATGATTTTTATTCTTCTAACTTTTTTATAGATTCATCCTCATGTACGTTTGCATATTCATCAAAGTTCACATTTGCACTTTCCACAATTTTGTTAGTGTTAATATTCAAACACTTATAAGCTTTACTTCTTGTGGAGTAGCCAAGGAATATACCTTCTTCACTTTTTGCATCAAGCTTACCATTCCTAACATCTTTAAGAATGTAACATTTGCTTCCAAATACCTTAAAGTATTTTACATTGAGTGAGTATCCATACCATAGTTCAAAAGGTGTAAAATGAGTACCTTTCTTAACTTGCACATGGTTCAAGGTATAGACAGCAAATTCTCTCTAGTATTTTAAAGAAACATTCTTTTCCATCATGAGTGTTCTAGCATAGTCTATTATAGGCATATTTCTTCTTTTAACAATTCCATTTTGTGGAGGAGTTCTAGGTGCAGATGTTCATCATTTGATTCCTCTGTCATTACAGAACATCTCAAACTCATTTGATGTGAATTCTCCTCCTCTGTCAGATCTCAAACATTTCAAACTTTTACCTATTTCCTTCTCAACTCTTGCTAAGTACCACTTGAACATTTGAAAGGCATCAGTTTTTTGTTTCAAAAACATGACTGTCATCATTCTAAAATAATCATCAACAAATAACATTATATACTTATCTCCCTTGTAGCTTTGCAGTTTAGTTTGTCCACATAAGTAAGTATGAACAATCTCTAATATTTTATTAGAGGTATAATTTTTACTCTCAAAACAAGACTTTGTCATTTTGCCTAGCTGACATTGTTTTCACATTACATTATCAGGCTTCTTCAACTTAGGCAAACCTCTAACTTTCTTCATTTTACTGATACTAACCAAGTTATCAAAATTGACATGACATAACCTTTTGTGCCATAGCCATACATCATCAAATTTTACAACAAGATAATTAGCATCTTCTATATCAAGATAGAATAGATTATGTCTAGTTTGATCTGTTAGAATTCTTTAGAATAACTGAGAGGGGGGGTGAATCAGCTATTCAAGGTCCAATAATATCCAATACAACTTTTGCTTCTAATCCTTAATGGCACATAACTGAAATTATCATGCATGCAATTAAACATTAAACAACCATGAAAGATAACATGCATCACACCATAACACTAAGGATTTTGATGACCCAAAAACCCTCCAAGAATAAGAAGGTAAAACTGGGGTGGGGATGATACCCACAACTGCGCAATTGATTTCAACCACTTTTGATGGTCTGCCCTGTTAAAGGCCTACCCTATTAAAGGCTATAGCACATTGTTAAATGTGACCCTATTAAAGGATTTATACACCCTATTAGGAGTGTGCCCTATTAGAGGACTTAAGAACATTAAACTTGGAATATCACCCTGTTAAAGGATTTACATAGAGTTGTTAGGCTCACCCAAGTCCATGGGATTTACAGTCACCTTCTCAAAAGAATCTTTCATCCCTCTCTAAGGATCTCCTATCCTCCTCCTAAGGATCTCTTTATCCTTCTCTTAAGGATCTCTTTATCCTTCTCCTAGGGATCTCTTTATCCTTTTCTTGAGGCTTATCCACCTAGCTGTTAAGCTAACCTAGCAATGTAGGATTTCAATATCTAATACAATGGTAAGAGAGTATTAGAAGGGTTTTGACATGGTACATATTGCAACTCTAACCTTGCATATTTTAGATCACTCTTTAATTCTTTTCTTTGCTTGGCTTTCCTCCCTTGTAGTGTTGATAGCTTGTTCACCCTTCAAGATCTGTCTCCTTGAGTTCTTCCACTCGTTATGCCAATGCACTCCATAATCACTTGATCAAATCAAAGTATTGATGCTCTATACTTACACCTCTTTGCTTCTTCACATGACCATACTTATGACCAACTCCTTCTCATACATGCACACTTGATCTCTAACTTGTAACTCCTTATAAAGAAGTTTTGTTCTTCATTTCCTGCTCAAATCTTGATTTGATCTTGAGAAAACAGTATTGTTTTCCCTCCAAATTGCTTCTTCTAGAAACTTCATGATAAATCCATTAGCATTTGCCTTGAATTTTTTTGCATGGTTTACCTAAAATTCTATGACATCTACTCATCATCCTTATCATCCAACTAATTCACAAAATTTGATGTAACAAACTTATCGCTACTAATCTGGCAAATCTTTGACTTAGCAAACAATGCAGTAACTTGGCGTCATTGGTTTATTGATGCTCGGCACTTGAAGAAATTTGCTTGGCATCCATTACCTTTTTATGATCCTTGACACGTAACCAATTTTGTGTTACTCAGAAGTTGAACATCACTTGGCTAATGTATCATGCTTGGCACCCAAAGTCACTCGACACTTGATATTCACTCGGCACCTGAAGATCACTCGGCACTTGATCTTCACTTGGCACCTAAAGGCTGCTCAGCACCTAAAGATCACTTGAAACTTGATCTTCACTCGACACAAACTAAAGTTGAACTTGCTCAGCTTCAACTAAGAATCTGTTTGGCTCTAACTAGCTTGCTTGACTCTCTCCAATGAACTTAGTTAGGCTTTACAAATGACTTAGTTAAACCTTACATCTTTGTTGTGTCTTAGTGTGTCCATCCTCTTAGAGTATATCATCAATAGACTATTTCATCAATGGCTTAGCTGATCCTTATACTTCATTACAACATCATAACTTCAACCTTTCTCTAGGTACCTTAGTTACATCTTATTAATTGCCACCTCCTTGACAATCAACCAATTGATAGTATTTGGATCACTTAAGCAATCGTCATTCCTGCAAGTAGAAAGTTTGACATCAATGACAAAAAAATGATTGAAAACATTCTTTACCAATTCCATTATTCTTCATTCATGATCATTTCAATCATTTCCAAGAATCTCCCTCTTTGGCATTGATGGCAAACAAAGATAATCAATTGATTAAGCTGATCAACTTAGTTACCACCAAAATTATATACTTTTTCTATTTGGTATATAACTCCCTTTTTTTCTTATACAAACTGAATCCTTGGTTCTACTTCTCCCTCTAGACTGCTGCATTCTTACTCTGTATTCCTGATCCTTCATAGTTGCTTGCTGATTATTATCTCTTTTGAATCTCCCTCCTTCATATACATATACATCTCCCTCTTACCTTTCTTTGATCAGTTTCTCATATCTCCCTCTTTGACATAAATGCCAAAGATGTAGCATCTTCAACATGCTAAATATAAGCTTTGCATCTCATGTTTTCTCCCTCTGTCACCATGCTTGTGACTGATCTAGAATTTCTATTCCTATTGATATCCTCTACATCACTCTTATGATATTTCAATGATTTGTTCCTATTGATGCAGGGCATCTTCTTTGTTGCGTTAGACTACTTGAGTTAGGGGCATTACCCCCAACTTGTCTCTAAGATATTCATAAGCATCCTTGGGCAATGGTTTGGTGAAGATATCTGTAGTTTGTTCCTTTGTGTGAATGTACTCCATCTTCACTTGTTTGTCTTCCACCAATTCTCTAACATAGTGATACTTGATTGCAATATGCTTGGTTTTTGCATGCATTACTGGGTTCTTGGATATGTTTATAGCACTTGTATTATCACGATACAATATCACAGGTTTGGTTACCTCTTCTTTCATTCTTTTCAATAGATGTTTGAGCCACACAATATTTGTGCAATTGACTGCTACTGCCACATATTCTGCTTCTGCAATGGACTGAGATGTGCATGTCTGTTTCTTTCTAGTCCAAGTAACTAGCCTTTTATCTAAGAATAATGCTCCTCCACTTGTGCTTTTCTTGTCATCAATGTTGCCTCCCCAACCTGCATTTGTGTATGCATTGAGCTCCAACTTCTCATTATTTTTGTAATATAGGCCAAAATCATCAGTTTCTTTGACATACCTCATTATACTTTTTACTGCCATGAGATGATTTTCTCTAGGATTAGCGAAAAATTTGGCCACTATTCCAACTGCTAGTGCTATGTCTGGTCTACTATGTACAAGATATTGTAGTTTTCCAATCCTAGATTTGTACATTGTTTGATTGACTTCAGTTGATTCATCATTTTTGGATAGCTTGTGTCCTATTGCCATTGGTGTGCTAATAGGTTTGGATTCTTCTAATCCAAACTTCTTGAGTATCTCCTTGATGTATTTTGATTGTGTCACAAATATGCTATGTTTTAGTTGATGTACTTGCAATCCTACAAAGAACTTGATTTCTCCAAACATTGACATCTCAAACTCATGTTTCATTTTGTCAGCAAAACTTTTGCAAAGCACTTCCTTTCCTCCAAAAACTATGTCATCCACAAAGATTTCAAAAACAAGAATATCCTTACCTTCTTCTAATTTGATGTACATGTTGCTATTATCATCTGTTATTTCAAATCCTATTTGCACTAGATACTTATGAAGTCTCTCATACCAAGCTCTAGGGGCTTGGTTTAATCCATATAGAGCCTTATGCAATTTGCATACCTTGTTTTTGTTATTTTCATCAACAAATCCTTCTAGTTTCTCTATGTAGACTTCTTCTTCAAGTATACCATTCAAAAATGTAGACTTTACATCCATTTGATAGACTTTAAATCATTTGAAGGATACATATGCCAGTAAGGTCCTTACTCCTTCCATTCTAGCAACTGGAGAAAAAGTTTCTTTATAGTCTAGTCCTTCTTCTTTTGCATATCCTTTGCAGACTAATCTTTCCTTGTTCCTCATGATTTCACCATTTTCATCTAACTTGTTTCTAAACACCCACTTGGTTCCAATTACATTTTTGTTAGCTGGTCTTGAGACTAAGGTCCATGTCTTGTTATTCTCAATTTGTTATATTTCTTCTTTCATAGCATTGTACCAGTCATCATCTGTTATGGCTTCACTTACTATTTTTGGTTTCATTTTGCTAAGTAGACATGTTTCACTTCTGAGTCTATTCCTTGTCATTGGTCATACCTCTTTGTTTCTAATAATTTGATCTGCAGGATGATTTCTTCTTACATACTTTGCCAATACTAGTTCTTTCCTTGTTTGCATGTTGTCTCTTTCAGAATCTGAGTCCTCATGCATATTTTCATCAGGTATTTGTTCATTTCCTTCATGTTGGCTATTCTCAAAATTTGAATGAATATTTTTTGTATTCTGTAGCTCGGCTTTTGAATGTGTCTACTGTTTGGCATTCACTGTCTGTGACTCAGTAGATGCTAGATTTTGTTGTTGATTGTCATTCTGAGTTGCAACTTCACCATTATTAGGTATACCTTCATAAAATTATACAAAGGTCTTATATTTTTCTGCTTTGTTGGTGTTCTCAACACTTTGAACTTTTGCAAGCTCATCAAATTTTACATTTGTGCTTTCTACTACTTTGTTAGTGTTAAAATTCAAGCACTTATAAGCTTTGCTTCTAGTAGAATAACCAAGAAATGTGCCTTCCTCACCCTTTGCATCAAACTTTCCATTTCTAGACTCTTTATATATATAGCATTTGCATCCAAATATTTTGAAATTTTTTACATTATCAGAATACCCATACCATAATTCAAAAGGTGTTGCATTTGTACCTTTTTTGACTTGAACTATGTTGAGTGTGTAGACTGTAGTACTTATAGCTTCTCTCTAGTACTTGAGTGCAACATTTTTCTCCATCATTAAGGTCTTGGCATAGTCAATAACTGATCTATTCCTTCTTTTTGCTATACTATTCTGAGGTGGAGTCCTAGGTGTTGATGTTTGCCTTTTGATTTCTCTTTCATTGTAGAACTCTTCAAATTCTCTTGATGTGAATTCACCTCGTCTATCAGATTTGAGACATTTTAGGCTCTTCCCAGTCTCTTTCTCAACTTTTGCCAAGTACCATTTGAAAATTTGAAATGCATCTAATTTTAGTTTTAGGAACATGACTGTCATCATCCTTGAATAGTCATCTACAAATAGCATTATGTATCTGTTAACTTTGCAGCTTTGCACTTCAATAGGACCACACAAGTCAGTATGAACTAGCTCTAATACTTCATTAGAAGTATATGTCTTGCTTTTAAAAGTTGACTTGGTCATCTTCCCTAGTTGGCATTGTTTGCACATGGTGTTATCAAGTTTTTTTAACTTTGGTAGACCTCTAACTTTCTTCATTTTTCTGATGCTTATCAGATTGTCAAAATCTACATGACATAGCCTCTTGTGCCATAACCATACATCATCAGTTTGAACAATTAGGTAAGAATCATCTTCCATGTCTAGGTAGAACAAATTACTCCTAGTCTGATCACCTTTTCCTATTAGACTTCCTTGAGAATCATAGATCTTGGCAATTCCCTTTCCAAATTCAACCTTGTATCCTATGTTGCCTAAATGTGAGAAACTTAACAAGTTATAATTTAGGCCTTCAACATAGTATGCATTATCACAGGATATCTTTTTAGTAAGCTTGATACTACCTTTCCCTTTGATCTGACATGGTGCATTGTTACCAAATCTAACACTATTTCCTTCATATTGAGTAAAGAAAATGAACTTACTTTTATCTCCATTCATGTGATGAGAGCATCCACTATCTATGATCCATCTATCATTTTTGTTCATGCCGGTTACCAGGGCAGTTGTTTCATCTTCATCTAATTCATCTTTCATAGCCACATAGACTACTTCATCATCATTCTCGTCAGAGTCTTCTTCAACAATGTAGCATCTTTTTCCTTTTCCTCTATAGTCCTTGTTGTCCTCTTTCATGTTCTTGAGATTGCCTCCATCCTTGTAATTTTTCTTTTGTGCGCATCTAGCTACAATGTGACCAACTTCATTACAATTGAAAAAAATGATTGGCAGCTTACCTTTGAATTTGCCTCTTCCTCTATGAAATCTTCTAGCTAGTAATGCCTCTAGTTGGTCTACATCATCTTCATCAGTCCTGATGTCACTAGATACATACTTTCCTTTTCCACTCTTTTTCTTTTTTTGCACCTCATCATTGTCTTTTACTGTCATCCTGGCTTTGAATGCAGATTCAAAGTTTTCTGGCTTGTCATTTTCCTCAAAACTAGTGAGTCTTCCAATTATTTCTTCAAATGAAAATGTGTTGCCTGGTACACACCTTAGCTCCTAGATGGTTGATACTCTTATAGCATAGATAGGAAGCAAAGTTCTCAAGTATTTGCTACATACTATTTCTTCTGCTAACTATCCTCCTAGGCTCCTTATGGCACTTACCACTTCTTTCATCCTTGCACCATATTGAGCAGCATTCTCTCCTTCTTCCATTTTCATGTCATCAAACTTTCCTCTCAGGCTCTCTCTTTTGGCTCTCTTGACATTATCATCACCTCCATATATTCTTGATAATGTTTCCCACATTTGATGTGCAGTACCACATTCTTTGATGTCATCATACTCTAAATAGCTTAGTGCTGAAGCAATATCTAACATCACTTGATTGTGCTCCTATTGAGGTCTATGCATAGTCACCTATTGATCCAAGGTGTAGCTTCATCATACTTTGCCATGTAACAAAGTTGTCTTTGTTTAGCTTGGGAACTTCTCTCTTGGACATCTTGATCTTCCTGCTACTAGTAGCTTGAAACAAATTAGCAGTGTGCTCTGATACCAATTTTTAGAATTCTTTAGAATAACTGAGAGGGGGGGTGAATCAATTATTCAATGTCACATAATGTCCAATACAACTTTTTCTACTAATCCTTAATGGCACAAAATTGAAATTATCATGCATGCAATTAAACATTAAACAACCATGAGAGATAACATGCACCACACCATAACACTAAGGATTTTGATGACCTAGAAACCCTCTATGAATAAGAAGGTAAAATTGGGGTGGGGATGATACCCACAAAATAACTGTGCAATTGATTTCAACCACTTCTAATGGTCTGCCCTATTAAAGGCTACAACACATTGTTAAATGTGACCGTATTAAAGAATTTCTACATGTTGTTAGGAGTGTGCCCTGTTAGAGGACTTAAGAACAGTCAACTTGGAATGTCACCCTATTAAAGGATTTACATAGAGTTGTTAGGCTCACCCAAGTCCATGGGATTTATAGTCACCTTCTTAAAAGAATCTTTCATCCCTCTCTAAGGATCTCCTATCCTCCTCCTAAGGATCTCTTTATCCTTCTCCTGGGGATCTCTTTATCCTTTTCTGGAGGCTTATCCACCTAGCTATTAAGCTAACCTAGCAATTTAGGATTTCAATATCTAATACAATGGTAAGAGAGTATTAGAAGGATTTTGACCTGGTACAGATTGCAACTCTAACCTTGCAAATTTTAGATCACTCTTTAGTTCTTTTCTTTGCTTGGCTTTCCTCCCTTGTAGTGCTGACAGCTTGTTCACCCTTCAAGATCTATCTCCTTGAGTTCTTCCACTTGTTATTCCAATGCACTCCATGATCACTTGATCAACTCGGAGTCTTGATGCTCTGTACTTACACCTCTTGGCTTCTTCGCATCACCATACTTATGACCAACTCCTCCTCATACATGCGCACTTGATCTCTGACCTGTAACTCCTTATAAATAAGTTATGTTCTTCATTTCTTGTTCAAATATTGATTTGATCTTGATAAAATGGTATTGTTTTCCCTCCAAATGGCTTCTTCTAGAAACTTCATGATAAATCCATTAGCATTCACCTTGAATTTGTTTGCATGGTTTACCTAAAATTCTGTGACATCTACTCATCATCCTTATCATCCAACTAATTCACAAAATTTGATGTAGCAAACTTATTACTGCTGATCTAGTGAATCTTTGACTTAACAAATAATGCAGCAACTTGCCATCATTGGTTTACTAATGGTCAGCACCTGAAGAAATTTTCTCGACATCCATTACCTTTTTCTAATGCTCGACACCTTTCCAATTCTATGTTACTCAGCACCTAAACATCACTTGGCTCCTATACCATGCTCAGCACCTGAAGTCACTCGGTACTTGATCTTCACTCGGCACCTGAAGATCACTCAGCACTTGATCTTCACTCAGCACTTGAAGGCTGCTCGGCACCTAAAGATCACTCAGCACACACTAAAGTTGAACTTGCTCAGTTTCAACTGAGAATCTGTTCGGCTCTAACTAGCTTGCTTGGCTCTCTCCAATGAACTTAGTTAAGCTTTACAAATGACTTAGTTAAACCGTACATCTGTGTTGTGTCTTAGTGTGTCCATCCTCTTAGAGTATGTCATTAATACACTATTTCATCAATGGCTTAGCTGATCCTTAAACTTCATTACAACATAATAACTTCAACCTTTCTCTAGATACCTTAGTTACATCTTATTGATTGCCACCTCCTTGACAATCAACCAATTGATAGTATTTGGATCACTTAAGCAATTGTCATTCTTTCAAGTAGCAAGTTTGACATCAATGACAAAAAAATGATTGAAAACACTCTTTACTAGTTCCATTATTCTTCATTCATGATCATTTCAATCATTCCCAACATGATCACCTTTTCTAATCAATTTCCCATTTGTGTCATATATCTTAGCATTCTTGTTCTCAAATTCAACCTTGCATTCCAAATTGTTTAGTTGTGACACACTCAACAAATTGTATTTTAGTCCTTCAACATAGTAAGCATTTTCACATGAGATCTTATCTGTGAGTTTGATAGAACCTTTTCCTTTTATCAAACATGGTGCATCATTACCAAATCTTACACTATTTCCATCATAACAATTTAAGGCAATGAACTTACTTTTGTCTCTAGTCATATGATGTGAACATCCATTATCAATGATCCATCTATCATTTTTGTTCACACAAGTCACAAGTGTAGCTACCTCATCTTCATCAGATTCATCCTTCATTGCAACATACACCACTTCATCATCATGCTCATCAAAATCAATCCCTTCAGCAATGTATCATTTCTTTCCTTTGTCTTTGTAATCCTTGTTGTCTTCATTTCTTCTACCTTTGTATTTATCACTACCTTTGTGGTTCTTCTTCTCTAGACATCTAGTAGCAATATGACCAATCTCATTGCAATTGAAACAAATGATAGGTAACTTACCTTTGAAATTTCCTTAACCTCTATAGAATCTTCTTGCCAGTAGTGCTTCTAATTGTTCAACATCTTCTTCATCTCTATCACTGTCACTAGACACATGTTTTATCTTTCTTTTCTTCTTCTTCTTCTTCTCATCAAAATCTTTCAATAACAACTTAGCCTTGAAAGTAGATTCAAGACTCTCTAGTTCATAATTGTCATAGTTAGATAGCTCAAAGGTAGTGAGTCTACCTACCAAAACTTTATGAGTTAGATTATTTCCTGGAATAAATCTCAATTCTTGAATTGTAGAAATTCTAATAGCATAAATAGGCAGTACATTTCTCAATACTTTTCTTAGCATAGTATCATCATCTATCTAGCTAGTAGCTCCTTTTATTGCACTAACAACTTCTTTTATCCTAGCAACATATTGAGCAATATTATAATCTTCTTCCATTCTCATATCATCAAACATACCTTTGAGAATCTCAGATTTGGCTCTTTGAACATTTTTGTCTCCTACATAGATAGTGTGCAGGGTATCCCACATTTTGTTTGTAGTGTCACAACCTTTGATATCATCAAATTTGGCATAGCTTAGGGCAGAGTCAATCTCCAACATTTCCTAGTTGTGTTCTTTCTTCTTATTCATTTCTTATAGTAGTTGGAACTCCAACAAGATCAACATGCTCAACTAAGATGGTAGATTGCACATGATCTCCAAGTCCTCCAAGGTGTAGCTTCATCAAAATTTTCCATGTAGGAAAGTTGTCTCTATTAAGCTTGGGTACATCTCTTTTTGACATCTTGATCTTTGTGCTTATAGTACCTTCAAACTAGTCCTCTTAAGCAGATGGCTCTGATATCAATTGTTGGAATTCTTTGGAATATCTAAGAGGGGGGGGTGAATCAGTTATTCAAGGTCTAGATGTACAAATAAAAACTTTTCTCTCAGCTTAGTGAACCCATAAAACATTCAAACTCATGCATGCATCCATAGGATAATGCAGTCACTAAAACTTGTACCTTACTATCAAATCAACTTGTAGGAATGTAAAGCATGAAACATAAAAGATTCATCAATAAACTTGACATAATTATGTACATAGAAACCTAATTTGGTAAAAACCACTAGTAACATGCTACTCTTTTCACTCTTCTGAAGTGATGCCCTGTGAAAGGCTAACCTTGTTAAAGGTTACAATACACACTATTAGGTGTAACCTAGTTAAAGGATTTCAATCACCCGATTAGGAGTGAGCCTTGTTAGAGGACTTTAGGCCATTCATTTGGAATGCCACCTAGTTAAAGGATTTATAAATGATTGTTAGGTCAACCTTAATCCAAAGGATTTACCCTAGACTGATTGTTAGAGAGTAACAATAGAGCTTTGATCTAATACAACGTACAACTTCTCTTGCTGATTAAAAATCACTATTTAGTCCTTAATTTTTCTTGGTCTTAATTCATTTCAATTATGATAGCTTGTTCACCCTTCAAGCATACATCTTCTTAAGCCTTCTTGCTTAGCATGCTAATGCAGTCACCCTTTAGGTCACTTGATGAAACAGAGTCCTTAAATTCCTATCTTCCTTGGATTTTCACATCCAATTCTCTCCTCTCCCCTATGCTTCATGGTCAGCTATTCCTATAAATAGGAAATTAAGATAATTTTATGCTCATTTTCCATCATCCATTTTAGGGTTCATACAGAATAAGTAGGATACAATGTATCTACCCTATATTCCATCTTTCTTCTAGAAACTTCTCCTAAAAATGGTTTAGCTTGTATTCTATGCCACTAGCTCATCAACCTTATCTTCCACCTAGTTCACAAATTTCAAGAAAATAAACTTGTCATCTTGGTTTCATCAAATTCAAGATCTTTCAAATAATGTAGCAACTCAGCATTATCAATCTTTTGATGCTCGAAACATACTTTGTTGTTCGGCATCCACTATAATATTACTCGATGTCAACTAAAGTTTATTGGTGCTTGGCATCCATTAAACTCTACTTGGAATCCACTATTCTACTTAGCATACATTAGAATTTTCTTTTACTCGGCTCCAACTGACTTTCTGCTCAGCTTTTACTAGCTTTTCTCAACACCTACTATCCATTCGGTCAAGCTTGGCAGACAAACTTTGTGTAACTTTTTCTTCTAAAATTTTTAAGTGTAACCAACCTTTGCAACCTTAAGTAGATTTTCAATACATCATTTCATCACTATCTTAAGTGATCCTTATACTTTATCACATAATCATAACTCAACCTTTCCTCTAGGTGCTATTGTTACATCTTATTGATCAAATCCTCTTCATCAATCAATTAAGTGATAGTACTTGAATCTTATAAGCAATTGTCTTACCAAAAAATAGTAGGTTTGACATCAGTGAAAATATAATGATTGAAACACATAATCTTCTTCAACAATCTCCCTCTTGCAATAATCTCTTTGGTGAGTTATGTCATAAAGTTTTTTTGGTGAGTTCAAAGGTAAGGGATAAAGGTAAGTTTAATATTGTTTTATAATGGTATGCTTAGATATTTTCCTATTTACTTTGGGTATATTTCAAAAGTTTATTTATTTATTTATTACTATTATTATGAATGTCATAATTTTGACTTAAATCTCCTCCCCATGTATTTTGTAGCATCCTATAGATGCAAAGTTTTTGAAAATTTCCAACTCTCTTTTTTTTGCGAGAACTTTTTAAATGGATTTAGGAGGTAATATTTCCAACTTGAATAGGGATATTAGGGATATTAATTTTATTTTTAGTGTATAATAGTGGGGTAATAGCTAGTTCCCATTTACCTTATAATGTGTATGATTAATCCATTATGTCTTATTAATAAATTAGATGCAACTATAGAACTATATCAATTGAACATGGAATTTGATTTTTAAATAACTTAAGCAAATGTATCCATTGGGTTTGTTTTTTAGCTAGTTGGTGGCCTTTCTACAATGTTTCCTAATGGAGTAGCTTCTCCACCTCATGGTTCTGATGGCAGATTTACAATATTTTACATTGATGTTGTCGCTTATGAGGCCAACATTAAAGGGTATCCTATGTGTTCGAGGATTTGAGATGCAATGCGAGTTACAGTTAGTAACCCAATAATGATTGATTTAGAGCTTGATATTGTTGATAAGGTCTCTTTCTATGTAGATGATCTCTCCTCCAATGCTACTATCTTTTGTTTTAAGGTTTTATGGCCCTCTCTACCAAATTTGCATGCTTGGATCACCTATGTTTGGAAGCCCTTCATTACAAGTATAGCTTAGATATACCCTATGACAAGGGGTTTTTTAATTGTGAAATTTGAAACTACTAAAGGAAGAAATGCCATCTTGAGCCATGGTTTCTCATGGGGGAGAAGTTTCCCTTGATGGCTAAACCTTGGTATAAGGAGTTTGACCCATCGATAGAATCTTTTAATAAGATTCCTCTGTGGGTCAAGTTGTTGAATCTCCACCTTCACCTTTGGGTGGATTCTACCTTGGACGTAGTGGGGGATGCCCTCAGGGACTTTGGGAGGTCATAACTCAAACATTCAAACTCCAAATCAAGTGCAATTTTTTTTGTAATTGGGTAGAATTTCCTAAAATTTTCAATAATGAAAGTCTTTTCTAGTTTTGGTGCATGAGTTTTTTAGAAATTACATTTTTTGGTTACTGTACCTGTATAATCCTGCATTTTCCTACTTCAAACGCTCCGTACGGGCACATATAGAGTCAAAAATGGGTTCTATTTTTTTGAAAGTGCATTATTTTTTATCTACTTTCTAGATCCATAGTTAGATTGTAGGGTTGAGTTGACAAAAGTGTCACTTTCAGCAATACGGCCTTTCTTTGCTTTGTATTACTTCAAAATTGTAGCACATTGTAAAGTTCCAGATTTATAATCCATATAGAAGTTGTAACAAGAAAAATTAGAAGTCCACAAAGGCCAAAATTGGCAAGTGGGCTATTGTATTCACACTACTAATAAAGTTCCCAAAGCATCTATTTTGGGGGGGTTTCTTGATTTAGTGAAAAGAGGGGGTGTTCTTGGTGTTGTGTTCTCTCTTTTCTGCAATTTTCTTTCATTTTTTGCATTATGGGCAATTTTAAGTTTTCAAAATTAACTCCTCATAACTATGCTACATGGTCCATAAAAATGCAGTATCACTTAATGCATAATGGAGTTTCACAATATGTAGATGCTACTCTTCCTAAACTAGCAAGTGATAATGTATTAGCAAGTGATATTTCAGCTTGGGTAGCAATGGATAGGAAACCTCAAGGTGATATATGTTTGGGGGTAGATGATAAGATCATGTATCAAATCAAGAAGTGTTCTACATCCAAGGAACCTTGGGATACCCTTGAAAACCTTTATGGAAAAGTGTCTGAAGAGGATGTTTTCAAAATTGAAGATGAGCTTGTCTCCTTAGATCCTAAGTCATATGACTCTATACAAGATTTCATCATCAAGGTGAATGAACTAAGGACAAAGCTTACTAATTGTGGGATTTCTATCACAGATGACAGATTGATCTATCTTATACATAACAAGCTGCCATCAGAGAATTCCACATTTGTATCTTCTTTTAACACCTCTAACACTACCTTAGGGTCTGCCTACTGTAGACACCTAAAAATCCTTTAGAAAATAAAGTATTTTTATTTTTTGAAAAAATCTCTGATGACATCATCATTTATTAATTAATTATTTATTTAATTAATTAATTTTTATGCCATTAAATCCCTTTATCTTAATTAAAAATATTTAATTAAGGAATCCCTCCCAAAAATGTTTAAATCTTATTTAAACATTATTTCCTTATTTATTAATTATTTAATTAATAAATTGACCAAAAATCCCAAAATAAATAATTTATTTATTTTTTGCCCAAAAGTTGGCCAATTTCCTTAAGACCAATAACCTCTTCCAAAATCTTCTAATCCTTCTTTAATTTTGATTAAAGGCTAATCCCATCATTTCCTACCCCTAATCCCAACTCAAAATATTTAATCAAGATTAAATATTAATCCTCATGTTTATTAAAAATATTTTAATAAATATCTCTTCAACCCAAACCCTTGAAATAAATAAAACTTTATTTATTTCATAAAATCTTATCCTAAGAAGTTCTAGACTCTTCTAGAAAGTCTTCATCCTCATCCAAAGCCTAGACTCTTCTAGAAGATGTCTTTAATCCTAATCCTAATCCCCTCCTAACCTTGTCACATTCCCTAAACATGGGTTAAGACTTGCTAACTCAAGCCAAAGTTAACAAATATCTCCTCCTTCACCCACCCTCATTAATTGCAATCCACTTGCCATCCACTTGCCTAGTCCTAAGCCATCTCTAATCCTTCCTCTAATCATTTTTACAACCCTAAGCAAGCTTAAAACCCCCCTAAACCCTCAAATTCGAATTTCATGGTATCTCTCACAAATATCTTCAACCACAAAACTTTATAAAGCCCACAAAGTCATAAATGTTCTTACAAAGCACTTATGAAGGGTCTTTATGAAGATTTTATCTCTTGAGCCTCCTTTGTTGACTCATCCTTGCCCTTTCCTCCATCCTCTCATCCTGTGACATGTGTCACTCTCTGATTGGTTGTAAGGAAGCACAATCCATGTGCTCTCCTCTCATGCAATCTAAGCCCTCCATGAGTTTTTCCCCATCCTTGCATCTTAGCCCTCAATCCCTCAAGCCCTTAGCCTATAAATTGGATCCCCTCCCAAGCCATTTTAACACAATCCATGAAGTAAAGTTATAATGCTATTTTGAGAGCCAAATCCATACTAAAGCCATCTATCCACACCAAAAATCCACAATCATCCATTGAAGCCTTTGGAAGCATATTGAGCATACATCCTATCCATTTAGATAAAGCCACTCAACAAGAGAGCTTCTCATTGAGAGAGCCCATTAATGGCTCATATTTTCAATTGAGAGCTCATCTTAGTCTATCTTGAAGTTTATGAATTTTGTTTAGTTTGTAGAAGCTTTATTTAAATTTGGTTTCTATTAGCATACTAACATTGCTCATATACATTTTGGCACACCCGGTGGGACCCCGCATGGGTCATCTACATTAGCTTTTTTAGTCAAGTTTTGTATGTCATGTGCTAATTTTGGCTAATTTTGCTTGTTTTTGTGATTGGTAGGATTGTATAAATTGGTTTTGTAGGTCCACATGAGCATGAAGAAAACAAAGGAACTCATAGTCTATCTCATAGTGTTTGCAGATTTTTCAAGCTTATAGGTGGACAAAGCACTTGGAATTCTTCTTCCTCTTCTTGTCTATATTCTTCTTATTCCATCTACTTCTTCTTCTTCTTCTTGTGGGAGATATTGGCCATTTTTTTTTTAAAGAAAAAAAATCATACACACTTCTTTTTAATGTTTAAAATGAACCCCCAAATCATACTTAAATCCATTAAAAATTAAAAATTTGCAAAAAAGAAAAAATCTTTTAACAAGTGAAACTAAACCAATCCAATCATTTGCATCCTTGCAACATCAAGGGTTTAGATGCATTCATGCAAAGTTAGGAACACTTAATTTTTGGGAATTTAAAAAGAACTTCAAGTTTCCATTTCAAAAGGTTCAAAATCAACACTAAGTGCACACTAAAATCTAAATCAAACTCAAAGCATCAATCAAGGATAAAATGAACCTCATTTGCAAATATTTTAAAGTTCTTTTAAAAATCTCATGAAAACTAAGAGTCCTAAATGGTTGCCAAAATTTTGCTAAAAGTTTTGTTATTTGTTCCAAACAAATGTCTTGTTGCAAAATCTTGAATGTTTCTTAGGTTTTTCATGCATCAAAACAATCTAGGAATATCATTTTTGGGCTTAAAACATGCAAACTAGAACACAAAATCTTGAATGAAAAGCAAAGTCCGAAGAGTCATTTTCATTTTTGAGTCCAAAAACAATCTTGAATGATCTAAGGTTAAAACAAATCACTTCAAAGTTCTTAAAACAACACACAAAATCTCAATCTTGAATGCTCAAAGAAAAAAAAAATTTGAATGTTTAATCACTTGTCTTTGAATGCATGTTGCTAAACACACTCTTGAATGCCATCGATTAAAATCAAATTTTCCTTGAATGCATGATTAAAATAACAAATCCAATCTTGAATTCCAAGGATCAATTAACCATTGCAACATCAAACACTTTATTTGGAGCTTTTAAAATTGAACAAAACAAATCTCTTTTCCACATGCAATTTAGGCAAAGTTTGATTTTTGGACATTTAAGAAACTTCGTTAAGTTAAACAAAAATTTGCAAAAATCAATTTGAGTAGTTCCTTGGACTCACCTCTTTTCTAATCACCCATCAAATATTAACCATTGGTTGCAATCTTAGCACCATTCATGGGGATGGGTCTACTTGAAAAAGGTGTTAAATGTTCCACAATCTAACTCACTCACTTGGTCTTTGAACATTTTCTTTAACTTTATCAAAATTCTTAAATGACCAAAAATCTAGATTAAATCGATCACACTTCATTTGGGTACTAAAATTGAACAACTATTGATGTGGAGGGCCTAGGGGCACGCACTTGAAATCAAATCTCACACACCTTTGTTTTGGGCTTAAAATAAACTCAAACTCAATCTTGAATGCCTTAAAGAAAAATCAATCGATACTTGATGTGGAGGGCCTCCGGGCGTGCGGATTTACCTTCTTGTTGACCCTAACTCTTCTTCTTGTTCGTATTCTTTGATCAATTTTATTTTTGTCAACGCTTCAAAGTTGGAATAAACATTGTATCTTAAACATGAGTGCTTGCAAAGGATAGATCAAAAAACTTAAGCGTCAGTTAGTAAAAGAACAAGCATGTTTTTTAGCCCAAGATCATCTAAGTCTTCTCTCCCCTTGTCATCTTTCAAGGCCATCTTGGGTGCATAAGATTAGGATCCAAAATCTCTTCTTAGCTTTTTAGGAGGCCTGCTTGGGGATTTCATCACCCCTTGGGACGACCTCAACTCCAGCATTCTGGCAGAGTATAAAGATTGGGAGGTGAATCCAAATACACCTCTCTTGGGATCAAAATTTTGTCACTCGGGCTAAGCCTCAAGGAACTTTATACCCTTGAGAAGTGAAAGAGGAGAAGTGGGTTACCGCTCCTCTCGGCTATGTGACATCTTTTTAGTTTCATCTACGGATTTGGGCCTCATGTACCTTGTGTATATCAAGGAATCCCTAGCTAAACCAAATTTCATCCTTGTAGAAAGCTTCCTAGGATGTTGGTGTGTTTGACATGCTTGCTCAAAACTTTTGTCTGCTTATTTGTTCATAGCTTTTGAATGCATGTTTGCCAATTTTGGTCAAAATCCTAGAAAAGTAGAAATCTCCCAGCTCAAAGCATACTTAGCGTAGTCACTGCCTTATCAAAAAATCATCCAAACTCCCCCGCTGCAACTGAATCTATCTAGTTCTTTGCCTTAGAACAATCCCAAATCCAAAGTCCATCCAAATCATCCCCCCAGCCAGCTAGCAACCCAATCCAAAATCACCCAAGCCTTTAAAGAGTTGTTGTCACTTTGCCAAAATTTGTTATCCAATCAATCTATCCTACCAATCGACCAATCTCACCAAGGTTATCCCTCTGACAGAGCATTGTCTAGGGTAATCTAGCTTTGTCACTTGCATCCCTCATCACCTTGAGCTACAGGTTGGGATCCACAAGTGGTCAATCTCATGTCATGCCCATAGGATCATTAGTCTATCCTCAAGTTGACACAGCCACCACCAAATCCAGTACATAGGAAAGCAAAACTCTCACCTTTTGACAGCATGCCCTTGAAGTCTTCCATCCATAGGAAAGCCAAAAATCTCCAGCCAATCCTCCTTAGGTCTTTCATGCAGCTTTGACTCTCCCTAGAAAATCTTTCATCAGCCAATCCAAAATCTGTGCTTAATCCAAATCCAACCATGAGCTTCAGTGTTCATCCATATGCAAGACCCCATCCCCATCAAACTAACCATCAAAGCATGAAGTTCCAATCCTATCATGATGTGTTTGGTCGCATTGTCCTTGCTCCCACCACCTCCTATTCCAATGATGATGAAAATCTTATTGATTATGACGGGTATATTGAAAGCCTTAGAAACATTCCACCAACCATCCCCCAAAATCCACGCATTATTCCAAACTATCTAGTCATGTCATCTGATATCCCAGCTTCTCCTCCATCACCCAATCAACCAAGCTTCCAATCTTCCAGCCCCATCACACCAACTATTCCTGTCAATCCACCACCTCCATCTCCGACACACAAGTCTCCAAGGAATCTCCAAATCCCACCACCCATCGAATCCCTCCAAATCCCATCCACATCTCCTCCTCCAAGCATTATCCAAATCCCATATAATGAACCTCATGCATCCACTCCCATCCATTCCTTTCAAGATCTTGTCCAAAAGCATGTTGAAATATCCTCTGACAAAATAGAAGATCCCGCCATCCCACTTATACCCCTACATGACCCACTTTTACCATCCCCTCCATATCTAAATCCTTCCATCTTACCTACTCCATCTCAAGATCCCTTTCCTTTAGCCAACCCAAATCAAGATCCTATCCTTCCATCTCCTCTGCTTCATGATCATACATCTCCCATAATCCATGATGATAGATCAATAGAAGAAGGACTAATTATCATATCCGAAGCTCCAACTCCTTCAGCTAGTAATGGACTCACATCTTGTGTTCCAAATAATGAACATCATATTGAAAAAAGAAATGAAAATGTATTTCTAGATGTTGGTATCCCCGCTATTCCTGCATGGTCCCAAGTCCTTCCATCTCCACCCCAAAGTTCCCATCCATCTTATTTCGCATCTATTTTGGGCCCTCATCCTACTCCTTATCTCTAACCCTCCATTTTGGGTCCATATATCCCTTATCTAAATCCCACACCCTTTCCATCCATTTTGGGTCCTTATATACCTAGTATGAATCCTTTAGCTCCTCCATCTATCTTGGGACCTACACCTTCCCCATTTCCATCCATTTTGGGCAATTATATCCATCCAGATCCTATGTTCCAATCTATCCTTCCATCCCCTCAAATCCACTAGCTAGATCATCAAAGGCACTCACCCTTGAATCCCTTCCAACCTTTAAACCCTATCACTCCATCAATTATCCCTCCATCTCCTCCATGCTCTTGTTCCCATCCCATGGCTAATAGAAGCATATTGGATGCCAAAATCAAAAAGAATAAATCCAAAAATCCACAAAAATCCAAGTTTCAACATGTCCCTTCTAAAATACATGTTCAAAACAAGAAACATTTGATCCAAATCAAAGAAAAAGTCAAGAGGCCACAAAGGCCCAAGCTGAAAAAGTCAAAAATCATGTGGATACCCAAGATGCTCATAAAAGAAATGCATCTCAAAGAAAAATCTCAATTGGCATCCATTCATGCTACTCAAAAACCCTCATCCATCCATCCTTTCTCCAAATCCCCATATATGCATCCTTCATCCCCCCAACCCCCTCTTAGTCCATATGCTTCTTATCCTAAATTTCCTATCCTCCATCTTCCGACTCTACTTTTAGTCCTTATCTTTCTCTTCCTCCATTTTCTCCTCAACCTCGCTCAATACCATTTTTCCCACTATTTCATCACCTTTCAAGGTGTGTGTTGATGATGATCTTTCCATTTTCTCCATCCATTTACCCCCAAGCCTTATGTCTTCGCATCCATTATTTGTCAAACTCCCACCCACCATTCCACTTGTTCAATCAAATCCTTTTTCATCCATCCTACCAACATCTATGAACCAAAAATAGCTGCCAAAATCATTCCAGCTAAGTCCAAAGTCAAAAAGTCAAAAAAAGTAAAGAAAAATAAAGCATCCACTGGTGAAAACTTGGCAATTCAAGTGCCTTGGACAAGTACCATGATGAAAACTTGGCAAACAAGCATCATGCATAATCCAACCATCCCTAGCTTAGCCTATCATCCTCATGCTTTTGGTCACATCTTTCCATCCAGCTCCATCTTCCAATTTATCCACCTATCTTTCATCCTCTAGCTTTTATCTATCACTATCTACTTATCTTCTGCAACCTCACCCCATCATCCCAGCTATCATCCATCTCCCTAGCGCCTTCAGCTTTTCCATCCTAGCTTCAATCCTATCACATCCATTGTAAGACCTCCTTTTGCATGTCATCTTTTGACTGGGGGCACTGTATTCCTTGGAGATCTTTTCTTGTCCATCCTCCCTTGTCATTGGTATCTAGCTCTAGGCTATCCTCATGCAAACCTAATGTCAATCCACTCTATAGCTACCTGCTCTAATACCATCAATCAGCTCAGCTACCACCAACCTTATCATTGTCCCCATCCTTGATGCATCCTTCCAAATCCATATCTTCTACTATCACCTCATCCTTAGCTTCTGCATCTTACACAAAATTGAGCTATCCCACTATCCTCTCATCCTGAGCTTTTATCCATCTATATCATACATATCATTGGTCTGTTAGCTTGTACCATATCTTGATTAGCCCGATTGTAAATATCTTGGTCTGTTAGCTTGTACATCCTCTTTATCTTAGTACCGTTGTATCTATCCAACTTTCATGTTCGTTCCTCCTTGATCAGCATCTTGCACACATCACACAACCCTTGGTTAGCTATTCCAATGCATCCTTTAGCTAGATCTCCTATCACCAAAGTGCTATCCTTCTTAGTTCAGCTTGCCAGATGCATCACCCATCTAGATCCATTAGCTTAGGTGCTCTCCGACAGATCCTTGTAGGATATAGCTTTTCTCATGTTTGATCTTGGTCTGTTAGTACCTCGTCCTACCCTTCTCATTGGAAAACAGTTCTCTTTTGGATTTTTGCTTTCTTTTGATTTGGAATCTTCCCTTTTGGGTCTTGAAATATCTTTTCCAAGAAATCTTTTTGTTTCCTCCTCAAGGTTTCCATGATCTTCCATATCATGGTATGCTGCAAATGGGGCAATCTGAGTGTAAGGTCTTGATCAAGTCTTTTGTTTGTTTTTCTTTTTTGCTTGTGGGTTACCCAGTGTTGGTTCCACACTGCTTCCTCTTGGACTCATGTGTGATGCTGGAACAATCCTTGCATGTTTGTTTTGAGTCAGTCCGTCAGCCTCTGGACAGTTGGTGAAAAGGCCTTGATGTTCTTGGTAACCTTGGCAATTAACCAATAGTCCTATAACAAATCTAGTGCTCAACTACATGGTGGTACTTCTCTTTGAAGTATCCCCCCACTCAAAAAGCTTCAATGGTTTTCCTTCATCTCCATTATCCCCCATCCATATCCAGCATCTGTCTCTCCTACCCCAGCTTATGCATCAGTATCTCTTTGAATCAATCTGCACTTTTAGCTTTAGGGATCCACAATCCTAGTCTTAGGGATCCACCAATCCAATCAATCCACCAAGCCTCATCTTTCGAGATCCACAATCCTAGTCCTAGGGATCTTCGAAACTCATCTTCTGCCAATCTGACTCTCTGAAATCCTATTGCATCATCTTTATCATCCTATCATCCATCTCTCTATCCTGGATTCTTTTTTATAGCGCTCCACTCCTTCATCCTCTGCAATCCTTGAGATCTTAAGCTTGCTTCCTCTTGTGCATATGATTCTCCCTTTATCATTCTCCCATAGTGAGAGTTTGAGCTAACTAAACCTCTTCTCTTAAACCAATCTGAGTCTCCTTGCTCATCCCATATTCTTGTTTTTTTTAAGAAGCCGTCGAGCCTTGCTTTCTCTCCCCGCTGCCTTCTTGAGGGGGCATCTCACAGTCCATTCTCTCCTCTTCTGCTCTAGCCTTGGGCATCTTATTTTCTTATCTTTGATGCCATGCCACTTGCGGCATCACATCAAAGAGGGGCAAAATGTAGACACCTAAAAATCCTTTAGAAAATAAAGTATTTTTATTTTCTGAAAAAATCTCTGATGACATCATCATTTATTAATTATTTATTTATTTAATTAATTAATTTTTATTCCATTAAATCCCTTTATCTTAATTTAAAATATTTAATTAAGGAATCCCTCCCAAAAATGTTTAAATCTTATTTAAACATTATTTCCTTATTTATTAATTATTTAATTAGTAAATTGACCAAAAATCCCAAAATAAATAATTTATTTATTTTTTGCCCAAAAGTTGGCCAATTTCCTTAAGACCAATAACCTCTTCCAAAATCTTCTAATCCTTCTTTAATTTTGATTAAAGGCTAATCCCATCATTTCCTACCCCTAATCCCAACTCAAAATATTTAATCAAGATTAAATATTAATTCTCATGTTTATTAAAAATATTTTAATAAACATCTCCTCAACCCAAACCCTTGAAATAAATAAAACTTTATTTATTTCATAAAATCTTATCCTAGGAAGTTTTAGACTCTTCTAGAAAGTCTTCATCCTCATCCAAAGCCTAGACTCTTCTAGAAGATGTCTTTAACTCTAATCCTAATCCCCTCCTAACCTTGTCACATTCCCTAAACATGGGTTAAGACTTGCTAACTCAAGCCAAAGTTAACAAATATCTCCTCCTTCACCCACCCTCATTAATTGTAATCCACTTGCCATCCACTTGCCTAGTCCTAAGCCATCTCTAACCCTTCCTCTAATCATTTTTACAACCCTAAGCAAGCTTTAAACCCCCCTAAACCCTCAAATTCAAATTTCATGGTATCTCTCACAAATATCTTCAACCACAAAACTTTATAAAGCCCACAAAGTCATAAATGTTCTTACAAAGCACTTATGAAGGGTTTTTATGAAGATTTCATCTCTTGAGCCTCCTTTGTTGACTCATCCTTGCCCTTTCCTCCATCCTTTCATCCTGTGACATGTGTCACTCTCTGATTGGTTGTAAGGAAGCACAATTCATGTGCTCTCCTCTCATGCAATCTAAGCCCTCCATGAATTTTTCCCCATCCTTGCATCTTAGCCCTCAATCCCTCAAGCCCTTAGCCTATAAATTGGATCCCCTCCCAAGCCATTTTAACACAATCCATGAAGTAAAGTTATAATGCTATTTTGAGAGCCAAATCCATACTAAAGCCATCTATCCACACCAAAAATCCACAATCATCCATTAAAGCCTTTGGAAGCATATTGAGCATACATCCTATCCATTTAGATAAAGCCACTCAACAAGAGAGCTTCTCATTGAGAGAGCCCATTAATGGCTCATATTTTCAATTGAGAGCTCATCTTAGTCTATCTTTAATTTTATGAATTTTGTTTAGTTTGCAGAAGCTTTATTTAAATTTGGTTTCTATTAGCATACTAACATGGCTCATATACACCTACAAGAAAGTTACTTTTGATGAATATGTTGATCTATTGGATACTAAAGAAAAGAAGTTGAAATCAGTGGGGATTCTCAAATCACCTTAGTCTAAAGCATTGGTGGCCAACAATGAGGGTTCTCAAAATTTAGCTAGATAGTCTTCAAGTAAAGGAAAGGGTAAGAAGAAGTGGAAGAAAGACAAACCAAAGGATGTAGAAAAGACAACACCAAAATCCAATCAACAAGGCAAGTCCTCAAATTCCAACAAGAAGCACAACAATAATAATGAGAAGTTGAAGGGAAAGGAAAATGTAGAAATGGAAAATGGAGAGTTTCAAGATGTTCTCTATGTTCCAAACCTAAGTTCAAATCTCCTCTGAATTTACCAAATCGCTCACCTTGGAGATGGACATAGAGTTGAGTTCCTTCCAAACTTAATAAAGGTGCACAATCTTAAAGATGACTTCTTGGTTGTAGTGGGGAAAGTGAATCATAACAAAAGGTTGTACTCTTTCTCCCATTTTGTGCCCAAGTCTCCTTCAAAGGCCTTATTATCACAATCAAATTCAAACATGTAATTATGGCATGAGTGGTATGGTCATCTTGATTTCCACTACCTTTAGCAACTTTGCACATATAGAATGGTTAAAGGTCTACCTGAAATTAACTTTTCTAAGGGTGAATGTTCAATAGATTTAGTGGATATGCATCTAGAGGGTAAGTTACACAGAGGAAAGTCTTCAAGAGCACTAGGTGTTCTACAAATGGTTCACATGGTATTAGTAGGTCCTTTTGCATTCAGCTAGGGTCACTACATACTTACCTAAGTTGATGACTTTTCAAGGTTCACTTGGGTCTACTTTCTTCATAGCAAGAATGAAGTGATGGACAAGTTTCTAGACTTCAAGGCTCATGTAGAATGAAAATCCAAGAAAGCCATCAAAGTACTCCAAATGGACAATGGAAGAATGTATGTGAACAGAGGACTTATAGACTTTTGTAGACTTAAGGGAATTGATCTTCAGATTCTACTAGTATTCAATCTACATAAGATAGATGTTGCAGCATTGAGGATCCTAACTCTTAAGTCTATGGCAAGTTGCATGATTAAAGCCAAGTCTCTAAATCCATCATTAGAAGTTGAAGCAATCTCCAGTGCCACTCACATTCTTAATCAGTCTCCTCATCCAACCTTAGATGGAAAAACTCCTTTTGAGGCACGGTGCGACAGAAAACCTATTGTGACACACTTCAGAGTCTTCAGTTGTCCTGCATGGGCAAAGATATCTTCCAAGGGATACAAGGCACAGTCACCTCGGCCTTGTACCTTCATTGGTTATGAAGATAGTGTGAAGGCATATAGACCTCTAGATCTAGAGACACATCAAATTTTTGTGGAAAAGGATGTATATTTTGAGAAAAGTTCACCTAGTTTGTCCTCTACTCTTTGCACATCATATCATGTGGAAATTGATAGTGACACCAATGATAGTGATTCAACAGATTCAAATATGTAGAGTTCTATCAAAAGTTGCAGCAAGCAGTCACTTCATCAATTTAGTCCACATGTATACATCGCCACAATGATAGATCCAGAATAGCAGGGTACATCTAGTCTTCTAGATACAAGTTCAGTGATAAATTTGGAGGACAGTATTGATGATTTGCCTCTTCTTCTTGATGCAGTAGCTCCTTCAATTGTCGTGAGGGTTAAATCCAACTCTCTTGTTCATTCTCTACCTGATCAATCCTCATAGGTTGAAGTGATTATGGATACTTATGGTCAATAGTTGCAGCAAGGTTCTTCATTAGTTGCAGAGACAGATAGTTCTTTGGGACAGGTTCTTCAGCCAGTTGAGCAGGTTTCAAAGACATCACTTATCCATGGGATTCTTTCCACACATAGCAGAAGCATCTCATTTTCACCCTTGGCATTATTTCTTCCTAAGGGGAGGAACAACATTTTGTAGTCTTCGATCAGCTTCTTCATCGGAGCAGCCACTGGCAGGCATTCTTCTTTGGGGGGGGGGGAGCCTATCCTATCTCTCTTCCTCTTCTCATCATTCTCTTATGTATATACTGGATGTATGTTGTAATGGGGGGGCTCTTGATTACTCCATCTATCCATGCATCCCTATTCATCTCTCTTTTTGGGGGAGGGTTTTTCCCACAAGGTTTTCCCCCTTTCTCCACTTTATGAGAGATTGCATATCATTATGTACATGGGTACCTAACATGACCTAGTAGCCAGGACCCATCCTGCATTGCATCCTAGATTTCATAAGCTTAAGGCTATTCCCCTAAGTTGCACTTAAGGGGGGGTGTTGGTATAACTTATTTACACTTACTTAAGTTTAATTAGGTTAATGTATTATTTAATTATTTTGCATTATTTTATTATTTTATTAGATGAGACACTTAGGAGTTTGTGTACTCTCATGAGTTATGCAACTCTAATTATGCACGTGGTTTCTACAACACATGAGTCCACTTCATTCACTAAGTTGTCATGTTGACAACATAGCTATACGTACTCCTAATTTAGCACATGTTTTCTACACCACTAATTTGTGTGATACAATATTGTAGGCTTATCCTCACATCATCGCACTTAATTTTGTGCTTAATGGAGGATAACCCATATCTAGTGGACATGTGCCTAGTTGTATGACTTATCATGTTGCTGACTTCTATGCATTCTAGAAGCTCTCCTAAGGCCTTTATATATAGGCACTCCTAGTGTACTCTCAAGTTGGCATATTCAATGAATATCGTCATTCTGATCATACTCTCTATTTTGGTCTACTATGTGCTTGTGTCTAAGTTCCTTGGTCTTGGGTGAATTCTGGCCTAAGCCAAATTCTTATAGATGTTTTTTTAGGATAGCCATACATGTATCAAAGGCATGGGGTGTATGAATCTAGACCATGTAGTGTCATAATCAAGCTTGGTGAAAAGAGATATTGAATATCAAAGGTATGCCCAACTCAAGTTGCTTCTTTAATTAGTGCTAAATAATGTAGACATTTAATTGCTCAAACTAAAACTTTTGTATTTCTCATGATTTTTTCTAAAAAAACAAACTCAATTGTCCTTAATACACATACTAAGGTCACCACCACAATAGACTAGAAAAAGGAGATGGATAAAATCTTAGACAAATATCATAGTGTGTTTAAATCACCAGTAGGGATCCCAACACACTACCAAGTCAAGCATTCTACTGATCTAATTCTAGGAACACCATTGCCACATAAACCAATATATAGGAGATCAGCTTTGGAAAATGATAAAATTAAGAGATAGATTTGGGAATTGATTGAAAAGGGACATATCAGGCCAAGTGCTTCACCTTGTGGTAGCCCTATTATTTTGGAAAGAATGAAAGATGGAACATGGATACTGGGTATTGATTATAGGGAACTCAACAAAATTATTGTGAAAAATAGATATCCAATTCCTTGAATTGATAGCCTTTTGGATCAACTTAAGGGGGCTAAGTTTTTTAAAAAAATTGACTTGAAATTTTGGTATCACCAAGTACCAATTGACCCAATAGATGTATAGAAGATTGCATTCAAGTCCAAGGAAGGTTAGCTTGAATGGTTGGTTATGCCTTTTGGCCTGATAAATATGCTAGCCACATTTATGAGGTTGATGAATGATGTTCTTAGACCCTTCATTGATTATTTTGTAGTTGTTTATTTGGATCATATCCTCATATTTAGTAAAACTTGGTCTAAACACTTGCAATAGATTGAACAAGTATTCTTGAGTTTGCAAAAATATAAACTCTATGCCAACATGGACAAGTGCTCTTTTGGTATGAAAGAATCTAGTACTTAGGGTACATCATTGATCATAAGGGTGTTCAAGTGGACCCTATATAGATACAAATAATCATAGATTGGCCAAATCCTAAAAATTTCATAGAGCTTCACAGTTTCTTGGGTCTAGCCAACTTCTATCATAGATTTGTATTTAGTTTTTCACATTTATCATGCCTCTTAATCAGTCACTCAAAGGTGGAACACAAGAAAAATTTTGGTGGAAAGAGGAAAAACAAAACAAATTTGAGGACTTAAGACTTGAACTATATTCAACTCTAGTATTGGTACTTCCAAATTTTCAAAAGTCATTTGAAATAGAAATAAATGCATCAGATTATGCTCTTGGTGCTATACTCATGCAACATGGGCATCCCATTGCATATCATAGTGAGATATTTTTAGAAACAGTTCATAGGTACCCTACCTATGATAAGGAGTTGTATGCCATTGTGGAGGCCTATAAATAGTGGAAGCACTATATTTTGAGAAAGGAATTTGTGATTGGTATAGATCATAAACCTCTGCAATTCTTACAAACACAAGGGAAGTTGCAGAATGATAAGCATTAATGGTGGTTAGCTTATCTGCAACAATTTCACCTCAACATTTGTCATAAAAAAAGAAATACTAATTGTAATCACCTAAAAACGGTCATCTAGACTATTAGCCCCCTTCTCAGCATTTTGGCTAAATTAATTTAATCATTTATCTAAACCAAATTGCTAATAATCAATTAATTTGACTATAACCTATAGTTTGACTATGCTATCCTAAGTTCATTATTTGATTAAAATAAAATGTGCCCTTTTAATTAAATAAAAGACCCCATTCTTCTAACCCACTTAAAGTGCACACATAAAGTCCTTTTTCTATTTTACAATTAAAATAAAAGGCTTGTGAGACTTTTTGTCTTATGTGACAAGTCAACTTATATTTTATTGGTTGACTTGTGTGTGCACATGGATCACACCTATTTTTGAATTCCATCATTGATCATCCACCATCTTCATCTTGATCTCCACCATCCATACATCTTTAAAAAGGAGAGAGATTTCCCCCTCAAAGGATCCATCCATCTTTTGAATATTGTTATGCTGTAGGTTTTCTAACAGGTTTCTTGGGAGCTTTGTGGAGAACTTCTTACTCCTTGTCTACATTCTCTCATTCCATCATATTAGCTTAAGATCATATAGCATTCTTAGCATAGATGCATGTTAGTTTAGCTTTCATTCTTGCAATAATCTCACATATCTTAATAGTTGGTTTTGTAACACTCTCATTCATGCTTAGCATAGTTGCATCTTGCATTTCCCTTCTAGTTTAGTCTTCCATTTTGCATTACATGCTTGAGGGATTCCTTGAAGATATTTGCACTCTTTTTCTTATCTCAAAGAACCTCCCGTTGCATGGTTTACTAGCAAGAAGCACATTTCTAAGGCTTGGCTGAGAACCTTCATGTTTGAATACTAGCTTCTTGCACTCCGTGGATAGGGAGCTCTAAGCCAGCATCTAAGCATTCCAACTCATGGAATTGTTTGGATAGAATGGTTTAGAGTGTGACACATTTCTAGTGTACATTTTTGGTGCCCACCATGGGGCAGGACTGTACGTTTCCCCCCTACATTTTCTTATTTTTGCTTGCATTTCCCTTACTGCTCTACATTTTTTCTTTTTTTATAGTCGCAGTGTTGGGCAAAATTTTTCCAGTATCGCGCGATAGTTCACAGTACTATCGTGCGACACTTTTTTGGAAATAGTATCACACTTGTAGCTTGCATAATGTTGCCCTCTGTGCAAAACTCTATCGCACGACTGAAGAAAAACTGTCGCCTAAACAAAAACTGTCGCCTCCGTGTACTGTGAAGTATCGTACGACATTTGTTCAACAAAAAGTATTGCCTGACATTTTTTTTGCTTGTTCCTTGAGGGATTTGATCAAATTTCTTCTTAGCTGGCTGACTCTCATTTTTAAGCGGATTTCTAGGTTGTTTCACAGAGGTTTAATTCACAATTTTTGTGATTATTTTGTGCTAACTTGTGGGCTAACGAGTTGTGATTGCAGGTTGCCCTCTTTGTGAAGAAAAAATTGAAACCTTGCATACAAAAGAACGCATGTCAAAGCTTCAAATGCGCAAGGGCTACTAACATTGTTTGCAGGGCTGCCCAAAGCATAAAAACCCAAACTTGCTTGATTTTTGTTTCCATGTGAGGCATTGAATAAATGTTCATTTTTATAGGCACATAAAACTTGTGATTGGAGTCTTTTGGTAATAGGAGAGTATGCTCTTCACCCTTGTGGTGAATCAGAAATCTTGACTTGCCATTTGGTTTCAAAAGCAAGGGGTAACTGAATCTTCCTAGTGTGTTTGAGAGAAAACGATTGGAATAGGAGAGTATGCTCTTCAAGCTTGTGGTGAACCAAAAATCTTGACTTCCGAAAGTTGATCCACTTTGTATAGTTAGAATCCTTTAGAGGGCCTACTCTCGGACAACCTGAGAGGAATGACCCAAGTGGGGAAAAGAAGATTACCTGGCTCTTCCAACCCGCGATAAACTCAAGGCTACCAAGGACACAAAACTTTGGTAGATGTAATGTTTGTCTTTGCCTAGTGTGATCACTTATGGGATTTTGACCATAGGGAGATCACTAGGAAAGAATGCTTAAGGTATCTTGTGATCGCGAGATCGGTTACTCATTGCAAGGTGAGGTGTCCCATAATTGGGAGCAAGAGGAACACTATGAACGGAAACCCAATCTAAAAACCCTAAGTTAGTAACTACCCTTTTTAGCCGCTCAAATTCTTGGTGCAAGGATCGATCCTAGTGGACTACCCAGATCACCCCAAGATTTACACTCACCATATGTGCTCCCTTGGTTGTGCTTATGGCACTTCCATGACAAAGCCAATATCTCTTGTGGGAAACCACTTGGTGTGAGGCAAAGGAGCATCAAGCGTGGGCCAAGTTGTTGAGTAATGAACCGTGACTCTAAGGTAGATTGCTTGGCTATTGTTTTTGATGTTTTGACCAGTGTTAACGTTCTTGCAACATAAACATTCCAATAAAAAGTTGTTAGGAAGGTCGTTCTGATATCCCAAATGCGTATTGACAAGGTTGTTTTTACACTTGATCAATTGTTTTGAGACATGTTACAACACTTACTGTTTGCAAACCTTGCTGTTTACTAATACGAACTAAAATAAAATGTTGTCTAATTGAAATGACTGTCTGATTGACAAATTGAAATGAACTCCAAACCAAAAAATTGACTTTTTTTTCACAAAACTAGCACTCTGTCGCACGCTTTCACAAGAAATATCGCGTGACATTTTTTTCCAAAAATTATGTCGCATGTCAGTAGTAAATTCTATCGCACTGTGTGTAATATTCTATCGCACTCAGTATAAATATCTATCGCTTAGACAAAAAGTGTCACACTGCTCCTGAAATTCTGTCACGTGACATTATTTACTAAACTTAGGTCACCCTTCTTTTGAGAAAGTATTTCCTAGAGTCATTTCGTGTCAAAAACAGAGTTTGCAGTTGTATTTATTTGGTCTAAGGAGCATCACACTGGTCACCCTTGATCCTAGCTACATATCAGTGTGTGAAGAATTTTTCCTAGGTTAAAAAGATGGGTTTAGTCCATCGAATGTAAGTCTTGAAACATCTTGATGAATCACTTGACAAAATTCAACTATTATTTTATTCTAGCTATAAGCTATTGAGCTTCTCGCTCGTCCACTCGGCTCAAGTCACCCGTGCTGTAAGATCTTGAGCACTATTTGACAAGCCATCTATCACATTTTGACAAGTGACTAGTCCTGATCGTAAAAGCTTCAAATTTGGCTCGCTTTTCTTGTCCTACTAAACAAAGACAACTCTTTACATGCCGGTCACAACTAGATATCAAGTTGGTAACGGTAGCCACACGCCTTTCATTTTCAAGCAATTGGAAACACCACCCAAACATCCTCGCAAACAACCTTGTGATAAGAATCTCAAATTTTCTCAAACACAAACGGCCAATGTTCGGCACAAACCACTTTATAGTTTTGAAAATCCATTTGGTACACCCTTTGAGACACCCAAGGATATGAGTGGTATAGTCACTATGGTGCACCCTGATGAAATTAAACATCGCTTAGAAGAACAAGCATGTGAAACCCAAAAGACTTTGGAGGCTATATACGCTATGGAGAGAGAAAATCAACAGGTTAAAATTGACAATCAGGCATGCTATGAAGGATATAAAGGAACTTGTCCTCGAAATCCTTTTGAGAACAATGATGGTAATCACACACCTCCAAGGACTTCTAGAGCTGCCACTAGCACATGTCCTTCACCTAAACCATCTCATCATGATAGTGATGAAGAAGTAACTAGCAAAGACGTGATCAAATTTCAACAAGATGGCTTCGCCCAAAAACTAATGCTCAGAGCTTTAGAGGAGAATGGAGACCAATACTTCCGATACATGGCAGCTAGGGGATTGAAACTCCCTCAAGGTTTTAATGTTGAGCATATTATTCCAAAACGAGAGCCCACTGAGGCTAAAATTTTAAGGGAAGAAATACAAGAACTAAAGAAACAATTTACACAACTACAAACTTCAAAAGAGCCACCTAAGACATCATTTGTTGAATCAATTTGAGCTCTTCCATTTGATAGGAGTCTATACATGCTACCATTTCCTAAGGATATAGAGGTTCCTAAGTATGAAAAATATGATGGAAATGGTGACCCTCATGACCATGTGAGACATTTTTATACTATTAGCATGGACTTTATGTATGAAGACACCTTTCTTATGCGTCTGTTCCCTAGAAGTCTAAGAGGACAAGCTATGAAGTGGTTCACAAAATTGAGTCCTCCTCTTAAAACATTTGACAAACTTGTGCAACATTTCATCCAGCAATACTCATACAACATTCAACATCCTATGACTGTGCTAGACTTATGCAACATCAAACAAAAACCAGGAGAGTCTTTCACAATATACCTTCAATGATGGAGATCTTTATACTCTCAATATCCGCGGCAAGTGCCTAAGGCTAAAAAAATTGACATTTTTGTCAATACGCTTGTACATGAATTATACTTTGATCTAAGAAAATAGTTATTCACATCCTTCAATGCCATGGTGGAAAGTGCATATCGCATTGAGGATGTTGCTATCAAAAGAGGTGACATTGCCATAAACAAGGATAGAGTTAACAATGGAAATGGTAAAGACAAAGGTAAACCTTGGAACAAAAACAAGTATGTTGTCAATGATGGAGTAGTGGACACTCCTAAGACTAAGGAGCCTGTGTTTAATCTTTCCAATGCCATCTATGCAACAAAACAACAAGAAGGTTCAAAACCACAACCCTTTGACAAAGGCTCCAAGTTTGCAAGGAAGAGATGTGTTTACACACCTATGGTCGAACCTTATGAAGTGGTTTTAAAAACCTTAATTGCAAAAAAATTGGTTACCTTGCTAGACAACTCACGTCCTTATGATCCACCTTTTAGACCTCCATGGTGGAGAGAAGATCATACTTACAGCTATCACTGAAGTAAAGGACATAACACAGAGAATTGCTTCAAACTCAAAGATGTAATTCAAGACCTCATCGAAGCTAGCAAAGTTGTTACAGATGGCCTTGTTAAAAATTTTGATCATAAGGCTTTTCAAAAACCATTACTTGAATACGAAAAGGGAGAGACCTTAAGGGCTGCTACCAAAAAGAATCATGACGCCAAAATTAGTTACACTTACGCTAACACTGATAATGTTATAAGCATGCTTGAGCCCATTGAATACATATGTATGGAAAGCTCCAAAAATGACAACTAGCCAAATTATGATGCTGAAGATGAGTGACCAAGAGTGGTCTTAAAGACACGATCCACTCCTCAAGATCATATTGATACTAGACCCAAGGTGGTATTTCGAGTGGCTGAGTCTTCATCTTCTCAGGGTGAACCACTTAACGCTATCACTAGGGGGCAATCTAAGGTTATCCTTGTAGGACCAGAAAAATGAGTTAAATGCATAACACACTATGAGAAAATCACAAACCCAATCAACATGTATTAGCACCCTCTAGTCTACCATGAAAGCCAAACTAATTAAGAAAGCAATAGAAACCCCCTTTTTCGTTTGTAGCTCCCATGTTCTTCTTTCTTCTCCAAATGATTGTAGCTCCAATTCGCCTATAGTGCACACAAAGCTGAAGCCAAAGCCTATGATGTGGATAATTCCATGAGAATACTTGAAGTGTGATTTTATGTGAGAGCAAGAATGCAAAATGCAAAGGAGTAGAGACTCAAAGACTCAAAGATTTGGATTTTCAAAACTTAAGCATTTGGATCTAAAATGAGAGGAAGAGTGTCCATTTTATAATTTTCATGGAGAGTGAGAGCATTGGATTTGTGACCCACAGACATGCGATGTGGCAAGAGATTCTTATGACGCATATGACAAAATATGCCAAATGTAAGATTCTATGATACATGAGAGTCAAATTTGGAAGAGAATCTATGACACGTCATAAGATTCCTCAACCCATTTAAAGCCAAGAATCTATGACGAATAAGCCAAATAGGGACATGCGTAAGAGATAAGAATATTTGATTATGAAAAATCTTAGCCAAGTGTCAAAGGAGAATCCATGAGGTGTCACATTCAAGTGTCATGATGATGAAATATTTTATGGAATATTTGAATTAAAAATCCTTTTATTCCACAAAATAAGAATTAGTAGAAAATGGAATTAATGATGGAAAATGGAACTTAGGAAATTGTAAATTTCTATGGTTTACAGATAATGAATCAATTAATTAATAAAATTAATTAATTGAGGATGATAATCAGGAAGAATAATTAGTGAGAATAATAGAATTAAATTATGGGTTATTTAATCCTATAGAGAAAATTAGTAGATGATTGGCCAAATTGATTAAATGAATGCGACCGTATCCTTTGATGAAAATGTGACGATGATGGATATTGAATAAGATGATGAAAAGGTAGACCAAATCCATGGTCAAACTAATTGATAGATCAAAATTGATAACATGCCAATGACACATGACATGAATTAATTGATATGTAACATTTAGCCGACATTGTAAATGCTATAGGATTGAAATTGATTGATAAGGTTTGATCATAATAACATTGACAGACATTGTCAATACTATTAAAATGGTTGATGATGCCATGATCTGACATTGAAAGCCTCAACAACGTCAAAGATAGAATGACATGAATGATATTTTGACCTAGTACTGAGAGCCATGACAGTACTAAGGTCAAATTGATAAGATTGATAAGTTGATAGGTTTCCAAGGCACTGAAAGACACAACAATGCCTAGGAGTGGATAAATGATGATTGATTTGGGATGTTTGATATGTTTTGGGTTGATTAGGATCGATTTTGAGTGATTCCGAGTTGATTTGGGGTGATTCTGAGTTGATTTGAAATTGATGTGAAAGGGGATATAAATGACAAAATATGGTCAATCTGGCCAAAAGATCAAAGTTAGTAGAATGAGAAAATGGGACAAATTAGTATGAAGAAATGATGAGGTTGTAGATGCAAACCATTTTTGAGCATCTACATTTTGCCCCTCTTTGATACAATGTGATTTAGAGCATTGTATCAAAGAATAACTGATGAGAAAGCGACAACATGCCCCAGTAGGGATGATATATATGGGTGCCCCCTCGAGAAATTGACTAAGATAAGCATATGATAAGTCAATTTATCGACAACAAGAAGACAAAACCATAGCAACTGACAGAATGACCCGAAACTGTGCGTGCATGCCCAAAATGATGGAATGATGTCATAACATGAGGGAAATCATCAAAAATGGTCGTATTTGGTCGAAGATGATGAGACAAATGTCAGACTAAGGTTGGACTAGGTGAAAAGCCACAAAAAGGTGATTGACAGCGTAGGATGATGCAAGAATGCATGAATGTAAGATGAAGATGATTTGGTGAATTAGAAGACATGATCATGGTGATGGAGAATGAGATGAAGTAGAAAGATGAGATGAGGAGATGTTAGTATGATGGAAAGACTTTTGCTTCTAGAAAGTGCACTATATGTCAAATGGAGCTTTATTTTGATATGGCGAATGGAATGCAATGCATCATGGCATAAAGGGCCAGAGCGCAAATGCAAGCCTTTTGTGTAAACAAGCATGATGCAAACAGAGAATGACCTTGTCCTTCCTGAGGCATATGTACATGCCCTAGACTCTCAAAGGTACATTGTAACATATATAAAATGGAAAAAGATGACCATGAACCATCCTGGCCACTCTCATAGATCAATTTATATCATCGAGTAGCATAGGGACATGATCAAAGAAAAAACAAAGAAAAAATAAATCACTCACTAAACAGCGTGAGCCAATAGCTATTCTTGTCCATTATTACGTTCTTTTTAGTGTTTTAGGTTTTGAGATGGTGTTCGATAGGTTGATAATGTGATAGCACTATTTGTGGATTCGGTTGATAGGTTCGTAGTGACATGTTGG
Source organism: Cupressus sempervirens (assembly GCA_028749045.1). Classification (NCBI taxonomy): domain Eukaryota; kingdom Viridiplantae; phylum Streptophyta; class Pinopsida; order Cupressales; family Cupressaceae; genus Cupressus; species Cupressus sempervirens. Next base: position 8,596,271 of record CM053784.1, on the reverse strand, counting down.
ATTGATTGTTGGTTCACGTTGCTCAGATATTGTGATTGGCATTAAAGCATAGCGCTTTGATTTTTAGTCTGCAAAGTGCAAGTGTTTATGCAAAAAGGGGTGGTTAGGTTTATTGCAAATTTTTGACAAGTTTTGTGATTTTTAGGGTTTTGTGTAGATATTTGATTTTTTTGTGTAACTGATTTCTTCAGGTCATTTTATGATTTTTAGGTTTTTTTCAAGACATTTTATGATTTTTAGGGATTTTTTAAAGATCGTATTTGAATTTTTAGGATTTTTTTCAGGACATTATGTGATTTTTAGTGATTTTTTCAGGATCATATTTGAATTTTTAGAATTTTTTTAGGACATTATGTGATTTTTAGTGATTTTTTCAGGATCAGTTTATGATTTTTTAGGGATTTTTTCAGGATTGTATAAGCATATACAAGTGTTAGCTCCAATCCGTTATGCGATAGATCCAATGGATAAAAAGCACTTAGGGGTATGCCCCTAGTTCAAATTCAAACTTATGCACCATGTAGGTAATATGCCCCCAGACAAGATGCAAATTATGGACAAAGGCCAATGATAGAGTGTGTGTGTAGACTGGTGATGCTTAAGCAAGGTAACGAAGGACATTAACCAGTTCGTGAGCCATGATAAGGAACCCAGGATGTCTTGCAATATGAAGGATATGATCAAGGAATGATAGAGGGGGAAAAGACCAGATGGAATCCTGATAGATGGAGGAGCAATAACTAATTACACATGGCATCTGTTTGCCAAGTTTTCACCATGGTACTTGCCCAAAGCACCTGTTTGCCAGGTTTTCACTTTTGGACGAAATTTTTCTCTTGACTCAAATTTTTGTGCCAAGACGCCTATTTGCCAAGTTTTCATCAAGGCATCCATTTTTTTTCTTTTTTTTCTTTTTTTCATGACATTTTTCAATTTTTTTGGTATTTTTTCAGGACTTTTAGATGGAATCAAGAATGTCACTGACAAATGCTGAGAAGATATCTATTGTTGGTGTTGCTAGCTGATGAGCTCTGAATCCATGACTAACCATAACTACATAGGATTTGTTTCAATTTTGTAGCTAAAATCAAACCATTGGAAAGGCTTTGAGATATACCATCATGTACTGTATGTAAGACAATGTCTATCTCTTGTGAATCAAGGCATCTAAGGATAATTGGGTCAATAGAAATGTCATATGGGATGTCACTAATGATGACATATGAAAAGGCTTGTTGGATAAAGGACTGATTTTGGTTATTGGACAAATTAGGTAGCTGGATTTGGGGATAAAAAAATGGATATAAGGGAGGGTTGGGAGGGTTGAGACCAATGACCATCCATATGGATGTTGATCGAGAGAGCTCCAAAAGACTTTGTGGCATGTTGAATGTTGGAACATTGATATTCATGGCATCATATTTTTCATTTTGTATCATTGGGAGCTGTTTAGCTTTTGATTTTTTATAGTCTAATGGTGCCTTTCGATTTTCACCAAGAGGCCTATGCTTGTTATTTATTTCTCTATTTGCTTTGTAACTAGAAGGTGGAGTAGGCTCCCCAAAGTATTCCATGTGTTCTCTTTAGGAGAAACTACTTCTTTATGATCTTCAGTCATAATGCCTTCAAAGTCTATTATGAGAGTGTCCTCATTGTCGAATTGATCAAAAATTGGTGGTCCATGTTGGTCCCAATCCAAAGGTTCAGGATAACTTGAGGAGATGTCATCATTAGTTTTGAATGGGCTTTGGTTGAAGGTAGATATATGGGTATCTGATTCAACTGGGTCATTGGGGTTATGCACAAAAGCTAGAGGATTGTTGGTTTCAGGAGGGATATCCTCAGATGCCTTTTCATCGTTCAAAACATCCATAGTCTTACATGTAGGTACCATGGTATTGGGAGGACCTATTTGTAATGGTTTAAATCCAAGCCCCAAACTAGGAGGTTGTCCTTTTATAGTGATGGGTTCAATGATTGCTTGTTTCTGAGATCCAAGACCACTATAGCCATCATAGCCTTGTTTTTGCATGATAGTAAACCCAAGTCCATACTTTTTAGGAGATATCAAAGTGGGTTCTCATTCTGCTTTTGCTTTCTTAATACATACGGATGTATTCTCATTGATAGAAGTATCATTCTTTGTACTGATCTTTGAATGTTGTGCTTGAAGTGGTTGTGATTTACCATGAGATTGGGGAGAAACTAGTGACTCCCTAATGTGAGAGACTTGAGACATAAAGTACTCTCCACACCCATTGTCTTCAATCTTCATCTTTTCCTTGGCTTTACTGAGCAGTATATCAGCATCCACATACTTAGAGGAATTTGTGGGTTGTGCTTCATTATTTTTTGGGATTTGGAATGCAGTAGCATCTCTTAGATTAGCACAAAATTGAAAAGGATCTAGATCACCAGGGATGGTAACCTCTACGTTGTGATAGGAAAACTTCAAACATTGATGATATGTAGAAGGGACTGCTTTCATAGCATGAAGCCAAGGGCATCCTAGTATAATGTTGCAATTCATTTCTATATCTAGGACATGCAACAATGTGTCTTCAATAGCTGGACCAACTCTGACAAGTAATGTGATGATGCCCTTGGAGAAGTGTTCACCATAATCATAAGCTTTTATTGTGGTTCTTCGAGATGGATCCACATCATCTTCAGAATAACCCAAACTGTTGACAACCTTAAGAGTACAGATGTTCAGTCCTGCTCCTCCATATATTAAGACACGTCTGAAATTGGCATTATGGATGAAGACTTCAAGATAAAGGGGATCATTATGGTTAGGTTTTTCCTTAGGAATATCTCGAGGGAAAAAGGTGATATGTTGTGATGCGGATAGGTTCCCAACCATGGCTTGGAAGTGGGCAACATCAATGTTATCTGGGACTACAGACTCTTTAAGGGCTTGCTCCAAGATTTTTTGGTGTTGGGGGGATGCACGCAGTAGGTCCAAAATGGATATTTGTGCAGGGGTTTTGTCGAGTTGTTCAACAAGGCTATAATCAGATGAAGTAGGAGTAGTAGGTCTAATTCGAGGTATAGGTCTAGTAGAAGCAGTAGGTCTAGATGGGGCTCCAGGTAGGGTGATCTTGCTACGGCGTGTAGTGACAGCTCAACGAGGGTCTTCAGCCTTCAATGTGAATGTGGATATGCAAAAGTCAGACTCATTAAAGTAATTAATGGTGTAGTCATGGCCAGTACGTGTGTAATTCACATTACCTTGTGAGTTTGAGTTTGAACTTGAGGGTTTCTCTTTGTCATGATTACCCAAAGGATCTTTGAAAATAGTGTGATCAAGGTTGGATGCTAACAATGATGGATCAACTATGATGACACCATCATCAATAAGGTCTTGTATTGCATGTTTCAGTTGGAAGCATGATGAAGTCTTGTGTCCTTTGGTGTGATGGTAATCACAATACTTTTTGTCATCCCACCAATCTGCTTTAGTTAATGGTTCATTTTTGACTGGGGGTAATTGCAAGAAGTTATTCCTCAGTAACTATTGTAATGCAGTCTCAAGTGGTATTCCAAATGGTGTGAATTTCCTATCTTTGGTTCTAGGATGTCTTCAAGGTTTATCTTGCGTGGGAGTCTCAGTTCTTTGTTGTGGAGCTGATGTTTGATTAGAGGTTTGTGAACTTGTAGGGTTTACACCTTTCAAAGTTAATTGAGGGTTTGCTGTGCTAATCATGTGAGCATCCACAATGCCATCATTAGTCACATTCTTATTTTTGGAGAAAAATTTTTCCTTGTCATTAGACGAGTTGGTGTTTGTGTTTTCTTTGTTTATCTTGAGGACTCCCTTACGGATAAGAGCATCTTCAATACTAGCCCCTTTTTTCATTAGTTTAGAAATGGTGCTTGGACTCTTGATTTTGAGTTCATACATTAAGTCCGGGACTAAGTTTTCAATGCACAAGTTTACTTGTTGTTCTTTAGGGATGTCTAGTGAGCATTGACTAATTAAGCTTCTCCAATGCAGTAAGAATGTGATGAATGATTCTCCCGTCTTCTATTTAGTTCAGCACAAATCAGAAAGTGTCACCTCATTTGTAATGTTAAAGGCAAAGTGGGAGATAAATTTTTCTGCTAGTTCTGACCAAGATTTAATATTACCAGAAGTTTGGAGTACCATTCAAGTGCGGGCCCACCTAGAGAATGAGGGAACAATCTCATAAGGTAAGTGGGTTCATCACTGAGTTTAGTACATGAAGCACAAAATTCTCTGATGTGGTCAATAGGGTTGCCTTTTCCTCAGTGTTTTTCAAACCTTGGAGCTTCAAAGTGTTTTGGGAATGGAGGCATATACAGACTTTTATCGAATGGATTAGGACGTAGGTCCCTTTTTTTATATAGAGCCTATTTCTTTTGGACTCCCAATGCCTCAACTTGTTTGGAAAGTTGTTTGAATTGTTGTAATAGTTCTTCATTGGGGTTTTGCATGATGGTCTTTCCTTCAAGTCTTTTGTGTCTATGAGTAGATTGTTTGCTGTGGTGAGAACTATGTCTACTTGGTTCTAACATTTCTGTGTCTGATGAGTCTAATGAAGTGTTGCTAGGTGGTGGAGGTATGTTGGCACCTCGAAGACAGAAAGGTCCCTGTTGTTGGGGAACTCATTGTGGTATTTGATGTGGCATTTGTTGTGGGATTGACTGCAATTGTTGTACCATGTGTTGTTGTTGTGTCGTGTGTTGTGGTTGTTGTTGGGATACCTCTATTGGTTGTATGTGAGACCATGTGTGTGCTTCTTGTTCTAGAGGTATTTGTTGAGGTTTTTGTGGCACATGTTGTTGTTGTAACAAATGTTGCTGGTATGTGATTTGTTGCTCAAGGCGTCTTTGTTATTCCAAGTGTTGCTTGAGTTGCTCTTGTTGTTTAGCAAACATCATTTTTTGTTGTTGGAATTGTTTTTGATAAATTATGTGTAAGTCAAGTGAGTCCACAGGGGATTGCGTGTTAGGAATGTTGGATGTTTGCCCCACTTGTGGTTGTTGTTGTTGCATTTGATGTTGTTGTTGATATGTGGGATGTGTTTCAAGTGGATGTAGACTTGGTTGTGCCTTGGAAGTGTTGATTCCTTGTACCATTGTAGGTTGTTGTTGTCATGGGGGTTGACTAAGTCCTTGAGAATTAAACGTCATGTTTGTATTGTTGTTTTGGTACCTTTGTATTTTAGATGTTCCTACTTGCGACATCATATTGACCTAACTATGAGATACATTTCTATTGAGAATGGGTGTAATGTCAATAAGACTTTTCCTTTGTGTTTCCATAGGGATGGTTGCATTTGATGTTTCACATGTTGTACTTATGAGAGGTTCTATAGTGTTTGATGTCGTAGCACTGGGTAAAGTTAGGAGCAAAGGTGTACTTTGTTGATTTGCCTCCAAAGAACATATGTCTAGCATCCCTAGAGCACGGGTCCTTTAGGTGTGTCTTGTTGTTGCATCATGTGACTAAAATCAAGTCTTAATGTCCTTTTGGGGTGTTTACGGATTGGTGGTATTTCATCAAACAAGGGGTTAACATTGATGTGTTCAAATGTACTTTGGAGGATTTCAATTGTTGTTTCTTGATGGGACCTTATAGGTGCCATTATTGTGTTTGAAAAATCCAAAGGTTGTTTTCCCTTGTCTAAGTCCAAATTTATCATGGGTTGGATGCTTTCAATTGTTGTGTTGGTTTGATTTTTGGACTTAGGACCTTCCAAGTTTGGGTTAAATTTGACAATTTCTTGTGCTGCCAAACGTTTGAAGTTCTTGCAAAAAATTTTGTCTTGACATGCCCTAGCCATTTCTTCATCAGTGATGCCATAATCAGTGTCAGAGTCATCACTTAGGTGTACAATACCTTGTTGTATGTTTGATGTGTTAGGTTGGCTAAATTCAAAGGAATGTGATTGTTCATCTTCAGGTGAGGTTGGTATGCTTCCTCCTCCTTGTGGCATTGGCACAAATATAGGTTCAAAGTCAGGACTCCATTGAACCATCCCATGTGTGGGGGAAGTTTTTGGAGGAAATCTCATGGTAGGTGTATTGTTCAAGGTTTGTTGTGCCATAGCTTGAGGATCTTGCGAATACATGTTCAAGGGGTCCGCTAGTAATGGTTGTGATGCCTCGATTTGGTCTTCGTCAAAGATTTATTGAATTTTTTTGCTCTTTATTTTTCATGGATGAGGTTTTGATTGTGCTTGTGCCTCAGAAAACAAAGGTTGATAGATTTCCTCGGGTCTCTGAGCTACTTGTCTCCTAGTAAGTGCTGGCATGATACCTAAGAGTGCAAAGAGTGGTGGGTATGCAAGATATGAGTGTTTTTGGGATTTTTAAGTATTTAGGAATGTTATACAATGTGAGGAAATGCTGGATGGATTATGGTTTTGATGTGAAAAGTGAAAATGTCCTAGGGATGTTATGCAAATGCAAATGCAAGGTGATGTTTTGAGGTTTGACTAGAGGAAATGAAAATGACTCTAAAGTATGCAAAATGACAATTAGGGTTATGTTTTGGACTTGTTAAGGGTACTAAAGGTTGATGTATGCAAGTTATATCATGTAAAGAATGATTTTCTAGGGTCCGCAATGACGTTTGGGACATGCAAAATGAGGGTAGATGCTCAAGAAGGAAATTTGGTTGACGGACAATTTGATAGGGTTTGGTAGTGAAAATGATGTTAAGGATTTTGATCAATGCAATATGAAGGGGATATACCACTAGTGTAAGTCAAAATGACATTTGGGGATGCTAGGGATATGATTATGCTATGACAAGGGTATATGGAAAGTTTTGAACTTAGTTAAAACCTTTTGAAAGTATTTTGTCTAGGAGTTTAACCTTGTGATAAAGGACTTTGGATCTTGACCAAAAACTGATAAAAGATGAAAAGATCAAATTGATAAAAGATGAAAAGGTCAAATCTATCAAGACATAGATAGATTTTGACCAAAGAAAATGATAAGAAAAGATAAAAAGACTAGTCAAGATCCATTATCCGTCAACACTAGGAGATACTCTAAGACTTATACTTTGTCTAGATTTTTGACTAAATTCAAAGGTTCTGGGGGTTCAAAATGACGTTTTGAGGACTCAAAATGATGGTGATGCCAAGTGTATATGTGATACGGACAATGCCTATGATGCAAAAGGGGATTTTTGGTGCAAGATACAGTTTTGGGTCAAGTGCAGAACAGGGAGGTTTAGAGGCTCCTAGATGAAATTTTGGGGTCCTAAAGTGCAGTTCGGAGGCCCAAAATGGTCATGCAGGTAGCCAAGTGTTCCCTAATAGTGCCAAGTGCACCATAATAGTAACAACTACATCATTGATGCACTTGGATCCAGTTTGGGCACAGTTGGTAAACTGGGCTGAAACTGAGGCAATTTTGGAAGCTATGGTTTCAGGATTGATGTCACAGAGAGGTAAATGGTAGAGCACAGTGTTAGGGCTAGTTTGGATGCTCAAAATGATGATTAGGACACCCAAAATGATGGATAAAGTGGTCAAGATGATGAATAGGTATGCAAAGATGCAAGGTGGTGAATGCAAAGTGCTGATTTTGAGATGGGAATGCAAAAACTAAGGAAAGTAAAACTGAACCTAAATGGATGCAATATGAAAAGTAATAGATACTAAATGAGGACTAAAAGGTGCAATATGAAGTCTATATGATGTAAGAATGAAGCCTAGACTAGGGTGAATGCAAGTGAAATCTATGCAAGTGTGAGATCTACGTTTTTCCAAGCACATTTAAGAGCACAAGTCGCCATGTTTTCCAAGGTTTGAGTGTGTTGAATCAATGTTTGCAAAGTTTGATAAAGGTTGAAATGTTTTGGCAATGTGTGAGGTTTTGACAAGTTCAAATGATATCCAAGGTGTAAATTTAAAATTTTGGCTTTTATCTTGATTATGTTTTACACACATGCAAGACACATTAAGACAAGAATAGTTGTTGTAAAAAGTTAACAAACACACCACAACCTAGGCTTTTAGGACTGTATCCACTAAATTCCTACTTGAATCGAAGTTCAACCGTGCTTATCCAGAGCAGACAACCTAGGATCTTGGCACCACAGGCTCCCCCTTACAGCGCACTCACTTCTCGGGGCTACCAAGATCCGCTTCCCAAGGGGCATGACTTCCCAAGGGACTGTTGCCTCTACTAAGGACCACGAGAATGTAGGATGTCTTCACAGGCATGGGTGACCCCTTGAGCCAGTGGATAGAAAGGATTTTGGCCACTAAAACATGGTTTTTAGTAAGGGCATTCCATTCGGCAAGTTAATGATAAACTTTCGCAGAAGGTCTCCCAACCTCGAGAATCGGGGTTTGACGCACCACAAGGGTATTGGAGGAGAGCTATCATGCAGCAATACTGCCGACACAGCTTTCACTATAATTGAATTTTATATAGCGGCTAGAACATTGACTGGCTTTGGCCCGTTACCGCTCTGAGGTCATCCCTTGGCATACCCAATATCGAGTATCTTGGTCCAAGGCAGGCCTCCTATAGAAGTTACATAGATTTCTCTTATACCCAAGATCCACAAATGGCGAGGGGAGAGGATACGTCCAATGCAACTCCTAGGGATCTAACACTGTAGACATGCCAGGCAGAAAAGAAAAAGGTTCTTTTTAAGCACCAAACGAAATGTTATCTAATCTAGGAAATCCACACACATAGTTTTGAAAGACACACAAAGTCTTCAACAATGTCTTGCAAAGCACACATTAGTAGTTTTCTATGATCATATCTTCATCCAATGATCACCACATGCTGCAAATAGATCATCAGTAACACAAAATCACCTAATCTTTGTCCTAAAGAATGATAGGAGCTTGAAATGAAGATTTTGATTGGTGCATGTGCTTACTATGAACCTAGGTGTGCTCTGACAGTGCAAATTGCTCCCCAAAAGGCCAAAATGGCTCTAAAAATGGCTTTGGACAGGCTTGCAAACAATGTTAGTAGCCCTTGCGCATTTGAAGCTTTGACATGCGTTCTTTTTATGCAATGTTTCAATTTTTTCACAAGGATGGCAACCTAAAATCATAACTTGTTAGCACCAAAATTTAGTGTGAAATAACATAAAAATTTGCAATAAAAAGTGGTTAGTTTCCTCAAAAAGCCAATTTATCTTCCAACCAAGTGCATGCAAAGAAAGTGCAAGTTAATCACAAATGCTCTCATTTTTACTCTTTGATTTTGAATTAGTCAATAAGATTGGACTTGTTTGCTATGATTTCGGATCCAAAAAGAGAAATAAAAAGAAGAGACACCTAATAAAAATCAGAGAGCTTTCCAAAAATGCAAGAAATTTAAAAAAAATCTTTTCATTTGTGCCCTAGGGACTCATTTTGTCAAAACAGGCCAGATTTATCAAATCGGGTTTTTGATCCCTAATACGATCTCAAAAGTCAAAATACAAAGAAAGTACCCCCCTTAGAATTCAAAAAAAATTCTGAAAATGTAAGTTTTTTCAAAAAATACATTGATTTACGATCAGAAATGAATTTTTATGAAAAATAAAGAAAAAATGATAACTTCTGCAAATTAAGTCAAAATTCTTTGAAAATTGGACCGAGACATGCTGGACACATACCCAACTTTCGAAAAAAAATTCAAAACCAAACTACAAGCAGTTTAAAATATATGATCAAATCTTTTCACGTCGGGTTCACCAAATATAGGACCAGAAAAAATGAGTTAAATGCATAACACACTATGAGCAAATCACAAACCCAATCAACATGTATTATCACCCTCTAGTCTACCATGAAAGCCAAACTAATTAAGAAAGCAATGGAAACCCCCTTTTTCATTTGTAGCTCCCATGTTCTTCTTTCTTCTCCAAATGATTGTAGCTCCAATTCGCTTATAGTGCACACAAAGTTGAAGCCAAAGCCTATGATGTGGATAATGCCATGAGAATACTTAAAGTGTGATTTTATGTGAGAGCAAGAATGCAAAATGCAAAGGAGTAGAGACTCAAAGACTCAAAGATTTAGATTTTCAAAACTTAAGCATTCGGATCTGAAATGAAAGGAAGAGTGTCCATTTTATAATTTTCATGGAGAGTGAGAGCATTGGATTTGTGACCCACAGACATGCGATGTGGCAAGAGATTCTTATGACGCATATGAAAAAATATGCCAAATGTAAGATTCTATGACACATGAGAGTCAAATTTGGAAGAGAATCTATGACGCGTCATAAGATTCCTCAACCCATTTAAAGCCAAGAATCTATGACAAATAAGCCAAATAGGGACATGCGTAAGAGATAAGAATATTTGATTATGACAAATCTCAGCCGAGTTTCAAAGGAGAATCCATGAGGTGTCACATCCAAGTGTCATGATGATGAAATATTTTATGGAATATTTGAATTAAAAATCCTTTTATTCCACAAAATAAGAATTAGTAGAAAATGGAATTAATGATGGAAAATGGAACTTAGGAAATTGTAAATTTCCATGGTTTGCAGATAATGAATCAATTAATTAATAAAATTAATTAATTGAGGATGATAATTAGGAAGAATAATTAGTGAGAATAATAGAATTAAATTATGGGTTATTTAATCCTATAGAGAAAATTAGTAGATGATTGACCAAATTGATTAAATGAATGCGACTGTATCCTTTGATGAAAATGTGACGATGATGGATATTGAATAAGATGATGAAAAGGTAGACCAAAGACATGGTCAAACTAATTGATAGATTGAAATTGATAACATGCCAATGACACATGACATGAATTAATTGATATGTAACATTTAGCCGACATTGTAAATGCTACAGGATTGAAATTGATTGATAAGGTTTGATCATAATAACACTGACAGACACTGTCAATATTATTAAAATGGTTGATGATGCCATGATCTGACATTGAAAGCCTCAACAATGTCAAAGATTGAATGACATGAATGATATTTTGACCTAGTACTGAGAGCCATGATAGTACTAAGGTCAAATTGAAAAGATTGATAAGTTGATAGGTTTCCAAGGAACTGAAAGCCACAACAATGCCTAGGAGTGGATAAATGATGATTTATTTGGGATGTTTGATATGTTTTGGGTTGATTAGGATCGATTTTGAGTGATTCTAAGTTGATTTGGGGTGATTCCGAGTTGATTTGAAATTGATGTGAAAGGGGATATAAATGAAAAAATATGGTCAATCTGGCCAAAAGATCGAAGTTAGTAGAATGAGAAAATGGGACAAATTAGTATGAAGAAGTGATGAGGTTGTAGATGCGAACCATTTTTGAGCATCTACAATCCTAAAAGTTACTAATGATCCTAAAAATGTTTCATCATCTAAGCAACCAATTACTTCCAAGATCTCCAACTATGATCTTGTTAGCCAACTGCAACGCACACAAGCACAAATCTCCATTTTTGAATTGCTAGAGTTATCTCCTTTGCACAGGGATATCCTTGAGAAAGCCTTGCGTTCTGCCAATGTTCCCACAGATATCGATGTGGAACAATTCCAAGCTATGGTGAACCACATCTCCTTGCCTCACTATCTCACCTTTTTTGAAGAAGATGACCGAGCTCTCAGTCATCCCCATAACCTTTCTCTTCATATCGAAGTTCAAGTCTTTCGTACCCGCATCTGCCGAGTCCTGATAGACAATGGTGCAAGGTTAAATATCATTTCATTCAATGTAATCCTATAGTTGGGCATGTCTGAATTTTCCATCGATCCTAAATGCAAGATCACCATAAAGGCCTATGATGAGGTCGAAAGGCCTTCTAAAGGTCTAATTGTACTACCAATCAGAGTTGGTCCAGTTGAGAAGAATGTCATTTTCCAAGTCTTAGACATACCACTTGCATACAACTTGTTTTTTGGGATGGCCATGGATTCACGATATGCAAGCAGTACCCTCTACATACCATCAGTGCATTAAGTTCCCTTTTAATGGTACTGAAGTAGTTGTCCTCGGCGACAACTCCATGTCTATCAACATATTATCTGCTGCTGAAATGCTAGTCCCGCACAATCGCTCTTCTCATGAGCTAACACCATCTTTCATAGAATGTGAACAAAAACTAAAAATGATGAGCCTTGGTATGGGCGAGTACACTTTGGACTCTATTGCTGCCTTACCAATTTCCCCTCGGTCTTATGGGAAACCAACTATTGCAAAGAAGTCTTTTGCTTCTGCTATGACACTTTTTGGCGCTTTTGTGCAATCTTCCATACCACTAGAAGCAGAGAAGGAAGAACAGGCCATTAGGGACTGGATCTACAAAGAGGAGGAAGACAAGGAGGTTATAGTGACTACTCCTATTTCTCCCAAAAAAAATGGAAAAGGCTACAAATTTTTGACAAAAATGGGCTACCAGGTCCACGGGTCCTTAACTGGTTGTAAGAATGCTCTAGTTGAACCTTTAAGTCACACTCAAGGTCGTGATGTGTGAGACACCACTGGTCTAGGCTTTAGGCTAAACAATAATATACCAACCTATGATCAAAGATTGCTCATGTCTAGTGAATCGGAGGATGATGATTCTCCCGTAATGACTACTACTGCACAAGATGAATACTTTGTTCCTCTCACTTCCCTCCTTTGGGGAGAAGAAATAGTGACTGCTAATAATGAAGAAGCTTCTACCTCCCAACAACAGGAACAAGAAGGGTCTACTTCTGAGGACATAAATAGAGGACGAATTAGGCAAAATATTGCTCATCTCATAGCTAGGGATCAAAGTACAAATTCTCATGAGTATGAGTGGGAAAGCCTCTCTGATGCATCTTGTGAGCTAGGGGTGGATGTCATTCATGCCTATGTAACCCAACCTGATGTAGTCAAACGGTCTAGTATGGGGTCGGATGAGTTTGACTCACAACATGTCTCAATGGATCATGCTAGTTCCTCCAAGACTATTCCTGAGCTGGACTCCTTTGTGAGATTTTCTATAGGCTCAACTTCACAGGTCACCAGAGATGACTCCTTCCATATCAATCACATTGAAACTTCTCCCTCACTCTCACTAATTTACCTAGATCTCATAGATTGGTCTGTCCAAAATCAAAGACCTGAAATACGGTCTTTCCAAAATGACTATGAGATCGCTTGTTATCTAAACACAATTGAACCTATCATTTCTTCCACCAGTGAACCCGCAGTTAATATGATGGAATCAGATATCAAGTACCTCAGTCAAAAAATTAAAAGGAAAAATAAGTGATCAGATGGCAAAAACCACATTGTGGTGGTGTCTGATCCTCAAAAAAGTAAAAATAAAGGCATATCTAATGGTGAAAACCTCTCTGGGGTACCTGTGGATGAGGTACTTGGTAGTTTTCCAAGCTATTTCTAGGATAGATCTTCGGTTCTAGTTGAACCTACACAGCCTATCAACTTGGGAACAAAAGAGTGTCCTCAGATTATCCATGTAGCTCAATCTTTGTCAGACGAAGAAAAGACACAGTTTGCTCAATTCTTTCAAAACAAGAAGGTCAACTTCGCATGGACATACTCTGACATGCCAGGGCTTGATAAAAATCTCATCATGCATCACTTATCAATCTCACCAGATGTCAAGCCTATCAAACAAAAGTTGAGAAAAATGCATTAACATGTGGCCCTACTGGTCAAGACAGAGTTAGAAAAACTATTGAATGCAAACTTCATTAAGGCCATTGATTATGTCGAGTGAATTTCCAACATTGTACTTGTCTCCAAGCATGAAAAATCCATATGAGTTTGTATTGATTTTAGAGATCTCAATAAAGCATGCCCCAAGGATGACTTTCCACTACCAAATATCGATATGATAGTGGACATGACTGCGGGTTATGAGATGTACTCGCTCATGGATGGATTTTTTGGGGACAACCAAATAAAGATAGCTCCAACAGACCAAGAAAAGATAGCTTTTACATTTTCATGGGGGACCTTTTGCTGGAATGTCATGCCTTTTGGGCTTAAAAATGTTGGCACTACATATCAAAGAGCAATGAAAACCATCTTTCATGATATGATGCATAAAAACATGGAAGACTATGTTGATGACACATTGACAAAACCAAAGAAACGAGACACACATCTCAAATACCTTAGTTTGATATTGGAGCGTATGGAACAATTCCAACTTAGGCTAAATCCAAAAAAATATGCCTTTGGTGTCACTTCTGGGAAATTGCTAGGTTATATCATTTCAAAAAAAGGCATTTAGGTTGACCCTCAAAAGGTCCAAGCTATCGTGGATATGCCTCCACCAAAGACTATCAGTCAGCTTAGAGGTCTGCAAGGATAGCTACAATCCATAAGAAGATTTATCTCTCAATTAGCTGATAAGGCTCAACCTTTCAATAAAAATTTGCATAAAGGATCTACCCATATTTGGAACAGTGACTATCAACAAAGCCTAGATCAAATCAAAGGCTACTTGGAAAAACCACAAATTTTGATGCCACCCATTCTGGGAAAACCTTTGATTCTGTACATTTCAGCTATGGATTCTTCTCTAGGAGGACTCTTAGCCCAAAGTGATGAGACACGTAAAGAAAGAGCCATATACTATATTAGTCAAACTTTGGTGGCTTATGAACTAAATTATACAAGTATAGAGAAGGCATGCCTTGCTGTGGTTTTTGCCTCCCAAAAACTCTGGCATTATATGTTGGCCCATACAGTTCACTTGATTGCCAAGATAGACCCTTTGAAATATTTATTAAGTAAAGCTGCACTTACTGGTCGCCTTGCTAAATGGATGATGATTCTTTTCGAATTTGACATTCAGTATGTTGAATGTAAGGCAATCAAAGGACAGGCCATAGCTGACCAGTTGGCAGACTTCCCACTTGAAGATGTAGCACCTATGCAAATTGAGTTTCCAGATGCCTCAATCATGTACATTACTGACAGAACATGGAAGATGTTTTTTGATGGATCCCATACACAGAATGGAGCTAGAGCAGGGATTTTGTTTGTTTCCCCTCATGGTTATACGATCCCAAAATCCTACAAACTATTGTTCCCATGTACAAACAACATTGCAGAGTATGAAGCATTAACAAATGGGATCAAAATGGCCCTTGAATGGCAAATAACTGAGCTGCACATCTATGGAGATTCTCAACTAGTTGTGAACCAAGTGAATAATGAATATCAAACAAAGGATGACAAGTTGATCCCTTATAAAAAGTTGATAGATGCTCTAAGGAATTATTTTACCTTTGTAACATTCCCACAGATTCCTAGAGCAGAAAACAAGGCTACTAATGCTATGGCCACCTTAGCATCTATCCTCCAATTACAAGAACATGAATCGCGATTTGAATTCCTGGTGGAAGAATTGCATCATCCAGCCTATGATTCCTTAGATAACTAGGTGATCTACACTATTGTGGGTCATGATTCCTCCCGCTATGCGGCTATTTTTTCCTACCTACATGATCAGGTTATTCCCGAAACCCTCATGCGCAACAAAAAATGCCAACTCCTTCATAATGCCTCACACTACACTTTGGTCTCTGGTGACTTGTATAGGAAAGGTCTAGACGGAACGTTGCTTAGGTGTTTAGAGCTAGAAGAGTCTAAGAAGGCACTTGCCGAAGTCCACAATGGCATTTGTGGGGCACATTCTAATGGCCTTGCACTTGCCCGAAAACTGCTTAGGGTGGGTTATTACTGGCCCACCATGCAAGCTAATGCTATGCGCTACACAAAGTCCTATCAGAAATGTCAGCTCCATGGCAACTTGATACATGCTCCCAGGTGAGAATTATTCCCTTCTGTGACATATTGGCCATTTCAGCAATGGGCTTTTGACTTGGTAGGAAAGATTCATCCAAGCTCATCCAGCGGTCATAAATTCATCATCACAACAATGAAGTATTTCACTAAATGGGTTGAAGTTGTACCATTATCTGCTGCTACAAGCAAAAATGTTGCCTTGTTTATATTGAATCACATCATTTACCGATATGGTATCCCATCCTCTATTGTTATGGATAATGGAGGGCAATTCAAGAATAAAGACTTAAAATAGCTGTGTAAAAAGTTTTGAATTAAACAACATTGGTCCTCCATTTACTATCCCCAAGGGAATGGCCAAGCTGAGGCTTCTAATAAAACACTGCTGAAAATCCTACACCGCACAGTTCACAAGTCTGGGAAAGATTGGCACTTACAAATAAATTCGGTACTTTGAGCCTATAGAACCTCTATTCGTACTCCTACAGGGGCTACACCCTTTTCTCTAGTCTATGGCTCTGAGGCCATTCTCCCATTAGAAGTCGAGATACCTTCCTTGCACATCTCCTTACATGGGTTAATAACTGATGAAGACCATAGAGCTATGCGAGTACATGAATTAGAGACTCTTGATGAGTGTCATAAGGCTGCTTTTGGTCACATGAGGGCTTATCAAAAATGCATGTCTGCACAATATAACAAGAAGGTTCACCCTCATGAGTTCCAGGTTGGTGAACTTGTGCTTAGAGAGAATCCAAAAAATCAGTAACATCGAGAGCAGAAAGGGAAATTTGAACCTAACTGGTTGGGTCCTTACATTATCATAGTAGCATTTGGGTCTGGTGCTTATCAGTTGTCTACTTTAGAGGGGGAAGAACTTGCAGAGCCTATCAACATCCTACACTTGAAGAAGTTCTATACTTAGAGGCTTGTCACTCAGCTATCTTGTATATATCTATGATCCTAAAAAAATCCTAAAAATCAGAAAATGTCATGAGAAAAGATCATCTTAGTGGAAATCTAGCAATAGGCACTTTGATGTATCATCAAAAAAATTCAAAAACTAAAAAATAAAAAAAAATTGAAAAAAGTCCTAAAAAAATCTGTCAAGTGGTGAAAACCTGGAAACAGGTGCTACTTGGAACCCTCACACCTATGTCTATCAGTCTCAATCATCCACTTCGCTCCACATTTCCTGGCTTGGAATTGTTTCTTGTCCTCATCTCGGGGGCATAGCTACTTAGCTTATTGAGGTATTCTTGTGCATTAGGGTTTCTTTGACAACTCACAAAATAGTGTTTCTCAACACTTCCCCCACCTTGACATCTAGTGTTTTTTTTTTTTTTTTCAACACTTTTTTTAGATAGTTTACCTACGGTCTTCGATCTCGTGGTATTTCTCACTATCAGAATCAAGTCTTGAAGAAGTGACCAAGTGACTTACACACACACACTTTAACACTTAAACGACTGAGTTATGCTGATCTTTATCTATTTTGTGTGTTGTCTATGATGATTTCTTTGCCATGTGTTCCCTCCCTAATAGTCTTTCGAGGATGTCATTGACTAGAAGACTGGGGGCATGGGACATATTTTCTTGATTTCTGCTTGTGGGTATACTTTGTTTGTCTATAGTGTTGTAAGCATTTATGCTTGTCCTATTCAACATGTTGACTTACAAATGTATCATCCTTGACTATTTTGCAAGACTACACTCAGGGTTTATCCTGGTGCTTATGCCTTGATACAGGTTTAATCTTGCTAAATTAAACTTAGGGAATCTAATCGCGTAGTTATCTTGACTTACATGTCTCTGATGCTTAGATTGGATTTCCACATACCTATCTAAATATCAATCATATTCATATCCTCATAGTTATACTAGTGATGGTTGTATGATCTCATGATGTCCCTAATAAATGCTCAATGATGAAATTAAGAGTCTAAAATGATATGAGTTTATTGCTGGTAAACCACTTTTCATAGTAGCTTGCATTTTAGGTTCATGTCATTTTTTCTAGTTGCACATTCCTACATATGGGAAGAGCTCTCTCTTCATCTTTTTCATGGACATATCAGCTAGCTACTTTTATCTTTCACTTCTGCATGTCTTTTCACCACCTTAATCTTTCGATCCATTTCTTTGCTAACCTGTCATCACAAGGGGTTAATCCAAAATCATCACATACGATCTATCCAAGTGTCATATTTTCACAAAAACATTTAAGTCTTTACCATCCATATGAGAGATCAAAATCAATACACATAAGCATATACACATACATGAGCTGAAAACAAAAATTGAAACATATATTTTGAGACAAGTACACAACAATATCAATAAATGCAGTATCTCATATATATATCAAATGTGTCATGGTACATATACAAATGTGAGATACAAAATCTAGATATGTCCCAAAAATACATAAGGTACAAATCAAAACACAATGTCATGTCTGACTGCCACCCTTTGCGGCTAGTGTTGGCCCTGGTGGAGGAGCCTATCTCCTATCCGGTGCCTACACTGCACCCTCTGATCTGCCTACTCGCTTCGAATAATCAGGAAGACCCCATCCTAGTGGAAAACCCTTCCGACCTCGGTCTGTCACCAGGGCCTGGGCTACCAAAGAGCATAACAAGCTGGGAAAAGGATAATCATATCCATACTCAGTCATCAATCTCTCCCAACTCAGGTGACAGTCCAGAATGGTCACATCTTGGAAAAGCTCCTGCACTCGTGCTCACCCCTCTGTCGAGGTCGTATCATAATACACCTGTGCCATCACCAAACTTAACATCAGTACACCTGGCATCCAACATTGAAATGGCTAAATCAACAAACTATTAACCAAGTAACTTACCGACTCGGGCATGGCACTCGCAAAATGCGATACACATCCTCCAAGGTAATTGATGTCTCGCCGATCGGTAAGTGAAAGGTGTTATGCTCGCTATGCCACCTCTCTGCCAGCGCAGATAGCAAACTGTGGTTTGCCCAAATATGGGGCATCCGTACAACCCACTGCAAGCCCATAGCCACTAGCGCAGTCTGCTCCTCATCGCTCAAATGCTGCACAATGCACAAACCAACCACCCTAGGAGCTCTAATCTGTAATGCCGAGAATACCTCCTATCCAGGTAAAACAAGCAATCATCAGTAATAGTCACATGACGAAAAAAATCATTAAGAAAAATAATAAAACTAGTCATGCGACACTTTTTACATAAAGAGTGCGACATTTTTTTTGAAACAGTGTCGCGCGACACTTTTTACAATGGCAGTGTGACATTTTATGTCATGCGACACTTTTTACAATAGCAGTGGGACATTTTTATGTCATGCGACATTTTGCACCATGTCGTGCGACATTTGGGTATCACCAGGGCGACACATTTTACTAAACAGTGCAACACTTTTTTTGAAAAAAAGTGTCGCGCGACAGTTTTTATGTGCTTGTGCGATACTTTAAAAGTATCACGTGACTTTTTTTCAAAAAACTTAAAAACGTGCAAAAAAAGCTCACAAAAAGCTTGAAAAGCGACAAAAAGGTAATTACTTACCAGCACCCCATATCGCTCTAGCCAGTTGTGCAACCGGCTGCGCTCAAAATGATGTCGATGAAGAGGAATGTTCGCCTGAGCCATGATGCTATGTGGACCACACAAAATCTCTCAAATAACAAAAAGACAAATGAATAGTGAAAATGACACTTGGACCCCTTTTATAGCCTCCAACCTCATTTTGACCTAATTTTCAAACTCCTCAAAATTGCGCAAAAATTGCACCCCTAGCTAATTTCGACGTCTTGGATCCATTTTCGGGATCAAAATCAAAATTTGAGTTCATCTAGATGGTCAAAATTGCATTTTAAAATTCTACCTTCTTCTAAGCAGTTAGCTGACCGTTTGAGGTCAAATCTTTGAATCATCGCTGGGGCATCTTCATTTCTTCATGACTTCATCATTTCTATGCTTCATATCTACTTCAATTCACTGTTTCATGTCTAAAATCACCTTTCTACTCATTTCGACCTAATTTTTATGCTATATCCTTCAAGGTCAACTCTAGTCAAACTGGGGCATTTTATCAATTTTTTATAGTCATTCTTGGGTTCTAATCATCTATCTGTCATCTTGGACATTGCTCTATTCTAATTTTCTCATGTCTGGCCAGTTTCTACATCCCCTTACCTCATTTCAATTTTGATCCCGAGGGGGCAGAAATACTCTATTGTTGATTGTTACAGCTATCTATTTCTTAGGAGCATTTGTTTTACCTTATCACTTGCTCTCGATCTATTCACTTTGCTAGGTGTTAAAATTCTTTTTGGATCCTAACATCATCTTCCTAATGTTCAGTACTACTGCTCTCAGGCTGTGCATTTAGGACTTGCTATCTATTTCTGCATTTCATTCTTTGGAATCAGATGTCTATATCTATCACCGCCTACTTGGCTTTCTATTTTCTTTGACATAATGTGTTCCCAAATCGATCACGCATTAGTCAAAGAGGGGCAAATGTAATCACCTAAAAATGGTCATCTAGACTATTAGCCCCCTTCTCAGCATTTTGGCTAAATTAATTTAATCATTTATCTAGACCAAATTGCTAATAATCAATTAATTTGATTATAACCTATAGTTTGACTATGCTATCCTAAGTTCATTATTTGATTAAAAGAACATGTTCCCTTTTAATTAAATAAAAGACCCCATTCTTCTAACCCACTTAAAGTGCACACATTGTTAGGATAAACCACGGACAGAAATAAAAACTACATGCAAATATAACCAATAACAGAAAATAATAGAACACACAGAAATGAACACAAGGCACCAAGATTTAACATGGTTCACCCAATCCCTGGGCTACGTCCACCAAACAGCAAGTCTGATCTTATTACAATCCAGTGATTACAACCTGATTACAATCTGTAATCCCTTACAGCTCAATACCGCTGGAAGAACCAATTTTGTATCACCACATATAAAAATACCCAACCCTAAGCCCTTTTTATACAAGTATTAAACCGCCTTAGGGTTATTACATGTCGGCCATATGTTGGCCACAATCTAACACACATAAAGTCCTTTTTCTATTTTACAATTAAAAGAAAAGGCTTGTGAGACTTTTTGTCTTATGTGACAAGTCAACTTAGATTTTATTGGTTGACTTGTGTGTGCACATGGATCACACCTATTTTCAAATTCCACCATTGATCGTCCACCATCTTCATCTTGATCTCCACCATCCATACATCTTTAAAAAGGAGAGAGCTTTCCCCCTCAAAGGATCCATCCATCTTTTGAATATTGTTATGCTACAGGTTTTCTAATAGGTTTCTTGGGAGCTTTGTGGAGAACTTCTTACTCCTTGTCTACATTCTCTCATTCCATCATATTAGCATAAGATCATACGGAATTCTTAGCATAGTTGCATGTTGGTTTAGCTTTCATTCTTGCAATAATCTCACATAGCTTAATAGTTGGTTTTGTAACACTCTCATTCATGCTTAGCATAGCTACATCTTGCATTTTCATTCTAGTTTAGTCTTCCATTTTGCATTACATACTTGAGGGATTCCTTGAATATATTTGCACTCTTGCTCTTATCTCAAAGAACCTCCCGTTGCATGGTTTACTAGCAAGAAGCACATTTCTAAGGCTTGGCTGAGAGCCTTCATGTTTGAATACTAGCTTCTTGCACTCCGTGGATAGGGAGCTCTAAGTCGGCATCTAAGCATTCCAACTCATGGAATTGTTTGGATAGAATGGCTTAGAGTGTGACACATTTCTAGTGTACACTAATAAAGTAGTAGACTATTTGAGTAGGCCTCCAATCATAGGTTCGACAATGGTGTTGGATTCCTAATTTTTGTAACATTTACAATGCATCCTTTATTGGAATTCTTTAGAATAATTTGGGGGGCGGGAATTAGTTATTCAAGGTCCAGATTCATATATAAAACTTTTCATAGCTTAGTAAACCCATAAAACATTCATACTCATGCATGCATCCATAGGATAATGCAGTCACTAAAACTTGTAGGTTACTATCAAATCAATTTGTAGAAATGTAAAGTATGAAACATAATAGATTCATCAACACACTTGACAAAATGATTTATGTTGAAACTCAACTTGGGAAAACCACCAAAAACATGCTACCCATTTCCACTCTTCTAAAGTGATGCCCTGTGAAAGGCCAACCCTATTAAAGGTTACAATACACACTGTGAAATGTGACCTAGTTAAAGGATTTCAATCACCCTGTTAGGAGTGAGCCTTTTTAGAGGACTTCGGGCCATTCACTTGGAATGCCACCCAGTTAAAGGATTTAAAAATGACTATTAGGTCAACCTTAATCCAAAGGATTTACCCTAAAATGATATAATTATTAGAGAGTAACAATACAGCTTAGATCTGATACAACTTACAACTTTTCTTGCAGATTACTGATCTTTGTTCAGTCCTCAATTCTGATTGGCCTTTATACTTTGTAGTTTAGATAACTTGTTCAACCTTCAAGCATACATCTTCTTAAGCCTTCTTAATTAGCACACCATTTTAGATTCTTCTCTTAGGTCACTTGATGAAGCAAAACCTTTTCTCCCTTAGGTTCTCGCATCCAACTCTACGCTCTCTTTGCTTCATGACTAGATATTCCTATAAATAGGAGATTAAGATACTTTGTCACTTTATTTTTCATCATCCATTTTAGGGTTTGGATGGATTAGGTAGGATATAATGTATCTGCCCCATATTCCATATTTCTTCTAGAAACTTCTCCTAGAATCCATTTGAATTCGCCTAAAAATGATTTACCTCAAATTTTGTGCCACCACCTCATCATCCTTATCTTCCTCCTAGTTCAAAAAATTCAAGAAAACAAACTTGTCGACTCAAATTCAGCAAATCTTTGATCTTTTAAATAATGCAGTAGCTTGGTATTATCAACCTCCTAATGCTTGGCACATATTGCATTCTCGGCATCAACTATGTAATCACTCAGCATAAACTAAAGTTTACTTATGCTCGGCATCCATTAAACTTTACTCAATATCTATTGTTCTACTTGACATGCACTAGAATTTTCTTTTACTCAACTCCAACTGACTTTCTGCTCAACTTGTATTGATTTTTCTCGGTACCTACTATCCATTCGATCAAGCTTGGTAGACAAACTTTGTGTAACTTGTTCATCTAAAGTTTCTAAGTGTAACCATTCTTTGTAACCTTAAGTAGATTATCAATACATCATGTCATCATTGTCTTAACTAATCTTTGTACTTCATTACATAATCATAACTCAACCTTTCATCTAGGTGCTATTGTTACCTCTTATTGATCAAATCCTCTTCACCAATCAACTAAGTGATAGTGTATATGAGAAATATATTAGCAAGAAAACACTAATCTATTAAAAGAACAAAGCATTTAACTAACAAAATTACTATAACATATAAGAGAGACCAAAAGAGAAACCCTCAAATGAGAATATGAGCCATGGAATGGCTCTCTCAATGAGATTATTCTCTTGATGTATGGATGAGTCTAATGGATTAGTTTGGTAGGCTTATGGGATGTATTCTCAAGCTTCAAACTAGCTTCAATGGAGATTTTTGAGATTTTTGGTGTGGATGTATGAGATTGGTATAAATTTGGTCTTCAAAAGGGCATTATAACTTTAGCTTAAGGATTGTGATGAAATGGCTTGGGAGGGGATTCAATTTATAGGCTAAGGGCTTGAGGGATTGAGGGCTAAGATGCAAGGAGAGATGAAAGCTTAAGGAGGGCTAGGATGCACTCAAAGGGGAGCACATGGATTGTGCTTGTTTAGCACCAATCAGGGAGTAACACATGTCACAGGGTGAGTGGATGGAGGAAAGGGGATGATGATTCAACAAAGGAGGCTCAAGGGATAATATCTTCATAAAGACCCTTCATAAATGGCTTGTAAGAGCTTGTAAGAGTCTTTATGGCCTTTGTAAGAGCATTCAAGGCTTAGTGGTTGGGATATTTTGGAGGGAGTTGAGATTGTTGACTTTGCTTGGCTTAGGAAAGTCTTAAGCTTACCTAGGGAATGTGACAAGTTTAGGGGGGGATTAGGCTTGGGTTTAGGATTAGATTAGGGATGTTAGAGATGTGCAAGTGGATGGCATTCATGAGGGTGGGTGAGTTAGTGGTTAAGCTTGGCTAGTATGGGTGGATGGGGTGGATTAGGCTAAATGAAGGGTTAGGGATAAGTTAGGGGCTATTAGATTTTGAGGGCTTTTATTTATTAAAGTGATTTTAATAAATTTGGGATTTGGAATTAGATAGGAGAGTAGGATTTAATTGATAAATAATAGGTTATTTGATTTATCAATTAGGACTATAGATGATTAACTGAATTAATCAGCTAGGGGATGGCAAAGGATTAATTAAATAGGGATTTAATTAATGATGCCTTTAGACATAACTAAATAGGATTACCAAAGTGGTGTAATCAGATTTAGGTGTCTACAGATAGTACTTGAATCTTATAAGCAATTGTCTTACCAGCAAATAGAAGGTTTGACATCAGTGAAAAAATAATGATTAAAACACATAATCTTCTTCAAAAATCTCCCTCTTTTAATAATCTTTCTCATCCATGATCTTTTCAATTAGATCTCAACTATATCCTTCTTTGGCATTGACGTCAAACCAAATTGATCAACCAAGTCACCTAAATGGTAGAACACTTTGTTTAACCAGACTAATTAGGTTAAAATAGTAAGACAATACCAAAAAGAAAACTTGTATTAAAATGTCTCCCTCTATTTCCATCTTCTAGTTAGGTTACAAAACTCCTTCTTATGACTCCCTTTGAGTTTCTTCTTGTATAACTCCCACTTACTAGGTAGATTAAGATTTCTCCATGATTCTCTTTTGATCAACAACATCAAGCAACATTAGCTCCCTCTAAGATTGATATCTTTTTCTGATGATGATCAGATTAACTCTTTCTCCTTTTTTATCAGTAGAATATCTCACTTTATTAGCTCTTGGTCAATATCTCCTTATCTTTTATAGCTCTTGATTAGTAGAATGTCTCCCTCTTTGACAAGAATTCCAAAGAGTTATCATCTTTTCATTTTTAAACATGCAGATCTAGGCTTTTGCAATTTCTTTAATTTTTCCCTCTGTCACCTAGCTTCTAACTATTTTAAGGTTTTGGCACTTTGATTACTTTAGGTAGCTCCTAAAGTAATATCCTCTGCATCAATGTGTAACATTTGGCAATCAACTTGTTTGATGTAGAGTAGTCCTCTTGTTACTTAGATAGCCTTCGATAGGGGTATCACCCCTAATTTACCTCTTAGATACTCATAAGAATCCTTAGGTAATTATTTTGTGAAGATATCAATAATTTTCTCATTTGTGAACATATTCCATCTTCACCTCTTTATTTTGAACTAACTCTCCCAAGTAATGATACTTGATTGCAATGTGCTTTGTCTTTGTGTGCATTATTGGATTCTTTGATATATTAATAGCACTTGTATTATCACAATAAAGTATCACTGGTTCTGTGATCTCATCCTTCACTCCTTTGAGTAGCTGCTTGATCCATACAATGTTTGTGCATTTTACAGCAACAGCAACATATTCAACTTCAGTAGTAGATTGTGAAGTACAACTTTGTTTCTTACTAGTCCATGTAAATAGTCTTTTGCCTAAGAAAAGTGCTCCTCCACTGGTACTTTTTCTGTCATCTATGTTTCCAGCCCAGTTAGCATCAGTGTAGGCTTTCAAGTCAAACCTTTCATTCTTCTTATAGTATAGACCAAACTCTTTTTTTCCTTTTAGATATCTCATTATTCTTTTTACAGCCATTAAATGATTCTCCCTAGGATTTGTAGATAATCTTGCAACTATCCCTATAGATAATGCAATATCAGGTCTACTATGTACAACATCTTGCAATTTTTCAATCATAGACCTATACATTGTTTGGTTCACTTTAGTAAAATAATCATTCTTTGACAACTTGTGTCCTATCACCATAGGTGTACTTACTAGTTTAGAATCCTCTAATCCAAAAGTTTTCAATATTTCCTTGATATACTTCGAGTAAGTGATGTATATACCATATTTCATTTGTAATACTTGCAATTCCACAAAAAAATGATCTCTCCAAACATAGACATTTCAAATTCATGCTTCATCTGATTTGCAAAATCCTTACATAAATCATCTTGACCTCCAAATATTATATCATCAACAAAGTTTTCAAATAATAGAATACCTTTTCCTTTCTCTATCTTTATGTATAGATTGTTGTTACCATCAGTCCTTTCAAATCCAATCTTCACAAGATACTTATGAAGTCTCTCATACAATGCTCTTGGTGCTTTTTTCAAACCATATAGATCCTTATGTAGTCTACATACCATGTTCTTTTTTTTATGCCTTCTAGTTGTTCTATGTAAACTTCTTCTTCTAATATGCCATTCAAAAATGCAAATTTAACATCCATCTAATGGACTTTAAATCCTTTGTATGCAGAAAAAGCAAGTAGAGTTCTTACTCCTTCTAATCTGGCAACAGGGGCAAATGTCTCTCCATAATCAATTCCTTTTTCTTGTGCATATCCTTTGCAGACTAATCTTACCTTTTTCTTTGTGACTTCCCCATTTTCATCTAGCTTGTTTCTAAATACCCACTTGGTGCCAATCACATTTTTGTCTTCTGGTCTAGGAACTAGACTCCATGTTTTGTTTTTCTCAATTTGTTCAATCTCTTCTTCCATGGCTTTGTACCAGTCAACATCTTCTAATGCATCTTTTACTGATTTGGGCTCCTTCATGCTCAGAAAACATGATTCACTTCTTAATCTATTTCTTGTCATTGGTCTTGCATCTTTATCTCCAATTATTTTAGTAGCATGATGATGTCTTTTAACATATTTGGACAATCTTGGCTTAGGTCTTGTTTCTTCACTTTGTCCTTCAACTTTAGAATCATTGTGTACATATGTGTCAGGTATTTCAGCATCTCTTTCATGTATACTAACTTCAAAATTAGGATGTGCATCTACTTCATTTTGTAACTTGGCATCTGAATACAACTTGGTTCCTAAATGTAGCTTGGTTCTTGAATGTAGCTTGGTTCCTAAATGCAACTCAACACTCATAGGATGTGACATGGAAGTCATTGTAACTTGTTGTTTATTTGTAGAATCAGCTTTAGCAAGCATTCCTTCATAAAAGTATACAAATAATTTGTACTCTTCTAGCTTTTTCATAGGTTCATCCTCATGTACTTTTGTATATTCGTCAAATTTCACATTTGTATTTTCCACAATTTTGTTAGTGTTAGTATTTAAACATTTATAATCTTTACTTCTTGTGGAGTATCCAAGGAATATACCTTCTTCACTTGTTGCATCAAGTTTACTATTTCTAAAATCTTTAAGAATGTAACATTTTCTTCCAAATACCTTAAAGTATTTAACATTGGGTGAGTATCCATGCCATAGTTCAAAAGGTGTCAAATGAGTACCTTGCTTGACTTGTAAATGGTTCAAAGTATAGACAGTTGTGCTTACAGCTTCTCTCCAATATTTCAAAGCAACATTCTTCTCCATCATGAGTGTTCTAGCACAATCCATTATAGACATGTTTCTTCTTTTAGTAATCCCATTTTGTAGAGGGGTTCTAGGAGCAAATGTATGTCTTTTGATTCCATTGTCATTATAGAACATTTCAAACTCACTTGATGAGAATTCTCCTCCTCTATCAAATCTCAAACATTTTAGGCTTTTTCTTTTTTCCTTTTCAACTCTTGTCAAGTACCACTTAAACATTTGAAAAGTATCAAATTTTTTTTTTAGAAACATAACAGTCATCATCCTAGAATAATCATCAACAAATAACATTATGTACTTATCTCCCTTGTAGCTTTATACTTCAATTGGTCCACACAAGTCAATATGAAAAATCTCTAGTATTTCTTTAGAGGTATAAGTTTTATTCTTAAAACTTGACTTCATCATTTTGCCTAGCTGACATTGTTTACACTACATTACCAAGTTTCTTCAACTTAGGCAAACCTCTAACTTTCTTCATGTTACTGATACTAACCAAGTTATCAAAATTAACATGACATAACCTTTTGTGCCATACCCATACATTGTCAAATTTTACAATAAGACAAGTAGTATCCTCTATATCCAAATAGAATAGATTACTTCTAATTTGATCAAATTTTCCAATTAGTTTCCCATTTGTATCATATATCTTAGCAATATTGTTCTCAAATTCAACCTTGTATCCCAGATTGTTTAGTTGTGACACACTCAAAAAATTGTAGTTCAATCCTTCAATATAGTAAGCATTTTCACATGAAATCTTATCTATGAATTTGATAGAGTTGTTTCCTTTTATCAAACATGGTGCATCATTAACAAATCATAAACTATTTGCATCATAACAATTTAAGCTAATGAACTTACTTTTGTCTTCAGTCATATGATGTGAGCATCCACTGTCAATGATCCATCTATCATTTTTTTCACACAAGTCACAAGTGTAGTTGTCTCATATATATCAGATTCATCCTTCATTGAAACATACACCACTTCATCATCATGTTCATCAGAATTGTTCCCTTTGACAATGTAGCATTTCTTGCCTTTGTCTTTGTAATCCTTGTTGTCTTTATTTCTTCTACCTTTGTATTTATCACTACCTATATGGTTCTTCTTATCTGGGTATTTAGTAGCAATATGACCAATCTCATTGCAATTGAAACAAATGATAAGTAACTTACCTTTGAACTTGCCTTTACCTCTGTGGAATCTTCTTTGTAGTAGTGCTTCCAATTGTTCAACATCTTCCTCATCTGTATCACTATCACTAGACACACTTTTTCTTTTTCTTTTCTTCTTCTACTCCTTGTCATCAAAATCCTTCAATAACAACTTGGCTTTAAAAGAAAATTCAAAACTCTCAGGTTTGTAATTGTCAAAGTTAGATAACTCAAAAGTAGTACATCTTCCTACCAGACCTTCAAGGGTTAGATTATTTCTTGGAATACATCTCAATTCTCGAATTGCAGAAACTCTAATAGCATAAATAGGCAATAATGTTCTCAAGACTTTGCTTAGCATAGTATCATCATCTATCTAACTAGTAGCTCCTTTTATTGCACTGACAACTTCTTTTATCCTAGCAACATATTGAGAAATATTCTCACCTTCTTCCATTCTCATATCATTGAACTTACCTCTGTGACTCTCAAATTTGGCTCTTTGAACATTTTTGTCTCCTCCATAGATAATGTGTAGAACATCCCACATTTTCTTTGTAGTGACATAGCCTTTGATATCATCAAATTCGGCATAGATTAGGGAAGAGGCAATCTCCAACATCGTCTGATTGTGTTCTTTCTTCTTCTTCATGTCTTCAAAAGTTAGGATTCTAATTGGATCAACATGCTCTACTAAGATGTTATATTGTGCATGATCTCCAAGTCCTCCAAGATGTAACTTCATCAAGCTTTTTCATGCAAGAAAATTATCTCTATTAAGCTTGGGTGCATCTCTTTTTGGCATCTTGATATTTCTGCTTCTAGTACCTTCAAACTAGTCCTCTTAAGTAGATGGCTATGATACCAATTGTTGAAATTCTTTAGAATAATTGAGAGGGGGGGTGAATCAGTTATTCAAGATTTAGATGCATAAATAAAACTTTTCACAGCTTAGTGAACCCATAAAACATTCATACTCATGCATGCATCCATAGGATAATGCAGTTACTAAAACTTGTAGGTTACTGACAAATCAACTTGTAGAAATGTAAAGCATGAAATATAACAAATTCATCAACACAAGTAACACAATGATTTACATGGAAACCCAATTTGGGAAAAAACACCAGTAACATGCTATTCTTTTTCACTCTTTTGAAGTGATGCCCTATGAAAGGCCAACCCTGTTAAAGGTTACAATACACACTATTAAATGTGACCTAGTTAAAGGATTTACAAATGATTATTAGGTCAACCTTAATCCAAAGGATTTACCCTAGACTGATACAATTGTTAGAGAGTAATAGTAGAGCTTTGATTTGATACAACTTACAACTTTTCTTGTAGATTATAGATCTCTATTCAATCCTTAATTCTTCTTGGCTTTTATACTTTGTAGTTTAGATAACTTGTTCACCCTTCAAACATACATCTTCTTAAGCCTTCTTTCTTAGCATGTCATTGCAGAGTCTTCTCTTAGGTCACTTGATGAAGAAAAACCTTTGCTCCCTTAGGTTCTCGCATCCAACTCTCAACTCTCTTTGCTTCATGACTAGATATTCCTATAAATAGGAAATTAAGATACTTTACTACTTTATTTTCTATCATCCATTTTAGGGTTTGGATAGATTAGTTAGGATTTAATGTATCTACCCCATATTCCATCTTTCTTTGAGGAACTTTTCCTAAAATCCATTTTAATTCTCCTAAAAATGGTTTACCTCAAATTCTATGCTACTAACTCATGATCCTTATCTTCCACCTAGTTCACAAAATTCAAGAAAACAAACTTGTCAGCTTAGATTCAATGAATCTTTAATCTTTTAAATAATGCAGTAGCTCAGCATTATCAACCTTCTAATAGTTGGCACATACTGTGTTGCTCAACATCAACTGTGTAATCACTCGGCATCAACTAAATTTTACTTATGCTTAGCATCCATTAAACTTTACTTAGCATCCACTATTTTACTCGACATACACTAGAATTTTCTTTTACTCAGCTCCAACTAACTTTCTGTTTGGCTTTTATTGACTTTTTTCAGCACCTACTATCCATTCAGTTAAGCTTGGTAGACAAACTTTGTGTAACTTGTTCTTCTAAAGTTTCTAAGTGTAACCAGCCTTTATAACCTTAAGTAGATTATGAATACATTATGTCATGACTATCTTAACTAATCCTTGTACTTCATTACATAATCATAGCTCAACCTTTCCTCTAGTTGCTATTGTTACCTCTTATTGATCAAATCCTCTTCATCAATCAACTAAGTGATAGTACTTGAATCTTATAAGCAATTGTCTTACCACCAAATAGCAGGTTTGACATTAGTGAGAAAACAATGATTGAAATACATAGTCTTCTTCAACAATCTCCCTCTTTAAATAATCTTTCTCATCAATGATCTTTTCAATTAGATCTCAACATCCTTAAAAGGGAAGAATGTTCCTAACTTTTATATACAGGATGGGTTACTTTGTCATACTAGTCACATATGTGGCCCCAGTGAAAAAAGAAAGAAACTGATATGGGAAGTACACTATAACTTGGTGGTAGGACATTTTGGTATTGTTAAGACTACTATAATTCTCCAAAAGTATTTCTATTAGCCAATTGCAAAGCCTTCAAATCGTAAATTAGGTCGTTATCTACCATTACCTATTGCTGATAAACCATGGCATTTTGTTTCAATGGATTTTATGTATGGGCTCCCAAGTAGTAGAAGGGGAACTGACTATATATATGTGATAGATTTCTAAATGGATATCATGGTGGTCTGTAAAAAAATGATTTCAGTAGAGGAGACCGCTAAGCTATTTTTTGAACATGTTTGGGTTCACTTTGGATTGCCAAAAAGCATTATTTCAGATAGGGATAGCAGGTTCCTCATCAAATTTTGGTCTTTATTATGGACTAGAATGGACACTAAGTTGACAAAGTCTACATTATTTCATCCTCAAATAGATGGCCAAACAGAGGTAGTCAATAGAATGATTATCCATATCCTTCGAATGTACCACTCTAATCACCCATGTACATAGGATGAGAGGTTGCCTTATGTGCAGCATAGCTACAACTGTGCACTCCACACTATTATAGGACATAGTCCATTTGAGGTTTGTCTTGGGTATCAACCATTAGCACCTATAGATGTAGCACTACCCAGCTTGCAATCTAATCAGTGACTTAGTACTTGAAAGGAGGTAGATAAAGCAAAAAAATTTATTGAAAAGATCAAATAGTTATAGCAACAAGTTCATGATATTTTAGAACAGAGGGACAAGAAGTATAAGACATGATCAACATAGAACTCCCCATCATTTCCAAATTGGTAAAAAAGGTATGGCTACATCTTCAGAAGGATCTCCTCCAAGGACCTTATAGAAAGCTTCATCCTATTTGGTATGGGCCATATACCATTAAGAAACAAGTTGGTGAGAATGATTTTGAACTTGATCTGCCATAGTTTTTGGCATTACATCCAATTTTTAATGTGGAATTATTATGACTCTATTTTCCTCCATTATTGGGCATCTCTCAAGCTACTAAACATATTCATGCTACAAAATTGAATCCATCCACTTCTAAGCAAATACAATGTGATCATGTCACTGAAGTCATGCAGAAATCTTTGAGAAATCAAAAAAAATGCTATATAGGGTGGTTCAAGCTAGTCAATTCTCTCATCAGGGAAAATGGTTAACCAAGGAACAAGTTGCAATGCAATTTCCTCATCTGCTATAGAATATTGATGCAATGGGGCCATTGCCTCTTAAGGGGGGAGAAATGATCCAGATTATATAGAAGATCTAACTTTTTAAAGTATTTTTTCATATATTTTTTATAGTTTTTCTATATCTTTTTGTTTGGCCTTTTTAGAGGTCTTCTGCTCAAAATTTCAAGCCAAAACTGTAATTGGTCCTAAAACTATGCAGTTGTAGATGAGTTGTTTTAAGGACTAAAACTAGATTTTTAGTTCTTCTTTCCAATTGCATAAGCAGTTTTGAATTCTGAGCTCACGATCAAAAGTTATGGCCCTGACAAGTTGGGGTAATTAGACACCTAGTTTTTAATAGTTTAGCTTAATTTTTTGTTGTTTTTTATTTTAGCCACATAAACATTTTCAATTCATGGTTATGGTGGTTGTTGATATCCCATCATTGTATATATTGTTTCAATTTCAATGAATAAGATGGCTTTTGGTTTACATACAACTCTTTCAAGTTTTGCAAGATTTTCCAAAACTTGAACATTGGTATCACAGTTAATTGATTCACCAAATATTGTGTTTGCAACCCACTTTATCAATTCAGATCATTCTCTCCTTATTTCCCCAAAACAAAAAATTATTTTCTAATGACAAGAAAGGGCCCATAACACCTTACTTTCTCTCACTCCTTATCATGAGAACAGACTCTATGCTAACCTAGTTTCTAACCAAAGCCCTTCTCTCATTCATGGCAACTTCTGCCCTATCAAAGGGTGAGTAATACCAACACTCCCTTCATAGTTTCTCCAATAAAACAAGGAAAAGAAACATGGAAAAAAAAGAAAAAAAAATCCACAATATCCATCCCTCACATGATACAAACACACACACACACACACACACACACACACACACAACAATATGCAAGAATTTAACACATACAAGAAATGAACAAGGACATAACAATGGAGATGGAGAACCTACCTTCACAAAGGTTATGGTAATGAAATTTGAGATAAGCTAAATCATCTCCTCCTTGCAAGTTCCAAAAATTGACTTCTCCAAATGTACAGAATGGGTGAACAACCTTCAACTCTTCAAAGGGACTCTAAATAGTCTCTAAACACACCCACCCAAAAATAGCAATAACTCCACACTTGACTTAAGCCTCCTATGGTCTTCCCACTTGTCTCTATCATAAAGAAAACCATTTAGAGGAGTGGAAACTTGGGTAACCTCATGGAGATGGTCCATTTTTGTACAAAAGGAAAATTGGGATATTTTAGGGGTCATAAATGTTGCTAGGAAGTTCTAGAAGGGTGGAAAAGGTTCCTAACCCATATACATACCACTAGGGTTGTAGTGCCTCTTGTGTTTGTAGTCTATACCTTGATGTATTTTCATTTAAGAGATATTTGTACTCTTATTATTTGTATTTTGATATAACCTAATGATCAAATGCTATACTTTGATTTCCAGTATCATTAATGTGAAATTACTATGTTGTTCAGTGTTGGAAATGTTCAAGACTATGCTAAGTTACTAAGAGGGGAGGGGTGAATCAGTAACTTCAAAAACTTTATCAAATATAGATCTTAATTCCAATAATCCAATTATCAATTAGTTCATCATATCTTATATACTTGCATGCAAGAGAAACTAAAAACATAACACTTGAACACAATGATTTGGTGACCCAAAAACCTTCCAAATAGAAAGTAAAACTAGGGTGGGGATGATACCCACAAAACTTCAATATTGCAACATAAAGTTGGCCAATTAAAGCTTACATTGATCACTTCTGATGATCTACCCTATTAGGAGAAATTATGACTGCTAGGTCTACCTTGTTAGAGATTTTACAAACACACAATGTAGTATGCACTCAGTAAAGAGATTTTAGAAAAGGTTGTTAAGTCTACCTTGTTAAAGGATTTGGATTGGTTCACCTATTAAGATGAAACAGTAGATCTCTGACTCACAACTAAATTTTTTATAGAGATTCTTTGAAGTACTGATCACCTTTTTTTGATGGATATGTCTCTATTTCTCCTTACTGATATGGCCTTACAATACACTTTGTCTACTATTGATCCACATTCACATTCTAACTTACATTCTTCATGAATTATACCTTATGTAATACTTGGATATGATACATTACATTACATATATACCAATCCAATTTACATAATTACAAATTTGGCCATCATACAAGTTAACACCAATATTACAAATTCAGCACATATGTAGATACTCAAATTATGAAGAGTGACTTGGTGAGATTTTGATACTTAGCGTCCATTGTCATTACTCGGCATCATCATGCACTCGATAGAAGTAAAAGCTTGGTCCATACTAATCACTTCAATGTAATCTTGAACTTGGTCTGCACTGGTGACTTGGTAGATACTGTGTAACTTGGCACAAACTTGATTACTTGTTTACCATGACTGCACTTGGTAAACACTAATCATCATACAGCTCGGTTAACACTAGCTTCACTTTACATGAACTGCTAGCTCAATAGAAATTGCAAAGCTTGGTAACCACAAAAATGCTTAGGTTGAACTACTAGACTTCACACTGACTTGGTAACCACTAGAATGCTTGGTAGGAACTGTAGTGCTCAGTGGCTACTGAATTACATGGCAAACACTCTAGATTGGTCAATGAGCTTGGTAGCCATATAGAATCTAAATAAGTGTTGTCACTAATAACAAACTTGACTAAATGTCAACAATCTCCCCCTTTGGCATTAGTGACAAAAACACTTATCAGCCAAAACTTATATACATCACAATAATGCCAAAAATTTATTCAAAATTTATTTACACGGAGACACCGAAATGAGAGAAAAAATCAGAATGTACCTTAAGAATAAGTGATAATGTCGTATCCTAGTTTTCTTGCAAAAATTTGTGCATATGTAGAGCAACTTGCACTTCTGTAGATAGCTGTATCATGTGATCTGCAATGGAGAAGTTATTGTCATGGATCAATGTTTTTGAATCAACAATATGTTTCTACATTGAATCCATGATAGGAAGGATCATATTTTGAATATCTATCAATGTAGACTGAATCCTTGCTTCTTGTCTCAATAACTCTGCCTACATATCTGACAAGAATCAGATCTTCATATGATGTGCTACAACTTTTGTGCACTAGCCTTTAGATCCTACTCAATTTTTGTTAGCTTTCTCTTTATTTACTTTGTGAACTCGGTAACATCACACAACTTTCAAAAAAGTGAGGTCACATTTGTGCAAGCGGTTTCAAGATTGGTCAAAATTGAGGTAAGCTCCACTTGTTAAATAGCAATTTGTTGAGCAATGTTCTCAAGCACTTTACTATCAAATTTATTTTTTTCTTTCTCAATCAACTTATCTTGACCACTAGTTTCCTCATTAAACTTTTGGACTGCCTCTTCTAGTTACCACAAAATGTGTTGAGAAGTATCAACTTCAACACCTATAGCCTCAGTCAAAATATTCTTGGCATCGTCTATGATTTTGTATTCTCTATCTCTCTCCTCTCTAAGTTTCTATTGTTTTATCTTCTTTCGAAGGAGTTCACCAACTATGTGCATTTGATCTATAGTAAGATTGTAAATGTCCCATTTGGGAATTTCAATCTCCTCATCTAGGTCTACATCCTCCTCTATCTCCTTTCCTTTACTCAAAAATCTTGTACTTAGTTGAGCCTTAGGTTCAACTATTCTTTTATTTAATTCCTTTGAATCTAGGATGGAAACAATAGTGGAAATAGTAGGACAAGTAGTGAAAATTGGTACAACTCTGACTGAAGGAATACTAACTAGTATGCTAGCTAAATCCAAAACTGAAGTACATATAGAAGTATACAAAACTAAAGTAGCCAAAATTGTAGAATCCAAAATTATAGTACTTACTATTGATGAACACAAAATTGTAGAACACACTATATCCATTGCTAATGATGTTGACTCAGTAGCTCAAGAAGAGGGATGTTGCATCTTGGTAGGTGAAGTGTTAGAAACTTCTATCAATGATGTGTTGAGCTATGAGGGAGAAAAGAGTGATTGGACATTTGATGTGTTAGTAGTTGTCACAATCAAAATTGCTAAAGCTATATGTGAGCTTGATGTTGCTGATGGTTTAGCTAGAGAGTGAGGAAGTGAGGCAATGATAGCTGCAACTATCTTGACTAGGTCGATCTCCTCATCATCTTCCTTTGCTTCCTTAGTAGCTTCTTCCTCTTTCTCTTCTTCATCATCCTTCATAAGTTCTCAATAGTCAACCATGACAAATTGAGTTGAATCTTAATCATTGTCTTCATCCTTGTCACTATCATCATCATCATCATCATCATTTATCTCCATGGGATGCTCACTCAATATGTGAAGATGAAACACATTTCTCCATGTGTTTGTGGCATTCTTAATGACATACTCTATGTCCTTCATCAAAACTAGACAAGTATTGAACTTGAGTGTCATCTTGTTCTCATTGTCCTTCAATGCCTTGTTCACCTCTGCATCTATCAAGGTGGGTACCAATTGTCTTAAGGTTTGTGCAAAAATATCTTTGACAGTTTTCTTGGTATTCTCCCATCTTACCTTGATTTTCTCTAATAAAAAACCATGGATTTGTGATGCCAGCTGGTCTAGTGAGTATTTCCATTGGCCCATTTTGTCCATGACTAGATCTTCAATCTCTTTCTGCTCTGTTGGTGTCTTGGTTCCATACTTGAGAGCTTTGAAGTTATGCACACTTGCTCCTTCTCTCAATATCTAAATCTTTCCTAAAATGTAGGAGGAGGTCAGTTAAAGATAACATCACCACCTTCCTTAACTACCTTCTTCCTTGATCTTCTAGTGAACATTGCAGTGGATGGCTTAAGTGGTTTGGTGATGATCACCTTGCCTTTCTTCTTCACTAGTTCTTCTTCCTTTTTAGATTCCTCTTCATCCTCTTATTCTTCAACATCTTCTCCTTTGCCCTCAGTTAACATAAGAGGTGTCCTTGTTTTTAGTTTGGCTATCATCCTATTTCCTTTGTTAACCGCTTGTGGAAGCTTGATTTCAAGCTCTATCCTTTCCTTAGTCTCATCATATGTTCCAAAGTATGGTGCCTTTGGATCAATGGGTTCATTCACCAAGGCTTCAATAATGTCTTTGGTTTCATCAATGTTTACCTCATAGGGAAGAGGTTTTCCCCATACAACTCTGGGTTTCACTACCTGAATGTAGACTCTATCATTGTCTACCATGAAACAAACATCATCTTTGTAGTCTTCAACCAATTTCTTGGGTATCCTGAATCTGTTATTCATTTTCTCCTTGAAGACATCAAAATAGTTATACATTATGCTAACAAAGTTCTCTCACATTTCAGAAATATATTCATTAATATGATATAACACTAGCACATCTTTTCTCCATACTATCGTGCCTTTTGAAAGGAAGAATTTTTTAACATAGAAAAATAAACAAGTCAACAGAGAACCAAATTTGCAAGGGTTGTTTTTGGAAGTCTTGATACTTTCCATGTTTTTGTTGAACTACTTCAACAACAAATCTATAAGATCATATGATAGATTGTTCTTCACAACCTTGTATGCCAAGTCAACAGCTTCACATGACACACTATTGAGATGGCTTGAACTGTAAATCTTGTGAGCTATCACATGAATGCTGAATTTTAGTTTTGCATCAATTACACTACTGATTTTCATACCTCTATCATCCCGCTCTACTAGGGTTTTCTTTTCCAACTCCATCCAACCTAGGGTTTTGGTTACTTTGGCTTTGGTGAGCATGGGAAGACTAGTAATGTGATGAATCATCTTCTTAGTGATCATGACTAGTTGCTCAAACCATAACTAACCACTGTGAACTTGGCTTAGGATGTATTTG
Source organism: Cupressus sempervirens (assembly GCA_028749045.1). NCBI lineage: Eukaryota > Viridiplantae > Streptophyta > Pinopsida > Cupressales > Cupressaceae > Cupressus > Cupressus sempervirens. Next base: position 8,558,148 of record CM053784.1, on the reverse strand, counting down.
ATCCACTTGATTTGGAAACTTTGGGGCAAGTGGGAAATGTGGGTTAAACCCTTGTCTTCCAAATGCTTATGCTCGAGTTTGAGAATCCCATTAACACACAATTCACCTAGGGCATCATCCATTTCTAGGGTTCTAATTTCCTGAATAGCACATTTGAACTAAGTTTAGATGTCATTAATGAGAAGTACCTTAGGAGGAATTTGTGTTTGTGCTCCATTTGGGTCGAGGGATTCAGCAATCACGAGCACAAGTTTGAAATTGGGTGCTTTCCACTCTACTCCTCAGAGCAACATTTCAGACCCTTTCCTTGCTTTGCTACTACTGCTTGATGCCATGGTTACTTGGTAAGCTATGAAAACTTTCAAGAACTTTGCTACAAATTCTGCTTGAAGTCACTTGGTCACTCTGCAATTCACTTCTTTGCAATAACACTTAGATTTCTCAATGAAAATGAATTCAATTTCCTTATTTTTGTTAAAACTTCACCATTAATGCTTAGTACAATGGTAGCTATGATGAAATTGTGTTTGACAGGCTATCATCCATTATCTATTCATATTGCTCAATAAAGCTTTGTGACTTGGTAACCAAACATGTCCTTGTCACTCCCAACTTTTCTTGGTAGAGTCCATGACCCAACCTTTCTCGGTAGAGAAAACAACTTGGTGATAACTGATAGCAATCACTCTTGATGATCCTTTTGTATCTTGAATACTAATTTAGATCTTTGCTTTCTTTCAATTGGAACTGTTTGGATGTGATCTTGACAATGCAGTTTCGGTTCTTCCTAAATAACTTAGTTGGAAATGGTGGAGTCACCCACTTCTTGAGTGACATGACCATCATTGTTTGGACTAGCATGCTTGGTAGATTTAGGAATCCATTGTTGTCTCATCTACCTTGTAATGTTATTTGCTTTCGCTTTTTTTCATCTTCAATTTTGCTTGCATTCATGTAGTTCTTAGCTAGATGGCCAAGTTTGATACAAGTGAAACATCTTATGGTGGTATCTTTTCTTCTCATGTGATGTTTAACATAGTTTATGCCAATGTGTCCAAATTCTCCACAATAATGACATCTACACCAAGTGTTGTAGTCCTAGCCGAATATTGCTTTCATAATTTTCTCTACTAGATTGAATGACTTAGATCTACATTCAGATGCCTTGTGACCTTCTTTCTTGCATTTGTGACACTTGCCCTCAATTTTTGGTTTCTCTTTGCATTCATTAGCCTTATGACCAGGCTGACTACAATTGTAGCATTTTCCATTGAATTTAGCTTTTCCATTACTCCAACATTTGTTTCATGTATGACCTATCTTACCACTATGATTTCAAGTAGTTTTTTGATTCTTTAGAGAACCTTGTTTGGAGGATTCACCTTCTTCTTTGTATCCAATTCCTACTTTACCCTTTTGTCTATAGAGATTTTGCTCATTCAGTTAATTCAATTAATCCATGTCTGCTTGGGATTTCATTATCCTTTCATTTAGTTTCTTTACAGAATTTATATCATTCCTCAATCTTTCATTGATTTGTCTTTTAGAGTTTAGATCATTCCTTATCCTTTCATTTTCAAATCTCAAGCTTATGATTTCCTCATTTTATTTGGAGAGTTGATCAATAAGGTCTACTTACTGAAGGGATTGATTTTGAATTTCATTATTATTTCCATCCAATACTTCTTTTGTCTTATTTCTCTGTTCCAAGATTTCACATAATCTTATTGATTGAATTTCTTGCTCTTTTTTCAATTTCCTTACTTCTTCTTGTAGGGAACCATTCTTTTCTAGGATTTCTTTGATTGCATCATTTACTTCATTTAGGCTACTTGAAGGGATATAATCTTCAATTCTTTCTTCAATATACTAATGATCATTCATCTGATTTTTAATTCCCTTCCTTCTTTTTAGAGATTGGGAAAGATGCTCCTTTGCTTTCTTGAGTTAGGCAATGGCCATTTCTAGATCCAACTTTTCATTGTTAATGGCTTTGTCAAGTCTGAATATCTCCATTATCCTTTGATCTTTGCTCAAGCTATCAAACTTTATCCTGAGAACCACAAAGCTCTAATACCAATTGTTGGAAATATTCAAGACTATGCTAAGTTACTGAGAGGGCAAGGTTGAATCAGTAACTTCAAAAACTTTATCAAATACAAATCTTAATTCCAATAATCCAATTATCAATTAGTTCATCATATCTAATCTACTTGCATGCAAAAGAAACTAAAAACATAAAACATTCAAAACACTTGAACACAATGATTTGGTGACCCAGAAACCTTCCAAATAGAAAGTAAAACTAGGGTGTGGATGATACCCACAAAACTTCAATACTGAAAAATAAAGTTGGTCGGTTAAGCCTTACATTGATCAATTCTGATGATCTACCCTGTTAGGATCAATTAGGACTGCTAGATCCACCTTGTTAGTGTAATACCCCAAAATTGGCTCATTGCCATTTCAACCAATTCTGGTCTATTTTTGATTAATCCTAAGACCTATTCTAATAGGCAATTCTTATTCGTCTACTCGCTACTTGACTTAATTGTCAGATGCATAAAACCCAAATCTGCATTCATCATACTCTTTATTTAATTCCTATAGTATTAACTCATATTAGTCACATTAAACCTATTGATTAATATTTAATTTAATTACTGAGTATTTATACTTTAATTAAATTAAATCATATCCTAAGGCTAATGTACTATGGAATTAAATTTATTTAATTTAATAAATGTGCTTATTTTAATTAATTAAACAAAATTATTTAATTAAATGGAGAAAGCTATTTCTAATTAATTAAATGAAGTTATTTAATTAAATGGGAGGTCATTCCTAATTAATTAAATGAAGTTATTTAATTAAATGAGAAAAGCATCTTTTATTAGTTAAATAAAATTATTTAATTAAATGAAAAAGGTAATTATGAGAGCATATCTCATTTTATTAAATTAAATTTGAAAGAGAATCTATGACACGTCATAAGATTCCTCAACCCACTTAAAGCCAAGAATCTATCACGAATAAGCCAAATAGGGACATGCGTAAGAGGTAATAATGACTGAACTTCATCCTCAATCCTAACCGTTGATTGAAATCGATCTCAACCGTTGATGGATTCCAAGAAAGTCTATTTAAGAGACCCTCCTCTCTTCATTTCAAGGAGGATGAATTGATTTTCTATCGGATTGTTGTTGAAATTCATGCTCACATTTACTTACACTTCTTGCATGCATTCTCATTCTTAGTTTAATCATGCATATGCTTAATCTAGTTTGCTTTATTTGTTCTTAGATTACATTGCATCTTTCATTCTAGATTAATCTACATTCTCATATAGATTAGTCATATTTTCTTTCAAATCCTTCATTCTTAGAGGGTTTGGTTGCTTAAACACCTCGAATCTGAGGATATCTGACAAGCAATTCCCTTTAGATAGAAGGCAACAGGTCACTTTGCAGGGCTAATTTTCAGATGAACAATCCAATGTTCATTCTGGGATGAATCCACATACAATGACCATGTTGAAGTGTCTGTGAGGTTCAGAGGCCCACATTTCATAGGTACATTTCTGGCGCCCATCGTGGGGCTCAAGAAAATCAATTTCTCAGGGCTTCTCTGCATTTTTTATTCGAATTTTAAGCTTGATGTTCGTACTGTTTCGTACATAATCGAGAATCTTCGTGCGAAACTGTACATTTTCGTGCGAGGATTCCAAATCTTCACGCGAAGATTCTTTGAGGTCACGCGAGAAAGTTGCAGAGCACGCAAAAATTTGCATGGCACTTTTTTCTTCGCGTAGGTCGTGAACAGTTTTGCACAGGCCAAAAACAGTTTTGTGCAGGCCAAAAACAGTTTCGCGCAGGCCAAAAATAGTTTCGCGCAGGAAAAAAATAGTTTTGCGCAAGCCAAAAATAGTTTTGCGCAGGCCGAAAATAGTTTCGCACAAGCTAAAAATAGTTTTGCGCATGTCAAAAACAATTTCGCGCCAGCTCCAAACAGTTTCATGTGAGAGAGAAATAACTTCGAGCGTCTCTGCAAGAAATTTCGCACGAAACTCTGCTGACAGAGTCTGTTTTTAGCATTGATTTTCGCATTTTATGTTCTTTCTGCTAACTGCTTACTATTTCTAGTTTTTTTGTGTTTTCTATTTTTTGGAATAGCGATACCAAAAAATGAATTTTGACTTTTGATGTTTTCATAGGTTTTAGCATTTTCTAAGCTTTTTTATGGGTATAAAAAAGAACAAAAAAGTTAATTTTTCATTTTCCCATAGTTAAGCTTCAATTTTCACTAACATGTTTTCTCTGAAGCAGCTTTATTTCCATTTTTCTGATTTTCTTACAACTTAACCGTTATTTGCAGGACGATTGCCGAAGACTCCTTTATACAAACTCTTCAAACATGAACTGACCCTTTGTTTGCAGGATGCTTGTCGAAGACCATATTTCAAACCCACAAAACAATAGTGTGTCTTCTTTTCTTACTTTCCAAACTAGTCTAATTAGGGGCTTGTGAACTTCCTAGGGTGCAAGATGGAAGAATAGGGGATTATTCTCTTCACCACTTGGAGGTCATGACCAAGGGTGAATCAGAAACCTAGACGCTTCTGAAAGACAGCATTCTGAAGAAGGCAAGCAGCTTGGTGGTTCTCCAACACTTATTCTCTTCTATGATAATACAATGATTTCCTTTTAGGGAATCAAAATCTCTAAGGAAGAATGAGTTTGGATTGATTAACCCAAGTTGGTAATTAACTTGTTTAGCGTGTTTGGGCAAGGAAATAAGGTAGAGGATTATGCTCTTTCCCCTTGAGGGAAATCAGAAACTCGGACCCTTAGATCTAAACCACTAGTCTATGTCTATCCTTTAGAGGGTCTGTCGGAGTGATCCAACCTTCGGGAATGACCCAAGTGAGCACACTCCTTTCATTGAAGATTCCAACTCACTATAATCAAGATGCTTTGTAGAGAAAAAGACTCCAAAGCTGGATTAATTTCTTCCCGTTGATATCGCATATCAAGGGGAAGCTCTGTATGTGCACTGGTCGGCGCCGGCCCCTAGCTTGCTAAGCAAGTAGTGTGCACTTTCAGATGCTGGTGTGGGCTGCTGGTCTCAACTCTGCTTGTGGAGCCACCACGAATTAATTCAAATGGAAGCCAAGTAAAAACCTCTTAGTTAGAAGCTACCCGATTCACCTCCGAAAGGAGGCATAATCTTTGTGCAAGGAGGGGGAAGAATCTCTCCTGTAGAACTCACCATAGGCATGCTACTGGATGTTTGAAGGTGGTATATGTGCTCATCCCCTACCACAAGGGTGCTCGTTTAGCGTACACTATTGAGTCCTTTGAATATACCAAAAACACGAGCACCCTCTAGGGGGTGACACGGCTGTGTGAGGTACACACATGCACATAAGATGTGGGACAAAGGTTTTTCCTTCTCTACTATTTTCTATTTCTAGGGATAAAGTGTGTTTGTTATCGAGTCCTAAACATGTCCAAACTTGTTCAAACAAACTGAAAGTCAAGACTCCCCTATCCCTCTAAGTTGCTTTGTCCTCAGTTGGATTGTATTCGACTACTACTTGCTTCCCATGTCTTGTTGAAAACACTTGCCTTGTTCAAAACCAAATGCTGTTTAAACACTTAAAAATAAACCTTGCTATCTATCTAAATTCTACCAAATGAATCAACAATCTATCCAAAACTGTCTGAAATCTTCAAAGTCTTTTCAAAATCTAGTTCAGTTGTCAGTCTAGTTTCCATTTTCGCACACAGTTTGCAAACTTTTGTGTGAATACTTTTTCACATAGCTTTGTCCAAGTTCTTGTGCAAACAGTTGCACATCTCCATGTGAGATCTTTATGCTATCCAAGTTAACCTTGCACTACTTTACGTGGCCTACATCACATCCTCATGTGAAATCTTTATGCTATCTAGAGTCTTTGCATGGCCCTGTGTACTTTCTCATGTGCCTTTCAGAGGATCTTCACGTAAGATCTTGAGTCTGAACTGTCAAGTTAGTCTGTTAGAGCTATTTGTGCTCTGTACCAAGTCTATTTCTTGCATCGGTTTACTATTTCTCTGTCTAAAAATAGTCCCAAACAGTGGCATCTCACTTAGCTAATGACTTTTGATCCATACTTTAACTAGTCGTGTCTCTCAATTATCTTGCTCTTGTCCTTAAGTGCTTGTTGTACTCTGTGTTATGATAGTCATAATCTTTGGCTGTTCTAGCCTTCAAATCAGACTATTCATGCCTTAGTATACAACACTCTTATCTTGTCCCATTGAGACTAAGTTCTAGTGTGGTCCTTGTCTAAGCTTTTTCTTTTTGTCATTGTTTATGACTGTGGCAACTTGACTTATGTTCTAAAACTTGACTGTCACTACTTGAAACATAGTATATCAAAATGGCTAACAACAAATGTGCTAAATCCAATATTTCGAGTAAGGAAGAAAAGCTACTTATTGCAAACATGAAGCAACAAATCCAATCAATGAGCGCTCAACTCCAAAGACTAAAAGAAGAGGAAAACACATCATCGAACAAATTCTCCTTGAGAGAAATTTTCCCTTCCTTCTATGACAACCAAAAATCACATTCTTGTGATCTTGAATCCAAGATATCTGAGAACACTTCACATACGCCCAAGAAATCTAGGAATATCTTTGAAAACAAACCTTGGGAACCTAAACCAAAGCATGATTTCACACCTTTGGGAAAATCTTATGAATTAATCTTGGAAGAACTTCTTGAAGAAAAACTCATTACTTTACCTAAGCTCACTTTGGCAGGAGTTTCCTTTATGAGTAACTATTGTGTCTATCATAGACACAATTTACATAAAACTTCCCATTGTAAGGAGCTGAAAAACAAGATCCAAGATCTCTTTGACAATGGTATAATTCAAAAATCTAAGCTCTCAACTACTAAATATTCTACTCTCAAGAAGGATCAACCTCATGAAACCATGTCTAGTAACGGTTCAAACACAACTTCTACTTCCTCCAACATACATCCACTTTCTCAATTGTCCAATCTTTCCAACACATATTCACCAAAAGAACTCACTACTCCCCCAGTTGACTATGTGTACCCTCAAGGACTACCTTTAAAGGAAACTCAAGCTAATCTTGACTTAGCTACAAACCTCTCCCATACTACACAAAGCAAAGATCCAAAACCTCCATGTGTTGCTCCTCCTATTATCCCCAATCCAATTTTTCCTCCATTGTCCCTTCAAGAGCCTATTATGGAGACTCTAGAAATATATTTGAATATAGATTTAGATACTCCCTCATCCTTGGATTTGGTTTCATGTCAAGAGGACCACTTAAATGATGAAGAAACAAATGTTGATCAAGACCAAGATTCCTTCATCCCCTTTCAAGTCTTCCAAGATCTCGTGCCTCCATCTCAAGAGCCACATAGTCCTCCATCTCCCATATCATACCCCTCTACTAGGAAAGATCATGATATTCCTTCCACCATCCCTAAGGATACTATTAAAGACCAAGAGAAGGATACTTTTCCTTTACTACCTAAGCTTCCTTTTGAAGAAAGTGTTCCCTCACTCTCGTGTTCTACCTCACTACATTCACTTCAAAACTATTCTCAAGCTTTAAATACTCCTATCAAAGGTATTGCTCCTATAACAGTTACTCATAAATCCATTGATGGCTTTGTTCATGTTGCTTACTCTAAAGATGTTGATATTCCTACTCATGGTCCATTCACATCTTCTAAATCTATCCTTGGTCCCTATCCATCTAAGCTAAAACCTTCAAGTCTTCCATCCATATTGGGACCTTATGTTCCTCTATCTCCTACTTCCACTCTCAGCCCATTACACGTTCCTCCTACCCTACCCCAAGATCAACAAAGATACACATACTTGAACTCTTCACATCAACCTTTCCATCTAAACCAGTCATATTGGCCTCATTCATCCATAAATCCCAAGTCCTTTGGAAGCAATTTGGATGCTCAACTCAAACACAAGTGCATGAATCCATCCTCAAAAGTTCACTATGTCTCCTCTAATTGACATGTGAATGTCAAGAAGGAAAATATGCAAAAGAGACTGCAAAGGTCCACTATTCAAAGAGCTCAACCAAAGAAAGTATGGGTTCTTAAATTTGTTATTGAAGAAATGCATTCCAAAGAATCTAATGAAAAATCAAAAGCTATATGGATTCCCAAGTCTCTTTTGAAGGACTTGAATATTGAAAACAAATCAAAGTTGACATTTAAGCTTCCAAAGACTTCCACTCCATCTTTTTTCCAACATCTTCTTAAAAAGGTTTCAAAACCTTCTACTCCACCCCTCTCCAAAATGGCTTTGCTACCTCATATATCTAAGCCTCAATCTATTTCATCTATATTTCCTCCATCATTCCACTACCCTTCAAGGTGTGTGTCAATGTTGATCTTGCCTAATATCTCGTCCACCCTCATGAGATTCTCTAAATCTTATGCCTGCTTGCCATCCTTGCTTGTTTCAGTCTTCCAAAACCAACAACCTTATCCTCCATCTACCTCTCATTTTCCTATAATTTCCCTTCCATTACCTTATTAGCATCTTTGAGTGTACCTTGCTATGGCCTTGGCTTATCATAACTTATCTTTCTTATAGGAGTGCTATCTCATTTGAGAAAGACTTGAATTCTTTCCAAAAACTCTAAAAATCCAAAAAAAGAAATAGTGCCTTGGTGAAAACCTGGAAACAGGCACCTTGGTAGCAAAAGTAAAGATAAATAAATCTGTCCTATGGTGAAAAATACTTCTTGTGGCACCTTGGATAAGTACCATGATGAAAACCTAGTAAACAGGCGTCATGCGTAATTCTTCCATCCATGACATCCTATCATGATCTTGCTTATCCTTCAGACGTTCTCATTCCTGAAGTCATTCACTCATAACCTCCATAACAAACTTTGCTATCCTCTTCAGTTAACCCTTTGGTCTTGATCAACGAAAGAAAGAAGAAAACTCAGTTCTTAGTAATCTCTTGACATGGTCATTTTTGTGGATTACTTACACAATACCCTTCATTGCACCATGAGCTTATATTTTTATATCCTTTTCCCTAGCTTGGGTAATCTTGTGAAGGCTTTCCTTGAGGGTAACATTCACTACTTCATACTCCTTGCATATCCATCTCCACTTATCCACTAGCTTGCTACTACATATTTTCCTGCACCTTGCTAGACACTAGAACAAAATCAAGGTGATCCTTCTTGAGAGCTAGTAATCTCTGAAAAAATCCTAAAAATCATAAAAAGTCCTAAAAAAAATTGTTACCTTGGTGAAAACCTAGCAATAGGCACCTTGGTAACACCAAAAAAAATTGAAAGATCTCAAAAATACAAAAAAAGAGAAAAAAGAGAAAAATACAAAAAAATTGAAAAATAAAAAAGTGCCATTGGTGAAAACCTAGAAACAGGCATCATGGTAGCAAAAAAAGAAAATCTTTCCAAGAAGGTGAAAACCTGGTAAACATGTGCCTCTTGTTCCCAATGCTCCATCTTGCAATGCATCTTCTGGCTATTCTGTACAGTCGCTTTCATGCTTTCGCTTTCCTGCTTTTCCTGCTCATGTATCCATGGATTGATTCTTGTCCCAGCTCGGGGGCATCCCCCCTTAGTGTCATTATTTTTGAGATTCTCCTCATAGAGTCTCTTTCGCGATAGTCACCAGTTGTTTCAACTGCATCTGCCTATTGTCGCTAGTGTCACTCTTTTTGAGGTTCTCCTCATAGAATCTCTTTAGCGATAGTCACCAATTGTTTCAACTGCATCTACCTACTATCGCTAGTGTCACTCTTTTTGAGGTTCTCCTCATAGAATCTCTTTCACGATAGTCACCAGTTGTTTCAAACTGTGTTTACCTACCGTCGCTAGTGTCACACTTTTTGAGATTCTCCTCATAGAATCTCTTTCGCAATAGTCACTAGTTGTTTTAGATGTGTCTGCCTACTATTGCTTAGGTCACGTCTCTAGCTTCATTTATGGAAGATCTCTATTGCGTCAGTCATCGGTCATTCTGGCTGTGTCTGTCTACTGTCACCCAGTCCTCTTTAGGTTCTTCGTCGTGAAGATTCCTCTTTGACATCAGTCACCAATCATTCTGATTGTGTCTGCCTACTGTCATCACCCTACTGAAAAGATTTCTTTCAAACATGTTCTGGACACTGACACTTGACATCAATCTCAAAACATTGAGTGCAAATTGACATACTTGTTTGGATATTCAGAGCATTTTCTTTGTTTCCTTTTTTTTTCTTTATCATATCTCCTCGAGCAACTTGATGATGTCATCTTTGACTAGAGAAGTAATGACTAGGGGTATGATCTTTTTCTTTGCTTTCTGTTTACGGTTTAGTTCCAATAAGTTGATCTATTCCTATAAAAGGGGTGTCCACTATAAGTGCCTCCATCTCATATTGGATGGTCGTGTGTACCTTGACTCCTTTTATATGAATACATCAATAACGTTGGTTCTTCTCCTTGTTTGTTGGAGTGAACTCTTCATGCTATAGTAAATACTGATACTCGTCCTGCTAAGTGAACGTATGGGTCACTGCGAGTATATTTAGCACACTTCTGTCTTAGGTTACAAATGCAAGGGTCATTGCGGACAGAATAAATACTAAATACTTAGCATAAGAGGGATCTCCCGTGTGTTTGGTGTGCCTGTTACGCAAGCAACATTCAAGTCATCCTACCGTTTATGCTTTGATGCTTATGTTAATTTGCTACATTCAAAGGGACAAATGTTCTGGTCATTCTAGCTTCTTGTTCCTTGAATGCTTACATTTAATCCTGACAAACCAATAATGTATGTTATATTCATATTTTCATGATTGCAATGTCAGTGGGAATTGTATAACATACAAGCTTTGTTAGATATCCGGTGATGATAAATTGTCAAGGCTTGGTAACCAGACCTAGGGTTGCATCTAGTTTAAGGTTGCATCTAGCCTAGGGTTACATTTAATATAGTCTTGCATTACATACTTTACCTGCATAAGCATGCGATTCAATTGCGAATCTACTTTCACCTTCTCTGATGAGGGATTGTTGATCTCTTCAAAGTATCATGTTCTTCATGACTACACAAATGATCGATTAATCACTCTTTTGGCTACTTTGGCTACTTAGAACCCTTTTTTTTTTGGGATCGAATTCAAAATTTGACACACCTAAGTGCCTCAAAAATGCATTTTAAAATTTTGGCAACCAATGCGATCGAACACTTGTGCAGTCCAAATTTTTTTGATACTTTGCGATTCTTGGAATCTTTTCAACTCAAACTTGGTCTTTTGGACCTCGAAATTACTTCTGATCAACTTCCCAATTTCTTCAGATCATTCTGATCACTTCAATTTTTTCTTCAGATCATTCTAATCTCTTCAAATTTCTTCAAATCATTTTGATCCCTTCATCTTTCTTCAGATCATTCTGATCTCTTCATCTTTCTTCAGATCATTCTAATCTCTTCATATTTCTTCAGATCATTCTGATCTCTTCTTTATTCTTTAGATCATTCTAATCTCGTCTACATTCTGTTAAATCTCAGATTTCTTCTACTGCTTTACATCATATTTCTAGTGTGTCATCTTTCGATTTCGCTCCCGAGGGGGTAGGATGATTACATCATTGAACTTGAATCTCAAATCAATCTGAATCTTCATTACTTGGGGCATCTTGTTCCTATCTTATGTCCTTGTCACTTGGGGCATCTCATCACTCAGGGCATCTTGTTCCCTTCTATTTGGCATCTTTGCTATCTTTCTTATCTTTTCATCAATTGATCAACCTTATAACAGCTCTTCTCAGAGTTCGATGGATAGGTATTGGGAAAGTCTAAACCCCGACTCCTGAGGATCAAGCCTCATTTTGGGGATGATTCTACGACTCATGATTGGACCTTGTTATCTTTTATCAATCTCAGGTATCTAGGTGTTCTATCTAGATCCTTGAAGGTTAAGCTCTGTTTTGGAGATAATCTTCTAAATGCTTATCAATCTCAGGTATCTAGGTGTTCTATCTGGATCCTTGAAGTTTAAGCTCCGTTCTAGAGATAATCTTCTAAATGCTTATCAATCTCAGGTATCTAGGTGTTCTATCTGGATCCTTGAAGGTTAAGCTCCATTCTGGAGATAATCTTCTAAATGCTTTCAATCTCAGGTATCTAGGTGTTCTATCTGGATCCTTGAAGGTTAAGCTTTGCTCTGGAGATAATCTTCTAAATGCTTTCAATCTCAGGTATCTAGGTGTTCTATCTGGATCCTTGAAGGTTAAGCTCCGTTCTAGAGATAATCTTCTAAATGCTTTCAATTTCAGGTATCTAGGTGTTCTATCTGGATCCTTGAAGGTTAAGCTCTGTTCTGGAGATAATCTTCTAAATGCTTTCAATTTCAGGTATCTAGATGTTCTGTCTAGATCCTTAAAGATTACGCTCCATTTTGGAGATAGTCTTTTAAATTCTATCACTCTTAGGTGTCTAGGTGCTCTACTTGGATCCCTTAGGATTAAGCTCTATTATAGAGATGGTCCTTAAAAGCTTATCAATTGGTCTCTGTGTCATCAATTACAGAACCAATCTCGTCCTCTTGATTTTCACATCACGCTTTTTTGATTTTCTTTGAATTGAACATGCTGCTTGCACATTCATTCAAAGAGGGGCAAAATGTAATACCCCAAAATTGGCTCATTGCCATTTCAACCAATTCTAGTCTATTTTTGATCAATTCTGATGATCTACCCTATTAGGATCAATTAGGACTGCTAGGTCCACCTTGTTAGAGGTTTTACAAATACACAATGAAGTATGCACTCGGTAAAGAGATTTTAGAAAAGACTGTTAAGTCTACCTTGTTAAAGGATTTAGATTGGTTCACCTATTAGGATGAAACAATATATCTTTGACTTACAACTAAATTGCTGATAGAGATTTCTTGAAGTACTAATCACCTTTCTGTGATGGATATGTCTCTGATGCTCCTTACTGATATGGCCTTACAATACACTTTGTCTGCTATTGATTTAAATTTGCATTCTAACTTACTTTCTTCATGAATTACACCTTATGTCATACTTGGATATGATACAATACATTACATATATACCAATCCTATTTACATAATTACAAAGTTGGCCATCATACAAGTTAACACCAATATTACAAAGTTGGCCCATATATAGATACTTAAGTTCTAAAGACTAACTTGGTAAGGTTCTGATACTTGGCATCCATAGTCATTACTTGGCACCATCATGCACTCGATAGAAGTAGAAACTCAATCCATACTAATCACTTTAATGTAGTCTTGAACTCAGTCTGCACTAGTGACTCAGTAGATACTATGTAACTTGGCACAAACTTGATTACTTGTTTACCATGACTGCACTTGGTAAACACTAATCATCATACAGCTTGGTTAACACTGGCTTCGCTTTACATGAACTACTAGCTCGGTAGAAATTGCAAAGCTTGGTAACCACATAAATGCTTGGGTTGAACTGCTAGACTTCACACTGAGTTGCTAACCACTAGAATGCTCGGTAGAAACTGTACTGCTCGATGGCTACTGAATTACATGGAAAATAATATAGATTGTTCAATGAGCTCAGAAGCCATATAGAATTTGAATAAGTGTTGTCACTAATAACAAACTTGACTAAATGTCAACATTTTAGTTGATCATATTTGCATGATGATACCATTTTGAGATGACAATATGCTTTATGATGCTATGTGGTTATCCAATATTTGGACATATTTTTGATTATGTGATATGTTGGATTTATTGCTATGGTGATTATTGTCACAAAGGTTTGCACCCTTGTCCAAAGTTTTTACATAAGGAAAACCTTGTGAAACATGGAAACAACCTTCAAGCTGTGGGACTTGAACTATGAGGTTGAGTCTCCAGAGAAGACTGGCTTCCTTTACTATCAGGGTGCACCTAACTACTCTTGGAGAGGAAAAGGGAGAAGGGATGCATGAAAGCAAATCTACCTACTCTAACCTAAGGGGGTGATGCACCAAAATAGAGTGTTCAAACCAATCTCTACCCATACATGCACTATTTAACCACCATGACACCAAAAGATATACACATCCAAACTTGCTTTAATCTAACAATAATCACATGCAAATCAGAAAACCCATATGAATTACACAAGGAAAGAGAGGATTCACTTTATATATCATTCATAGGCCAAAAGAGATACAGTCATGCAAGATTATAGATCTCTACAATACACCAATGGGAGGAAAATGGTTCTTGCACTTTACATCAATGGCTGAAGGAGATAAGGCAAAATGTCATACAGTTTAGAGGCAAAGGGAATTTATAGTGAAATTGCAGAGCAATATCAAAGAAGTCAAAGAAGAATCAACATCACAAAATCTACAAAAATTGCCTTTATAGTTCAGGCATAACTGAGATATTTTCTAACTAAAGTTACTCCACAACCACTGCCATCAAGTCTTGATAATGATCTAGAGAAAATCTGATCTAGGTACAAATTCAGATACAATGAAACCTGATATTTGTTGAAATAGGGCCCTGACAGGAATGGCACCATTAAACCATTCTTACCAAGTAGATGGATAAACTAGGGTGGTGGAGTGTTCTCCTTCATTCACTGAGTTTAGCATTCATTCGAGAGTGGTTGGGATTGATCACAAGGATCAGATCAGACAGGAAAATTTGATCTCCTTCATTTCTAGCTCATAAATAAATAAAAAATAGTAGTCAATAGAATACTGCAACCAGAATGGGCCATGTGGACCAATTATTTTATTTCATTTTGGCACTGGCAAGGTCTTCCCGAGTTTGACCACATCTAACTGACTAAACGTGCCACCTCCAAAACCTTGACCATGATATCACATAACCACCAGCCCTAACCACCAATGCTAACTGTAGCGTTATCTCCCCAGGTCTACAAGGACACGTGTTGCTGAATCGCTATCTCACTATACATAAAAAGTGAGCACCTTGCCATAGCGAGATAGTGATGATCGTAGATCTGATACCAAATCAAAGATAGAGAAACTGCACAAAGTACCCTGAAGAAGTGGTGGGTCCCATACTAGCTATGTCACATAGACTAAACAACTTACAACTTTCCATAGCGAGATAGCAACGATCATAGATCCAAGATTGATCTAAAGATCAAATTTTTTTATATGTTTTATGGAAGGGGCATGGGTCTAGGTACTAGTGAAATGACAAAACCCAACATCGCTGGCATATAAATTCATATTTTAATAAACCTGGCCATATTGCCATGCTACTTAGGTCCCACCGTGTGTTTATTTCCTGACTAGGCGCTATGTCGCTAATGGTGAGAAGAACAAGTTTCCTGATAGCGATATAGCAACCTCCGGTGCCATCACTTTTCCTAGTGTATATGTGTATCCCACTAGATGCCATCGTGTGCCAAAACTTTATAACTGATATCTGACGAAGCATTGTCTGGGACCCATCTTCTGAAAAACTTGTCGCAGGATTACTTTCCATCAAGGTGTTATGTCACTAATGGCAAGAAACACAAATTTCCCGATAGCGAAATAGAAAGCATCGGAAGTTTATCGAAAATTGGTGTCAGACTTCATCTTTAGTACTGCAGCAAAATTCCAATAGTTGCTATCTCACTATGGGAAACAACCTCGCAACTTTTCATAGCGAGAACATGACATCCATAGATCTTAACAAGATCCAACGGCGGGGAAAGTTGTTGGCTAGTGGAAAGAAATATCATAAGGTTTAATTGTTTTATTTTTTATTTCCAACGCATTTAAATAATACTAAAGATGGGGAGTGACCATTGGATGGGCTCAAGTATTTGAATTCAAATTTTGGCGGGAGGCAAAAATAGGTAACATTTCTGGCGACTCAGAGGGGACACAAGCTAGCTATATGTGTGACCAATGACCTTATGCATCCATTGAGCTATAGAGTGACAAAAGATTTGGATCAGTGCAATGTGAAACCTTAACCCTACCTCTATGGGAACAAAACCCTGAAACTTTCCCTTTGTCTCTGCAACTGGAACCAGAGACCAAAAAACCTTCTGCAACCTTCAATACTTAAAAAAAAAAAAAAAAAAACTGGCTATCTCACAGGGAGAAACTTGTGCTCGTGCACTTCTTGGAAAGGCAAAAACCAACAGAAAGAAAACTACTCTAATATATACAAATATTTACAAAGAGAGGGGTCAAATAAACCCATTGACTGGTTTGTTGAAATAGTTGCCCTTCCTTATCAACTGGTTTCTTATTCCATGCAAAATGGAAGTCATGTGAATCAGCAGGTATGACAAGCATACTGTTGCATGGAACACTTCCTTCCCAATGCTGAAAATAGTGAAGATTTCCAACACTAGGGTGTTTCCTTGTGGAGCAAACCATACCTGCTCCTCTTTGTGATAATCTTCCTCATGCTCTAGAGTGAGCATGACTGGGGGCAATTTGTTGATTTGTTGTAGAGCTAGATACCTTATGGGAAATCCTCTTGATGGTGTAGGGCAAGAGGAATCATCCTTGACCACTTGACTATGCTCTACAATAGTAGTCTTCAACCGGTTCAGAAATGGCTCCTCCTTTTGTTGTAAACAACTTTTTTCCACATCTTGTTCATGCTAACCATGAACCACTTCCTTTGGATCTACTAGTATGGTGTGACCTTCTACTTGTTGCTATTATGGAACATGCTCCTCATATATAGGAGATGTTGATTCAATATCTATGGAAGAGCAGATAGC
Organism: Cupressus sempervirens; assembly: GCA_028749045.1. Classification (NCBI taxonomy): domain Eukaryota; kingdom Viridiplantae; phylum Streptophyta; class Pinopsida; order Cupressales; family Cupressaceae; genus Cupressus; species Cupressus sempervirens. Next base: position 8,541,352 of record CM053784.1, on the reverse strand, counting down.
ATCCAATTCATCTAAAAGATCATCCTCATCATTTATCTCCTCTATTATAGTTTCAAATACATGCATAGGTTTGGGAGCAACCTCATGCAGGTTAGCATATTCCTCCTCAAGCACAAAACTATCCTTGAGGCTTTCTTGTCCATCCTCCACATCATAGAGGGTTGTCTATTGCAGCAAATGATTCTCTTCCTTCTCTAGCAACATATCCTCATTCACTGGCAAGGGCTCAAAAGCCATGACTTGTTTCTCAAGGGGAGGAACAACCCTATTGTCTTCTTCCTCATCCTCAACAAAAGAGGGAAGCTCTTCAAATAAGAGGATCGGGTCCTCTTCCTTTGGCTCAGCAACCTCCTCTTTTTTCTCCACAGTAGACTACAACTCCTCACATGGAATCTTTGTGGGTTTGGATTCACTCTCCCAAAACTTCGTATTTGGAGCATCAGGAGTCCATACAACTGGCCCACCTAGAGATAGGGAAATAGTGATAGCTCTAGGGGGTTCATGACTAGTCCAACTCTCTCTTACAAGGGGTGGAGGGGCTACAATAGCAGGCCCTTGTGAGGGAGAGGGCTTCTTAAAGCTTTGGATGACATATTTTGGAAAAGGGGGGCCATTTGCCTCCTTGGCTTGAAAATGATTTGACTGGAGCCTCCTTTCCTCCTCTTTTTCTACAACTTGCCTTGCAAGGTTTTCCTCAAAATGTCTCTGTCTCTCCCTCTCTTCTTCTTCTTCTTGGAGATAGGCTTGGTAGACCATCTCCTCCTATTGTCTCTCAAGTTCTTGTTGCCTTGCAACTTCATCAAGCTTCCTATCAAGGTTCAACAATAGCTCATCTTGTTCACTCAACCTCTAGTCTATTCTCATACTCCCCTCCTAGAGTTTGCAGTCAATCTGCCTTTGGAGCTCCAACATCATATCTTTAAGCTTCTCATATGAGGATGTTGGGACTAGTGGAGTAGATGTAGGAAGAAAGTAATAGTTTTGAGTGGCTTAGCTATAAGAAACTTGGGGTTGAGATTGAAATTGGCAATATGAAGGCTAAGGAATAAGATTTTCATGATATGGGGTGGGGGGGGGGGGGGGAATAATAACTATTTCTATGAATTTTATCCATGGACAAAGTTTCATAAGATGTTGCAATCTCATAGAAAACTTGAAAATCACAAAAAGATCAAAGATGATCTTTACATACCAGCACTATTTCTACTTGAAACCAGTAGATTTGCACTAGAGTCACCATGGTGTTTAATTGGATGCCTCCAAAGGCTAGTGGCACTAAGAATAACACCCAAATTCTTAGTGTATCAGAATCAACTGGCTAACTAGTGGACTTATGTAGTTGAATCTTCTTTGTCCCACCAGGTGTGCCAAAAACTATTGTCACAAAGGTTTGCACCCTTGTCCAAAGTTTTAACCTAAGGAAAACCTTGTGAAACATAGAAACAACCTGCAAGCTATGGAACTTGAGCTATGAGGTTGAGTATTCGGAGAAGGCTAGCTTCCTTTACTATCAGGGTGCATCTAACTACTCTTGGAGAGGAAAAGGGAGAAGGGATGCATGAAAAAAAATCTACCTACTCTAACCTAAGGGGGTGATGCACCAAAATAGAGTGTTCAAACCAATCTCTGCCCATACATGCACTATTGAACCATCATGACACCAAAAGATATACACATCCAGACTTGCTTTAATCTAACAACAATCACATGCAAATCAAAAAACCCAAATGAATGACACAAGGAAAGAGAGGATTCACTTTATATATCATTCATAGGCCAAAAGAGATATAGTCATGCAAGATTGCAGATCTCTACAATACACCAATGGGAGGCAAATATTTCTTGCACTTAACATCAATGGTTGAAGGAGATAAGGAAAAATGTCATACAATTAAGAGGCAAAGAGAATTTATAGTGAAATTGCAAAGCAATATCAAAGAAGTCAGAGAAGAGTCGACATCACAAAATCTACAAAAATTACCTTTATAGTTCAGCCATAACTGAGATATTTTCTAACTGAAGTTACTCCACAACCATTTCCATTAAGTCTTGATAAGGATCTAGAGAAAATCTGATCTCGATACAGATTCAAATACAATGAAACCTGATATTTGTTGAAACAGGGCCCTAACAAGAACGGCACCATTAAACCATTCTGACCAAGTAGATGGATAAACTGGGGTGGTGGAATGTTCTCCTTCATTCACTGAGTTCAGCATTCATTCGAGAGTGGTTGGCATTGATCACAAGGATCAAATCATGCAAGAAAATTTGATCTCCTTCATTTTTGGCTCATGAATCAGAAAAAAATAGCAGTCAACAAAATAATGCAACCAGAATGTGCCACGTGGACCAATTATTTTATTTCATTTTGCCACCCACAAGGTCTTCCTGAGTTTGACCACATCTAACTGACTAAATGTGCCACCTCCAAAACCTTGACTGTGATATCACATAACCGCTAGCCCTAACCACCAATGCTAACTATAGCATTATCTCCCTGGGCCCACAAGGACACGTGTCACTGAATCACTATCTCGCTATACATAAAAAGTGAGCACCTTGCCATAGTGAGATAGCAACGATCGTAGATCTAAGACCAAATCAAAGGTAGAGAAACTACACAAAGTACCCTGAAGAAGTGTTGGGTCCCATAGCATAGACTAAAAAACTTGCAACTTTCCATAGCAAGATAGCGACGATTGTAGATCCAAGATTGATCTGACGATCAAATTTTTTTATATGTTTTATGGAAGGGGCATGGGTCTAGGTACTACTGATGTGAGAAAACCCTACACGGCTAGCATATAAATTCATATTTTAAAAAACCTGGCCATATTACCATCATGCTTGGGTCCCACCATGTGTTTATTTCTTGACTGGGCGCTATGTCACTAATGATGAGAAGAACAAGTTTCTTGATCGTGATATAGCAACCTTCGGTGCTATCGCTTTTCTTGGTGTATTTGTGTATCCCACTAGATGCCATCGTGTGCCAAAACTTTATAACTGATATTTGATAGAGCATTGTCTGGGACCCATCTTTTTAAAAAGTTGTCGCAAGATTACTTTCCATCAAGACGCTATGTCGCTAACAGCAAGAAACACAAATTTCTCGATAGCAACATAGCGAGCACTGGTGGTTTATCAAAAATCGGCGGCGGACTTCATCTTTAGTACTATAGCAAAATTTTGATGATCACTATCTTGCTATGGGAAACAACCTCGCAACTTTTCATAGCGAGAACGCGACATCCATAGATCTTAACAAGATCCAATGGTGGGGAAAGTTGCAGGTGAGCGGAAAGAAATATCATAAGGTTTAATCATTTTATTTTGTATTTCTAGAGCATTTAAATAATACTAAAGATGGGGAGTGACTATTGAGTGGGCTCAAGTATTTGAATTCAAATTTTGGTGGTGGGCGAAAATAGGTAACAGTGATTTACTTCATTCTTGCTTCATTATGTTTTATGCGAATGTGAGTGATGTAAAAGGATTATTTTAGTATAGTTGAACAAATGATTAAATTAGATTATTTAATGCATTTATTGCTTCGGTTATGTTATTATATGCAATTGCACTTGATCATGTGTTTTAGTATGCAAGATTTATATCCATGGCAATGGCACATGGAGTTAGTGATTCAACTATTCATTATTACCAATGTCGTCCCTATATGGTCAACGTGTCTTATTTAATTGTTTAAATTAAACCTTATTGTGATTTGATTAAAGTCATTTTCATTATGTGACTAGACTAGTGAGTGTGTTTGTGCATTTAGAGCTTCACATTTTCATGAAGGTTGTTAAGGAAATTCTATGATTTTTGGGTTTTTGAGCTTTACTTGATTTGATTTTTAATTTATGATAGCTTTGCCTTAGATGAATTACAGTTACTTGGAATAGCATGTTTTTGTTTGGGTTGATTTGGGATCTACATAGTCCTTCTAGTTATTTTCCCTAATTGATTATTCACTCGAAAAAGTGAATAAGTCTCCAAAGAGGAAATTAATTCCTCACTTCTCACTTTTGCAAATTATAAAATTGAGAATTTTTTCCAAAATCCTCTTTTGGAGGATTGGGTTACTATTCTTTGTGAGAGCTACGAGCATGGGATCTTCACGAGATCGATCTCATTGGATCCAACTCAAGAAGACCTTGTTGTGTAGTAGTTTTTGGCAACTTCCATAGGATATTTATTTTATCCAACTATTTTATGTTTCTACCCCTTTTGCTATCAGGTAGGGCTCTCCCGTTTTTGCGTTTCAACTCTATTTTTGGTTATGTTTCTAGTATTTGTTTGTTAGGAGGCTGAGAACTAGTGTTCTCCTCTATTTCTATTTGTTGGTTCTACCCAGTTGGTCGGGTATGAACATTTTCCCAGTTTTTGGGATGAGGGTTTGGGATTTCACACTGTTATGCTAGCCATTTTTGCATACGATGTCCAAACCTGAATTTTATTGGATTTTTGTGGCTTTTGTGCCAAAAGACCAAATGCATTTTAATTTCAAATTTTTCAAGTTTTGGGGGGTTTTACCTCGATTTGTGTGTCACCCAATTTTCTTAGGTTTTCTTGGCATGTTGATGACTGTGGGCTTGGATCATCCATAGGATGTTAGTATAATCATTGTTACACTTGTGTGTTGCATTAGGATGCATGTCGCATCTATCCTCCTGAGCTTGTTTTCAGTTGAGTATAATTTATTCTTGTGTTCTCATCCAATGCTTGTGTTTGATCTTCGTGATGGTGGTGCACTACACACAAGCACATGTGCATGTATTTGTCAGGTGACTTGCAAGGCCTAATCTCCCATTTGTATTTTAGTGAAGTTATGTTTATTTGGGGTTGGGTTGAGAATATGCATTCCTACGAGCACTCATCGTGTGATGAACATGGGTATGTAGGGTAAGGTGGTGGAGGGGCTTCTCTCATTACCCATGTGGTGTCCCCAATATGGTGTACATGTAGAAGTTTCTAATAAGTGATAACTTAATTAATTGATAGAAAATTAAATAAGATAAGAAATTTAAAGTTAGCCTCCTGAGGGTGGTGAAAAGGGGAACAATTAGTACTTCATTGTCCTTGCGGTATAGCCAAGGACACAACATGTCAGCCTCCCAAGGGTGTACTAAGGGGAATGGTTTGTTAGCATGTTCACCAACTCTCCACCAGAGTCCCTACATAGTTACCCATAGAGTGTCTGACCAAGACCTATTGTACTTGCATTGTTGCATGATCTTGGTTTTAGTCATCTTTATTATCTAGCATGAGTGTTAGCCATGGACATTTTCTTTGTGTGTGTTTGTGGTTGGATCATTATCTCCATCATCATGGTGGGAGTGGACCTATGGGTTTTACGTGGTTGGGAGGCATCGCTACCTTCACCACTATTGGGGATTGGTGTATAGAGATGGTATTTTTTTCCATTTTGACCATTACTTGTTGTTTCACTTGGTACTTTAGGTTCTAGAGTATGTTATCTTGTGATTTATGCTTTCATTGGAATGATATCATGTTTAGATGATGTTAGTTTATTTGGCACATTCCTGTATTATGATGTTTAGCATATGTTAGATGATATGTTTTGATTAGTTGGAATATCTAATGCTTTACTTGTTAGCATGTTAGATTTCCTTGTTCTTATGATGTTATTATGTTTTAGCAATGACACCTCATAAGATAGCTCCAATGATCTTGTTGGCAGTTTAGGATGTTACATACAAGGGATGGCTAGGACCTTCGAGGTTTGATGATGCTATTATGGTTGGGAGGAACCATGCATGAGTTTTGTTATTCTTGTACTTTATGATGTTGCTTTCGTACACTATGATGTTGCTTTTAGTACATTTCCTTTACTGTTATGTTTCAGATGGTTAGATGTAGTTTTCCATCTTGCAGTTATTGTATTTAAGTGTTTGAGCCTTGATTTGTGCATCCAAAACTCCCTAGTGTGGAGGAAATATTCTTCTTTCCTTTCTACCTTATGTTTCTCTGGCTTGCTATTGTGAATCCTCACATGAAATTGTACTTTCTTGCGCAAGAGTTTAAAAGTTTGTGTGGTGTGTTGAGTTTCTTCGGGTGGCTTATAGTGTTTCTTCGCATAGAACTCCACACCAATTTTGGGTGTTTTGGCTATGGAGCCAAGTATTTCCTCGCATCTTATAGAGTGGTTCCTTATGCAGAAGGTAGATCCTTGTGTGGCTTGTTGTAATTCCTCACGTGAAGGAGTACTTGCTCATGCGAAAATGTGTTAGTTGTGTTTCCTCACACGAAAAATAGGGGCATCTCCGCTATTTTTTTGGGTAACACATTTTGGTGATTTGAGTACCCTTTGGGTTTTCTTATTTTTCCATGCTTCAAAAAACTTGAGATTCTATGTTCTGTTGTCATCTTTGGTTTTCATTGTGTCATTTTAGCACCATTCTAATACTTATTTAACATCAATTAGCATTTTTTAGTCTTATGCATGCACATATCTTAGCATTTTAGTATTGTTGTCTTCATATAATTTTCATTTCATATAGATCTCATATAGACTTTCATAGATCTGCATTAATAGTATACTCTCATTCTAGAATTGTCACTAAGATGTTGGTTTGAGATAAATTTTAGCAGTTGTAGTTAGGGAAACATGAGATGTGTGTAGAGTCTTTATCTAACAGTGATTTCTTGGGTCTAGATTATCTTATTGTTATTCTGATTGCACTTTGCACTAAGGTCTCATGAATACGTGATTCCACCATGTATAGTAGCAAATGAATATCTACTACAAAATGGACTTGCCTCTTTGCATTATTCGCCCCAAAATTATTCTGCCAATTTGTTTTTTGATACCCAAAATCATCTGTTAGCTTCCCTTTTTAATTCAACTCATCCTTGGTACCAATCAATCACATTTTAGCAGAGTTCGCTCCATTAGAAGATTCCCCAACCTCAAAATGAAGAATATCCATAGACTTCTAATAGAGTCTTGTGTTGATTAGCACCACTAAAAAGTTTATCTATGGGTATATTTGCTCTCCCAATATCCCTAAAACCATTCTTTTCATGCTTTGAATTGCTCAACAAAGTATGATAACGAGGATTGACAAAAAAGGGTTTTGTTGGTCGTACATTCGCTCAACCCCTCAACACCTTCAAAAACTCATGGACAACATCCAAGCATAGGATCTGCTAAAATTGGCATCTCACATTTTTTAACAACAAATCAAACTTAATGAAAACCCTCTAGATTTGAAGCATCCCTATTATTCACTCCCCTACCACTTGCCATCATTATTTTATCTAACTACTTTCTATAATTATTAAGAAAAAATGTTATCTCGGGAATATTATCAACTATATATAAGAAATACTATATATTAATGTGAATAAATGGGATTATGAAAATATATGTAGCACCCTACAAGGAAACTTAAAATAAATTAACCTAAAAATTCACTACGATTGTCAAACATTTTTTTTGAAAGGTTAAATAATAAGAGATAACATGGTGGAAGCGATAACTCACATACATACAAACAATCCATAAACATATTACATCTCTTAAGATTTTCATGGCATTGAATCACATTTATAAGTTTTATTAATACTAAATCTAATACATAACAAAATCCACATCATAGAATAACCATAAGTACAAATCAAATGAAATAATATACAATTACATAAGATGCCACATGGAATAATCCAAATGCATAATCATCCTCTGTACAAGTCATAGGGTATGAACAGCTCAAAGAATATACATCATGAATAAATACAACACCTCATATGATCTCCAGATAATCAAGTACAATACATCAAAATATGACCACCAAACATAAACAAAAGATTAGAATGAAAGGAACAAATGCACAAGTACATCCAATTGTCGAATCTCAATGGTATAAGAAACACTACCACCCAACCTCATGGAACCTAAATGGCCCAGTCCCACTATGCTAAGGAGATAATCTCAAGTCCCATATGAATATCAATCTCAAAAGTCATAACCGTCATCTAGGTCAAGGAAATCCTGATATCAATCTATCTCAAAGGTACCAAGACACAAGTAACATCTAAACCCAGAGGCAACAAAGACACTTAGGAAATCTATAATGTAAGTTGGAAAGTGTCATCGCATGAGCCAACTCTAAGGTTACCCTGACAACCTCTCTGGACTCTGATCCCCTAGTGACTCTATGCAACATTAGTATCCTTTCTTACAAACAAGAGAGACTAATGAGGCAAGGTCGCAACCAAGCATCCTCCCTACTCCCATCCTAGCCTGTACTAGAACTTGAGGCATGAGAGAGGTAAAATAAAGACTCTTGTTAATTCATTTTAACCCATTTAATGAAATGTTATCACTTATTATACTACTTAAAATGGGTTACCCTAGCAACCTCTTTAGGGCTCCAGCCTCCATTGTAAGCCACTTCCCAACATACACATAGATAACCTACCCTATGCTCATAAAAAGTACAACTCATAAAATCACAATAGTCACCTCAGTCCTATACAAGAAACTGGAAAGCACCAAAATATAACTGATCGAAACTCAAGTTACACAAATAAAATTACAATATTCACCTTAGTCCTATACAAGCAACTAGAAAGCACCAAAAGATAACTCATCAAAACTCATCACAAAATTATGTGATTGCATCACAATGGTTGGGAATAAAAGATCGTGACCAAATAACATACACAAAAACATCATAAACCAATCACCTTCCAAGCCTCTGGTATATATACCTAACTAGTCACAACTAGGTTAAACCAAACCTAGTCACAAAATAAATCAAACACTTCATCAAGTATTTAAAACAAGTGTAATCTCATAGTTCATTTGTTTTGAAATCATAAAATTTCAATTTACAAATGGTTTCAAGTTTCCATTTTCAAAATGTCACATTTGATAAAGGTATTCTAGTTGGAATAATCAAATGAAAAGTCTTAAGATCATATATTAATCATCTATGTCTTACCTAATAAATATATGGTCAAACTCAATCGAATAACAACCTATATGGGAAAATATCTTTCATCTAAATCCCTCAATAAAATCCATTTATAATATTTTTAAAAGTCCCCCTCTATGAATAAATGATCATTTATTATATTTAAGAAAAATCAAATATAACCTTTAATTATAACTATTTTAATTATGCCTAAGTATAACCTTATAAAAAAAACTTAAATTTGAAGGATTTGAGCAAATATGCAAATCAAATCCATGAAGCCCTCGAATACCTGCATGCAGAAAACCTATCACGGAGAAGAAAAAGACAAGAAGAAGCAAGGGTTTGATTTGAAAACATGAAAAATGTATATTCAAATGTAGTAGAGATTATAAAATACAAGGAGATCAATGCTTATTAAAGAAGATCAAAACTTGAAAAGGGTAACCTAATAAGTTACTAAAGGTGAAAGCTATTTAATAATTACTAATTAATCATTAAATAGAGAAAGCTAAAAAATTCATAAAGCAAAATCTTAAGAAAGGAGAAAAGGTAATTTAATAAATTAAATTAAATTAATCTTTTTCTCTAACACGCCCCCTTGAGATGAGCAGCAATGCAGAAAGAGCAAGGAAACTACAATGCAATGCTGAAAGAAAACTTGGGTCCTCACAACAAGGCCTGATCAAGTACCCAATCACAACAAAATCTCTGTGAAATGGATAAATAAAGAAAACCCAATGGGAAAAACTCTACTACAAAAAGAGATAGCTAAAAAAACTAGTGAAGGACGTAGAAGCCTCCAACTAGAGGAATGTCCCAAAAAATAGGAACAAAGAGTGATCATAAAGAAAACCACTGAAGCATGAAGAAGCTGCAAACTCTATCAAAAAGAAATTGTTGATCTGAAGAACCTCCTCTAAAATATAACCTAACCAGGTAGAGAAGACTGTAATCTATTTTGAATCAGGAGGCAAAAAAAGGCAAACAACTGAACTCAAAAATGCAGATAGCATAAAACACTTAAGCTTGAAGAGCTGATCAATTGAACCAAGGAAGGCTACAACCAAAGTAGGAATGAAAAGAAGAGTGTCCATATGGTAGACGATCCATCTCACCGAAATGAATAGGTATCCAACCATTGCAATCACCTAGTACATATGATCAAATATTGAATACATAGATCACTCCAACGAACTAAGGAAGCATTAGAAACTGTTGGAATTAAAGATAGAGTAACTAAGAGGGGGGGTGAATCAGTTACTAACAAAAATTAATCTCAACAGATCCCTTAGATGTCTTAAAGATCTAGTTACTACTTGTACTTGGTAAAAAAATGTTGTAACTCGGTAAATTAAACTATTACTTTCTTTTCAAGCATTTATACATGTAACTGAAAATAAAGTGATTACAAGAGACACCAGATTTAACGTGGAAACAAAATATGGGGAAAACCACCAAGTAACTAGTCACCAATTTTTCACTCTTTTGAAGTGAGCCCTATTAGGAGCCAACTCTATTAAAGGTTACAATACACACTGTTAGGTGTGACCCTGTTAGAAGATTTAATCACCCTGTTAGGAGTGGCCTTGCTAGAGGTCTTTAGAACAATTCAACTAAACTGTCACTTATTAGAGGATTTACAAAATGGCTGTTAAACCAACTCTGTTAAGAGATTTGAAATCACTGCTACAATGGTTAGAAATCAACAATGAATTGAACTGAACAAGATGCAACTGAATTTGGTGGTTACAGGTCTCTATTCAGCATCATTAGATCCTCCTTGATCAAATATGGCTCTGCTACTCCTCAATGATCTCTGATCATCCTTCAAATCTGCTTCCACAACAATCAGTCTTCATATTACATTAATTCCACATTCTTTCTCTTCATACCTTTTAAAATTTGCAACTTGACTTCTTATTTATACCATTCAGATTGTCAAGTCGGCCTATTTACATGTTGCATTTACCAATAAATCGTACATCAGTCAGCTACAGATATTACTCTGAACAAATAAATGTTATTTCATAAGACAATGAAATCCTTTACTAGCTGACCCTGCTCGGTAAATACTGCTTCTGGAAATTTCCTAAGTTAACCATCTTGACTCAGTTAACATTGCAATATCCTTAAAATCCTTTGGCTACCGAGTTTGCTCGATAATAACTGAATCCCTCAGTAAGAACTGCTTCTTCCAAATTACCTTAGATGACCGAGTGAGCTCGATAAGAACTTCTTTTTCCAAATTACCTTTGATGACCGAGTGAACTCAGTAAGAACTATTTCTTCCAAATTACCTTTGATGACCGAGTGAACTTGGTAAGAACTGTTTCTTCCAAATTACCTTTGATGATCGAGTGAACTCGGTAAGAACTGTTTCTTCCAAATTACCTTTGATGACCGAGTGAACTCGGTAAGAACTGTTTCTTCCAAATTACCTTTGATGAATGAGTGAACTTGGTAAGAACTATTTTTGTCACATTTTTTTCGATTATCGAGTGAGCTCAGTAAGAACTAAATTTCATTGATTACCTTAAAAGCTCGATAAACATTATCCTTTGCCTTGCTGACCTTCTGAGCTCGGTAGACACTATCCGATGACTGATATGACATTTGTGTGACATCAAAGACAACACACAATTGAACAATTGTATCCAACAAGAAATAACATAAGAACCCCCCCTAATGTAGACATGGTGAGGTGATAGGCAACTAAGAAAGTGGGCCAAAAAGAACTGCAAGTCAAGGAACCACAATCAAGATGCTCAAAAGAGTACATAATGTTGGAAATAGAGATGGAGTAACTGAGAGGGGAGGGGTGAATCAGTTACCACAAAAATAAATCCACAGATCCTTAAATGTCTATAAAATATAGCTACTGCTGATACTCGGTAACCACACAAATAAATGCTGAAACTTGATAGATGTTCTATTAACTTATTAAGCATTTAAAGTGATTAACATTCATGCATAAAGGAAATAACATGAACACAAGAGACAACAGATTTAACGTGGAAACCCAATTTGGGAAAAACCACCATGTAACTAGTTACTATTTTTCACTCTTCTGAAGTGAGCCCTATTAGGATCCAACCCTGTTAAAGGTTACAAAAACACACTATTAGGTGTGACCCTGTTAAAGGATTTAATCACTCTACTAGGAGTGGCCTTGTCAGAGGTCTTTAGAACAATTCAACTGAACTGTCACCTTGTTAGAGGATTTACAATAAGGCTGTTAAACCCACTCTGTTAAGAGATTTGAAATCACTACTACAATTTTTAGAAAGTAACAATGAATGATCTGAATATAATGCAACTTATCTTTGCTAATACAGATCTCTGTTCTGCTTCACTAGATCCTCTCTGATCACATAAAAGCTTTGTAGCTCCACAAGGATATCTGATCCTTCAAAAATTTGCTTGCACCTTCATAATTCGCACATACATCTTATCCACACATGCACACTTGAATTCGCAACTTGATTCTTCATATATACCTTTCTGATTATCAAGTTGGCCCCAAATACAAGTTAAAATTATTAATAATTATACCGTGAGTCGGCTACATTCATCACATAAATCAATTAGCCTTAATTCCACAATCTTCAAAAATCCTTTGCTAACCAACCCAGCTCGGTAAACACTGTACCATAATGATCTTTAGTGTTAACCAAGTGAGGCTTGGTAAACACTGCGAACTGTGCAAAAATCCTTCGGACATCGAGTGAACTCGATAAACACTAACTTTCCTTCGCTTACCTTCCCAGCCCGGTAAACACTAACTTTTCTTCGCTTACCTTCCCAGCTCGGTAAACACTAACTTCTGTCACAGTTTCCTTCAATCACCGAGTTAGCTCGGTAAGCACTAAACTTTCTTCGTTTAACCAAGTTAGCTCAGTAGAAGCTAACTTTATAGTGTAATATATAGCAATGCTCGGTTGACTTTGTAAACTGCTATGCTTACCTTCTGAGCTCGGTAGACTCTGTCTGATGACTAATATGACATTTGTGTAACATCAAAGACAACACTCAATTAACCAATTATATCCAACACATAAGTGTGTACTGAGGTGATCAATCTCAGACACATCATGAGGCTAATGTCTTAGAAGGGACACTCACTGGACAAAGGAAGATGGCAAACAAAAGCAAACATCAAACCCCCCATGGCACTTTATCAAAGTAGTGCATGTACAATAAGGCACAAAATATAGTGGAAACCAAGAATATAATTTGCAGGAGTGTCCTTAGATGACACTACTAGAATTAGAAGGCAAAGCAAGGTAAACAATTGAAACGAAAAAATATAGATGCAGTATGGAACTTTATCTCAATGTGTTTGCAAGAATGCATATAAATAATGTCTAAATAGACAAGAAGAGACATAAGACTAATACAAAAGATAGTACAAGTCCTGATGAATCATCTGAAGCAACGAAATCGATCCCCAGACCTGAAACAACCAAGATATCCACTAGAATATAGAAATGTAGAAGACTAAATAGAATGTGCCTGGAGTATAATCTAGAAAAACAACCAGCACCATTGGAAAGAGCTAAAAAAGATCTCTCCAATGATATTAAAAATTCCCAAATCGGACATCGGATGCTCAAGATATGTCCCCCGGAGTGCAAAACTGAACATCTAGCTTTGACTACCAAAATAGGCAACCAAACTACATCAAAACCCAAAAGCACCTACACCAACGCCTTCGTCTCAGAACCAATTTTTTGGCATATTTTTCGGATCGAAAAAATACATCTGTATGTTCAAGTTACGAAAAAAAAATTTGACAGGGCCCCTAGAAATGCAAAAAAAAAAAATAATAATTAATTTTTAAAAAAATAGAATAAAAAACACTGCCACCACCAGCAGAGCATCGACCGAGTAGAGAGAGGCAAAGGGCTGTCATGGAGCTATGTTGTGGTGGACCACTAGAAAGCTGCTAAGCGGTAACTACAGTGGTGACCGCCATGGTTCCACTACGGTCAGATAACCGCCATGGTTAAAAACCATAGATTTTTATATTTTTTGCAAATTTTTTTATTTTTCCACCTCATAACACGTGCCAAAGGTCGTACGGCTCTATCAGGCAAAAATTTTTGTCTCCCATATCAACATTGTCCAAAACAAACGAACTTTATATGGAAACAATGGTTTTGAGGCCTTTTGGATCCATTTGTGAGGTCTGTTTGGCCTCAAGCTGCTCCAAAAATTAGTGACCCCCCTATTTTCTTAGTAAAAACTTGAAAAACTCCATATCTAATCTGTCAAACTCTCTTTCTTTCTTTTTCTCCAAATACCGAATAGGCTACAACAAACCTGGCTCTGATACCATGAAGGATTTGAGAATATATGCAAATCAAATCCATGAAGCCCTCAAATACCTGCAAGCAAAAACCTATCACGGAGAAGAAAAAGATAAGAAGAAGCAAGGGTTTGATCTGAAAACACAAAAATTGTATATTCAAATATAGTAGAGATTATAAAATACAAAGAGATCAATCCTTATAAAAGGAGATCGAAACCCAAAAAGGGTAACCTAATGAGTTACTAAAGGTAACCTAAAGGTGAAATCTATTTAATAATTACTAATTAATTATTAAATAGAGAAAGCTAAAAAATGCATAAAGAAAAATCTTAAGAAGGGAGAAAAGGTAATTTTAATAAATGAAATCAAATTAACCTTTTTCTCTAACAACATTAAATAACATATTAATAATAATAATAATAAATATATAATTATTAATTTAAAACTAATTAAAAAAACATTTAATGATTTACAAAATATTTTAAAAAAAACAAAATTAAAAAATAACTAACTTAAACGCATTTACAACTCATAGGCTTTAATACTTACGACAACGTTGTTGCTCATAGTAGCAGCATACTACTGTAAGGCAGTACCTATTGCTATGGCAGTAGGCCACTATGTGGCATGCATGAATAGCCGCGGGGTTGGGTTAAACATTATATATATATATATATATATATATATATATATATATATATATATATATATATATATATATATATTACATTTAGTAAAAAAATATAGTTAATATAAATTTATATATAATTTTATTTATTTATTTTCTAGTACAGACCTGGATCACAACTTTTTTCAGTGAGTTCCTTTTTTATTTATAAAAAAGATAACAATGGTTTTCTCAAATCAATTACCAATTTCATATAGATTCGATTTTCGAAACAAACCCTAGCTATGTTGACAATCCAAACAAAATTTCACAACAAAAGAGTTTTCAATTAGATTTTTGTTCATAGACATTTCAATAACAAAGAAAAATAATTTCTTAAACAAGGATTTCAAACAAATCCCTTAATAAATCGAGATTCACAAACAAGCATGAAGAAGATAGAGGAAAGATTCGAAACAATCTACTATGATAATCTCAAGCACAATTCCTACCTCAATCTGATGGTAACCAGATGAACGCTTCGAGATTGCAAGAATTCTCATCTTCTCAAAACCCTTTCCAAAAATTTTCACCTTCAAACATGTATGTAGAGAAATGAGCTCTAATTTATTAATAAAAAACTTTCTCCTTTAGGGTTTCGATTTTACAAACACACAAACCCTTTTTCTTTATTATTTTAATTTCATGTGCAAACACTTTTGTGTCTTAATTAAAATAAATTTAATTTAATGTACTCTCTCTCTCTCTCTCTCTCTCTCTCTCTCACACACACACACACACACATTAAATACAAGATGTTTTAAAAATAAATTTATTAATTTAAATATAATAATATTTAGAGTTCAATATTAAAATGAAACTCTTAAAATTAAATATTATTAAATTAAATAAATATAACTCAACTTGATTTAATTATAACTAAAAATCACATCAGACCCACAAATCTAAATAAGAAAACCCATTTTAAAGAGTACTAAATCAAACTCAAGGGTTAAAATCTCAAATTCATGTCACTTGACAAATTTAGAAGGGTAAATAACTCAAATACATGTCCTACTTTCTAAGACAATTGACTTAGGGTTAGGATTTGGACTTGAGAACTATCTCCCCTCTTTACCATTGAGATACTGCGATAGGGCGCACTCATCTTGGAAATTTAGGGAAGTTGATGTCTGCTACCTATAATATGCATAAAAGTCGAACATGTACATATACATATATATCTAAACTAAATTATAGGCAATGGCAGGAGTGGTGCATCATGTAGATCCCAACTAGCAAGTGACTACAACTCCCTTCCTCACTACATTAGAAATGTCAAACATAAAGTAAAACATACATGTACACCATACACATGCAAGTATGGGGTAAGTAACCATAGAAAACCATATCTAAATCATCCATCTAACTATCATCATGAAACAAATAAAATCAGTATATGAACATATGAAACATAATCATCGAATGAATAAACATGAACATATGAAGTAACTAAGTATCAAGTAGCTCATCAAATATATAAACTGAGTATAAAATAGCATCCAATCAAATCAAGTCACCAAGTACTACTAAATCATAACCATAAAACTAGCCTAAAAGAATTTGATAATAGAACATGAAAGATAAACTAGAGGTAGACATTACAATAGAAAAATTATACACACACACACACACACAATATATATATATACACACACTATATTATCATAATAGACAACAAAACTAAATTGTTATGTTATAGAAGAAAAAAAAAAGTCTAATAGTAAAATATATTATGATCAAATAATAATAAAACCACAATATTGTCAATATTTAATTTAATTTAGTAAGTTGCTAAATTAGTAAATGTCATTTAGTTAAAAATTAGAAAGTGAATATAATCTTATCAATAACTAAATACTTTTTAGAATGTGATCTTTAAAATCTTAGGGACAAGATATATTCTCAATAAAACTCTTTAAAAAAGGTACGATAAGATCAAACCAATTAAACCAATCATATAGATACATATTATGTATAATATATAAAATTCATAAATAAATCTAATATCTTAAAAAATATGTCAATTTAGAAAAATAATTAATTATGATTGGTGAAAATAAGTTAATAATAGTGCACAACTCTAGATAGACACATACAAAAGCATAATTAATATCATTTAGTAAACTTTTTAAAAGTTAATATAATCTTATCAATAATTAAATACTTGTTAGTATCCCTAAAATCTTAGGAACAAAATATAATATCAACAAAAAATTTAAAGAACACTCTATAACACCAAACTAATTCAACCAATCATATTTAAGAAAATATTTTATATAGTATATAAAATTCATAAAAGACAAGAGCCTACAACGCAATGGTAACTTGTGAACCTCTCATGTAGGAGGTCTTGTGTTTGAATTCGCTAAACACATAAAAAATAAAAAATAATTACAACAAATAACAATAATTAATCTAGGCTTCGGCTATTTACCAATCCAAATATATATATATATATATATATATATATATATATATATATATATATATAATTCATAAATAAATTTAATAATTAAAAAATATATTAATTGAAGATAATTGATACAAGATAAATAAGGGGCACAAGCTCCAAAGTTCCTGCCTTTAATGTGATGGGTTTTGAGGTAAGAGTCAAGTCAAATTGTACATAAAGAAACTACAAGCTTGCTAAACACTATACATAGATTAAGTGCATACAAAATTTGATTTGGTGAAGGAACGATTAATGAAGAAAAGATTGCATATTATTTCTCCTTTGTGTGGTTTTCAATTAAATTAGGTGTTGATTAATATTAAATTGATAATTGATAATAGCATAAAGGTGAATGCATTGCTATTGTCTCTTTTGCACAACTTAGGACTCAGTTGAATGTTTCAATTTGGAATGCTAAATAAACTATACATAGTTTTGTTAGAAGCTTTTTCATATTCTTACATCTTTAGAATGTAAATTAACTATTGCATTAATCTGAAAATTAAAATTTATAACTAACAAAGTTGCAATTACAGAGGCTCAATCATCCCAAACCCTATCATGTTTCATGGATCAACGATGAGCATAAGATATTGGTAAGTGAGCAATGCCTTGTGAAGTTCAAAATTAGACATTACTTTGATGAATTTTTGTGTGATATGATGCCTATGGATTGTTGTCATATTTTGTTGGGTAGACCTTGGCAATATGATAGATGTGTTGTGCATGATGGAAGATTGAATCAATATACTCTTTGGGTGAATGGGAAGAAGAAACTTTTGTTTCCTTTTATTGAAAGTCCAGATGAGGCTAGTTGTATTGCGATAAAAGTTTACATGGTTAATGGAAAGCAATTTGAAAAGGAAGTAAAGAATAGTCAAGTTTGTTTTGCTATAATTCCTAGAGAACTGAGTGTTCGTAGTAATGACCGAGTAGCAAAAGTTGGTAATGATTGAGTAACAATAGATAGCAGTGGCCAAGTACTAGAAGAAATTACAGAATTGTTGAATGAGTATAAAGAGATTGTTGAAGAAGATGTACCTGATGGTTTACCTCCAGTAAGAAGTATAAGCCATTGTATGGATCTGATTCCTAGAGCTACTTTGCCAAACAAAGCACCATACAGATTGACACCTATAGAGAATGTGGAACTTAACAAACAAGTGCATGAATTGTTGGAGAAAGGATTGATTAGAGAAATTTTGAGTCCATGTGTTGTACTTGATGTGTTAGCACCTAAAAAGAATGGAGAATGGAGAATGTATACTGATTCTAGAGCTATTAACAAGATCACAGTGAAATATAGGTTTCCTATGCCGAGGATGGATGACATAATGGATTGTTTGAGTGGAGAAAAGTATCTTACCAAGATTTATTTGAAGAGTGGCTATCATCATATCAGAATCAGAGAAGGTGATGAATGAAAGACTACTTTCAAAATAAAAGATGGTTTGTATGAATGGTTGGTTATGCCTTTTGGTTTGACTAATGCACCTAGTACTTTCATGAGGTTGATGAATGAAGTTCTGAAAAGATTCTTGGGTAAGTTTGTGATTGTTTATTTGGATGACAGTCTGATATTTAGTAAGACTAAGGAAGAGCATCTTGAGCATATTAGACAAGTATTGCAGAGGTTGAAAGAGAAAGAGTGGTTGATTAATCTAACAAAGTGTTCTTTTATGGAAGAGGAGATTGTGTATTTGGGATTTATGATTTTAGCTGATGGTTTGAAGATGGATCCTGAGAAGGTTAAAGCAATTTTGGAATGGCCTACACTTGAGAATGTGGGTGAGGTAAGATCATTTCATGGTTCACCTAGTTTCTATAGAAAGTTCATAAGGGATTTCAGTTCTATTTGTAATGCTATGACTGAGACAATGAAAGGAGATGAAAAGGAATTTAAGTGGACACATGGAGCTAATAAGAGTTTTGAGACTTTGAAACAAAAGGTTTCTGAATTATCTATATTGGCTTTACCAGATTTTAATAAAGTGTTTCAATTTGAATGTGATGCAAGTGTTAGTGCAATAGGAGCTGTACTAAGTCAAGAAGGTAAACTTGTTGTTTTCTTTAGTGAAAAGTTGAATGATGCTAAAAGGAAGTATTCTGTATATGATCAAGAATTTTATGCTATTGTTCAAGCCTTGAAGAAGTGGAAACATTATTTGATTCCTAAGGAGTTTATGTTGTATATTGATCATAAAGCCTTACAGTACTTGGGGAGTCAACATAAATTGAATTAAAGACATATGAAATGGATTGAGTACTTGAAGAATTTTACATTTGACATTAAGCACAAGAGTGGAGTTACTAACAAAGTTGTTGATGCATTGAGTAGAAGACTGTAACGCCCCGCCAAGGGATCCAAAAGAATTAACCTAGAGTTTCACTAAGTTTGCTAAACATTTTTTTTTTTTTTTTAAAGTAAGAATGTATATCATACACATCAAACACATAGTAGCGGAAGCAATAACATGTAATCATCAACAAACATACATCACAAGTTACATTCCTTAAGGATCCCAAGACGTTGAGTCACATTTAAATTTAATTAATTCTAAGTCTAACAACTACCACATCCACATGAAAGAATAATAAGAAAGTCCAATGTCCATAATATACATTTGTTCCGAATGCCTCTTGGCAATTTAATTCGGAATGCTCAATCATCCACTGTACATATCACAGGGTATGAAAGGCTTAAAAGAATATACATATGTAAAGATAAAGATACATCATCCTCAAATCCATGATACAAAGTACCGTAAAATAAATGAAACTAATAACATACCTGATACATCCATACATCCATAATGATAAAACATCTATTAAAAAATCTAACCATCCATCATAATAATCCAAGAACATAGTGAAGGTAAATGCCAACCAAGAAAGCTCCAGCCACGGTGACCACAGACGGATCTCAATGGTAAGAGTAAAAAGCACTACCACCCGACCGCGTGGAACCTAAATGGTCCACTCCCACCGTGCTGAGGAGATAGTCTCAAGTCCCAAACAAGGTATCAAACACAAAACACAAGTACTCTCTAAGTCTGGGAAATCCTAAAAGTATACTAACTCAAAGGTTCCAACATAGATAAACATCTAGACCCAGAGGCACCACAAAGACACGTAGGAAACCTGCTATGCAAGCGGGAAAGTGTCATCGCAAAAGTCATGTAGAAGTTACCCAAGCAATCCCTTAGGAATCTCGGGTCCCTAGTGATTCCTGCGGCCACTAGTATCCTCTCGTACTGACGAGGCATACTGCGGAATGCAAGGTCGTAACCAAGCGTTCTCTCTACCCCATCCTAGCATGTACTAGCACTCAAGGCATGGGAGAGAACATACAATTATCTTATTAGGTTCATTTAAGTCAGTATTTAGGTGAGATGTTTTCACTTGTTAAAACAACTTACAATGGGTTACTCCAGGCAACCTCTTAGGGCCCCGATCCCCATTGCAAGCCACTTCTCGACACTACACATAGATAACCTACCCTAGGCTCATGAAATCACAAATCAAAGAATCATAATAAAATCACCTCAGTCCTATACAAGCAACTGAAAAAACATCATAAAAGATAAGCCACAAAAATTACATCAGTTCTTCATGAGCAACAGGTAAGCATCAAATAATAATCATACGATCACAACAGTTCTCTATCAGCAATTGAAGACATCAATGATAAATCACAAAATCCAATGGTTCTCCAATGAGCAACCAGAAAGTATCCCAATAATAAATCATAATGCTGATCAAAGACTCCAAAATGGTCAAGTCAACACATGACATCATCAATAACATAACAAACACTTTAGTCCTCTCAAGCGACCGAAAAGCAATCCAAGTATAACTGATCGAGACTCAAAAATGGTTATCAAATATAACTGATCGAGACTCAAAAATGGTTAAGTCAGGTATCTTATATACATACACTTCAACTTCATACCAGGAAACTAGAAAGCAACAACAAACAGTAAATACATCCATCATAGAGCATACTATCACCTTACCTTGGTTGGTTTGAAAAGATCGAGAACAAATCATCATAACCTCACATTCACAAACTCGGGCCTCTGGTAACAACCTAAACTGGTCAATACTAGAACAACCCCAAAACACAGAGAACACATAGAAAACATCAAAGTCTCACAGATTGGATTTGAAAGTATATTATTGAGTTAAGGTAAGGTTTATGTTCCAGTCTAACGTCTATTTCAAGTAAATAAGTTTTCACAACTACCCCTTACAATTAACCCATTTCTATAATAACTTCCATTTAAATCAACAATCCAAATCTACAATTAAATCAAATAATATTCATTATTAATTAACTTTAAATAAACTAATTTTAATTAAATTAATCAATAATTACTATTCTGATTACTTATTTTAATCCATTCACTAATTGTTAATTTATTAATATTTAACCAAAATTATTAATAAATTAATATTACAAAAAAAACTATGTTAGATACATTAATATTTAATTATTAAATATTAATATAGATTAAAATATTATTAATTTAAAAATATATATTAAAATATTTATTAATTAAAATTTTAAATAATAATAAATAAATTTATAAATAATAAATAAATTATGAAAAAAATGAAATTAAAACATAACATATTATATTCATACGTTTTAAGCCCGTCGGCTTTAAGACCGCCTGCGGTCTGCCGCAGGGCCTGCGGCGGCAGGTACCCTGTACCTGTCGTCGCAGTACCTGCGATGCAGGTACTATCGGCTCTACCGACAGTGGGGGTGGGTACGGGGTAATTCCCTCCCCCCCACTATAATGTATAAAAATTTATTTTATAAATTTATTTTATTTTTTTAAATACAATTTGTTTATAATAAATTTTTATTAATAAACCAATTAATTTAAAGATATATATAAATTTATAAATATATTAAAATAATTTCTTAAATATATATATTTTTCTTTTCAATTAAAAACTTTTAAATACGTTTCCTCCAAGTATTATATATACTATTTTTAAAAAGGATCTTTGTTTAATACATAAACAATCTAATCACTAAACATGTATAATTAAACATTTTATTTTATTTTATTTTTTTAAATTATAATTTTATTTTATTTTATAAATTTTTATAAATATAACTCGAATTTCCAATCAAGATTTTCTTTTCTTTTCTTTCAAAAGCTCTCCCTAGTTTAAATTGTAAAATTCTATCATCTAGAACGAGGGTTTCAAATTGATTTATTCTTCCAATTCTGTTATATAGATGAAATACAATATAGTATCATAAGGTTCATAACAAGAGAGCGAAAGGATCAAACAGTGAAATCCAGACAATTCGGATTTAAAATCCGCAAGCATGAAGAAGACAGGATTATCAAATTGCATAATTCAACCTGTTATCAAACACAAGACCCTACCTCAACCTGATGCTATTATGCAATCTCCAAAAACTGTAAGAGAATTCACTCCTCTTCAATAACCTTCTTCTGAAAATCTTCTTTTGAATCCACCTTCTGAAATTTGCTTCCAAAAGTGTCTCCCAAAATTTCTGTCTCCCCCAAATTCCTTGTCCAAATTCGTGTCCCCCAAAAATGAACCCCAAAGTTGTGATAAGGATTTTTCTCCTCAAATCGGGGCACTAATTGTGCGTTCACCCGAGAGGACTCTTTGCTCAACTGAGTTAACTCAAAATTATCTTTTATTAATCTTTGCTTTATCTTTTTAATGCATATTAAATGAATCATTAAATAACTTTATTTAATTTTTCCACTTGACTTCTATTTTTAATCTTTATTACTTTTAATCCCATGCGCACTTTATGAAATTAAAATAACATTATAATTTTCTCTTATTTTATCTTTTTAATAAATTTCTTTATTTTCAACACATGCTCGCATCATGCAATCTTACAACTTTTAATAATTAATATATTTTCACTTTTTTAATTTATTTTAGAAACTTAATTGATAAAATATTTAATTAACTTAAATAACAATAATATTTAGCATTTATTTAAAAATGAACTCTAAATATATTATTATTAAATTAAATAAATATTATAATGTTCTAAATTATCCTTAAACTTTTATCTCTAAATTTAATTCTTTTTATTTAATTAATTTTTCAATTAATTAAATATAATCAAATATTAAAATATCATAATAATCTTCTATTAAATTAAATCATTAATTAATCATTTTAATTAATTTCTTTTATATTTAAACTCATGCTTAGATCATGCGATCTAGAAACCTTTAATAATTTAATATCTTTTCCACTTTTAATTTATTTAAGAAACTTTTATTGATAAAATATTTATTAATTCAATTAATAATAATATTTAGCATTTATTTAAAAATGAACTCTAAATATATATTATTATTAAATTAAATAAATATTATCACATTCTAAAATTATACTTAAAATTTTTATTTCCAAATTTAATTCTTTTTATTTAATTAATTTCTCAATTAATTAAATATAATTAAATATTAAAATATCATAATAATTTTCTATTAAATTAAATCATTAATTAATCCTTTTAATTAAACTTAATTAATAGAAAATACATCAAGGACTCATAAAGCAACATACGAAAACCCATCATAGAAAAATACATACTAAAACAAACAAAAAGGGTTATAACCACGAAATAACATCATTTGATGCATTCGGAGGGTACTTAACTCAGATACTTGCCCTAATTATCAATTAGGACAATTGGCTAAAGGGTTTAGGAATTGGACTTAAGAGTTTATCTCCCCTCTCTTACCATTGAGATAATGCGATAGGGTACGCTCATCCTGGCAATTCAAGGAAGTCGATACCCGGTACTTGCAACCTGCATAAAATCCACGCATGTATAGACACAATATTCTAAGCTAAACAGACAATGGCAGGAAGTGGTGCATCGTGTAGATCCCGACTAGCAGGTGACTACGACTCCCTTCCTAAACCACATCAAAAACACCACACATAAAGAAAACAAACACGCACACCATACACATGCAGTATGGGGTAAGTATCTATAAGAAAGCACATGTGATAATAAACCATCTAACTAATCCTCATCAATAATTGAAAACATTGAATAATCATCATACATGCATGAAATATAGAGTACCAAATAATCTCATCATATAATAAATTGAGTGTAAAACAACATCTGATAATCTGAAAGTAATGCTACTAAACATCAAGTATAAAACTGGCCTAAAAGAGTTTGGCAATTAAAACAAAATGTGAACTAGGGGTAGGCACTACATCCACCCCCCCTAGACTTAAGCTTACTCCTGGAAGCGTACATGAATGATAAAACTAAGGGTCTCACTGTGTGGGTCCAATGGGAACCTTTCCCCTGCAGGAGGATATGTCTCCACTGAGAACACTCTTTGGGATTTATCCATATCACCAACCGTAGGTTCTTAAGCTGCGGGTCTCGGATCCAAGGGTTGAGGTTTCCTTTGAGGACAATGAGACACCTTGTGTCCACGTTGTCTACATATGAAACACTCTCCCTCGAAGCTCCTCTGAACTTTAGGTGCACTAGACTGCAAGAAACTACCCCCACTAGGATAAGGCTGAACACTCTGAGACGGTCGATCATACTGGTTGGGCTTGTTGCGATGAACCTTGTGATAGTTCCTAGCATTGGAACCATCGCCACCACACTGTGCTGGAGGATAAGTACCTTCCTGCCGTTGGTTACCCCCAGAAGGAGGTTTCCTATTGCCACCTACACCTTGATTACCCAAATATGGCTAGTAACGCTGGTGGCGCTTATTACGCCATGCATTACGAGCTTGACGAGAGTTCATGCTCTTAGGTCTATGCTCAGGTCCTGCCCGAGGTGCTCTATCATGGTCATGAATAGGAGGTAGGTGATCAATGATGGTCTGTAACATTTGCCTCAGCTCAACCTCCTCAGAGACAACTTGTTGCTCTCTACAGTACTCTTCCTGATGCTCACTGACATGCTCTTCCCTATTCCCATCTTGGATAGGTTCTTCATGGATAGACTCATGGACACTGATAGCTCTGTCTCGTCCATGGCTTTCACCATGGTCTGGGCTATGGCTTATAACAGAAGATGTTGCCCCAGATATCATCCTACAATAATATCCAGATACAAGATGGTATCATAAGCATACACATATACTTTAAATCAATTAGAGCAATATAATTCTGGTTTAATAGTAAACCAAAAACCATATTGATCCAACATGCGTCCTTACTAACAAATATAGAAATTGATCACCTAACCCTCTAAACAAAATCAACATAATACTCCCAAGGATAAACAAAAGCACACTACTTTAAAACATAGACAACAAATACATGTTTTACAAACAAGCTAGTTTCAATTTCCAATTTGCCTATAATTTTGGTTTAAGTATAATTTCAGTTTGAAGTCTAAGTGTTGAAGTATGAAAAATATGCAACTAACAATTTAAGTTATGTTTTAGTTCAACTAGTTCCAAGTTTTAGTTTGAAAGAGATACACATAATAGTTTAAAGTTTTCGTTTTTGTTCAACTAGTTAACACTAGTGGCATTCCAATATACCTAGAGCTCCCAATGTAGAAACTTGGGCTCTGATACCAAATGTAACGCCCCGCCAAGAGATCCAAAAGAATTAACCTAGAGTTTCACTAAGTTTGCTAAACATTTTTTTTTTTTTTTAAATTAAGAATGTATATCATACACATCAAACACATAGTAGCGGAAGCAATAACATGTAATCATCAACAAACATACATCACAAGTTACATTCCTTAAGGATCCCAAGACGTTGAGTCACATTTAAATTTAATTAATTCTAAGTCTAACAACTACCACATCCACATGAATGAGTCACATTTAAATTTAATTAATTCTAAGTCTAACAACTACCACATCCACATGAAAGAATAATAAGAAAGTCCAATGTCCATAATATACATTTGTTCTGAATGCCTCTTGGCAATTTAATTCGGATAACCCAATCATCCACTGTACATATCACAGGGTATGAAAGGCTTAAAAGAATATACATATGTAAAGATAAAGATACATCATCCTCAAATCCATGATGCAAAGTACCGTAAAATAAATGAAACTAATAACATACCTGATACATCCATACATCCATAATGATAAAACATCTATTAAAAAATCTAACCATCCATCATAATAATCCAAGAACATAGTGAAGGTAAATGCCAACCAAGAAAGCTCCAGCCACGGTGACCACGGACGGATCTCAATGGTAAGAGTAAAAAGCACTACCACCCGACCGCGTGGAACCTAAATGGTCCACTCCCACTACGCTGAGGAGATAGTCTCAAGTCCCAAACAAGGTATCAAACACAAAACACAAGTACTCTCTAAGTTTGGGAAATCCTAAAAGTATACTAACTCAAAGGTTCCAACATAGATAGACATCTAGACCCAGAGGCACCACAAAGACACCTAGGAAACCTGCTATGCAAGCGAGAAAGTGTCATCGCAAAAGTCACGTAGAAGTTACTCGAGCAATCCCTTAGGAATCTCGGGTCCCTAGTGATTCCTGCGGCCACTAGTATCCTCTCGTACTGACGAGGCATACTGGGGAATGCAAGGTCGTAACCAAGCATTCTCTCTACCCCATCCTAGCCTGTACTAGCACTCAAGGCATGGGAGAGAATATACAATTATCTTATTAGGTTCATTTAAGTCAGTATTTAGGTGATGTTTTCACTTGTTAAAACAACTTACAATGGGTTACTCCAGGCAGCCTCTTAGGGCCCCGATCCCCATTGCAAGCCACTTCCCGACACTACACATAGATAACCTACCCTAGGCTCATGAAATCACAAATCAAAGAATCATAATAAAATCACCTCAGTCCTATACAAGCAACTGAAAAAATATCATAAAAGATAAGCCACAAAAATTACATCAGTTCTTCATGAGCAACAGGTAAGCATCAAATAATAATCATATGATCACAACAGTTCTCTATCAGCAACTGAAGGCATCAATGATAAATCACAAAATCCAATGGTTCTCTAATGAGCAACCAGAAAGTATCCCAATAATAAATCACAATACTGATCAAAGACTCCAAAATGGTCAAGTCAACACATGACATCATTAAGAACATAACAAACACTTCAGTCCTCTCAAGCGACCGAAAAGCAATCCAAGTATAACTGATCGAGACTCAAAAATGGTTATCAAATATAACTGATCGAGACTCAAAAATGGTTAAGTCAGGTATCTTATATACATACACTTCAACTTCATACCAGAAAACTGGAAAGCAACAACAAACAGTAAATACATCCATCATAGAGCATACTATCACCTTACCTTGGTTGGTTTAAAAAGATCGAGAACAAATCATCATAACCTCACATTCACAAACTCGGGCCTCTGGTAACAACCTAAACTGGTCAATACTAGAACAACCCCAAAACACAGAGAACACATAGAAAACATCAAAGTCTCACAGATTGGATTTGAAAGTATATTATTGAGTTAAGGTAAGGTTTATGTTCCAGTTTAACGTCTATTTCAAGTAACTAAGTTTTCACAACTACCCCTTACGATTAACCCATTTCTATAATAACTTCCATTTAAATCAACAATCCAAATCTACAATTAAATCAAATAATATTCATTATTAATTAACTTTAAATAAACTAATTTTAATTAAATTAATCAATAATTACTATTTTGATTACTTATTTTAATCCATTCACTAATTGTTAATTTATTAATATTTAACCAAAATTATTAATAAATTAATATTACAAAAAAAACTATGTTAGATACATTAATATTTAATTATTAAATATTAATATAGATTAAAATATTATTAATTAAAAAATATATATTAAAATATTTATTAATTAAAATTTTAAATAATAATAAATAAATTTATAAATAATAAATAAATTATGAAAAAAATGAAATTAAAATATAACATATTATATTCATACGTTTTAAGCCCGTCGGCTTTAAGACCGCCTGCGGTCTGCCGCAGGGCCTGCGGCGGCAGGTACCCTGTACCTGTCGTCGCAGTACCTGCGATGCAGGTACTGTCGGCTCTACCGACAGTGGGGGTGGGTACGGGGTAATTCCCTCCCCCCCACTATAATGTATAAAAATTTATTTTATAAATTTATTTATTATTATTTTTTTTTAAATACAATTTGTTTATAATAAATTTTTATTAATAAACCAATTAATTTAAAGATATATATAAATTTATAAATATATTAAAATAATTTCTTAAATATATATATTTTTCTTTTCAATTAAAAACTTTTAAATACGTTTCCTCCAAGTATTATATATACTATTTTTAAAAAGGATCTTTGTTTAATACATAAACAATCTAATCACTAAACATGTATAATTAAACATTTTATTTTATTTTATTTTTTTAAATTCTAATTTTATTTTATTTTATAAACTTTTATAAATATAACCCGAATTTCCAATCAAGATTTTCTTTTCTTTTCTTTCAAAAGCTCTCCCTAGTTTAAATTGTAAAATTCTATCATCTAGAACGAGGGTTTCAAATTGATTTATTCTTCCAATTCTATTATATAGATGAAATACAATATAGTATCATAAGGTTCATAACAAGAGAGCGAAATGATCAAACAGTGAAATCCAGACAATTCGGATTTAAAATCCGCAAGCACGAAGAAGACAGGATTATCAAATTGAATAATTCAACCTGTGATCAAACACAAGACCCTACCTCAACCTGATGCTATTATGCAATCTCCAAAAACTGTAAGAGAATTCGCTCCTCTTCAATAAACTTCTTCTGAAAATCTTCTTTTGAATTCACCTTCTGAAATTTGCTTCCAAAAGTGTCTCCCAAAATTTCTGTCTCCCCCAAATTCCTTGTCCAAATTCGTGTCCCCCAAAAATGAACCCCAAAGTTGTGATAAGGATTTTTCTCCTCAAATCGGGGCACTAATTGTGCGTTCACTCGAGAGGACTCTTTGCTCAACTGAGTTAACTCAAAATTATCTTTTATTAATCTTTGCTTTATCTTTTTAATGCATATTAAATGAATCATTAAATAACTTTATTTAATTTTTCCACTTGACTTCTATTTTTAATCTTTATTACTTTTAATCCCATGCGCACTTTATGAAATTAAAATAACATTATAATTTCCTCTTATTTTATCTTTTTAATAAATTTCTTTATTTTCAACACATGCTCGCATCATGCAATCTTACAACTTTTAATAATTAATATATTTTCACTTCTTTAATTTATTTTAGAAACTTAATTGATAAAATATTTAATTAACTTAAATAACAATAATATTTAGCATTTATTTAAAAATGAACTCTAAATATATTATTATTAAATTAAATAAATATTATAATGTTCTAAATTATCCTTAAACTTTTATCTCCAAATTTAATTCTTTTTATTTAATTAATTTCTCAATTAATTAAATATAATCAAATGTTAAAATATCATAATAATCTTCTATTAAATTAAATCATTAATTAATCGTTTTAATTAATTTTTTTTATATTTAAACTCATGCTTAGATCATGCGATCTAGAAACCTTTAATAATTTAATATCTTTTCCACTTTTAATTTATTTAAGAAACTTTAATTGATAAAATATTTATTAATTCAATTAATAATAATATTTAGCATTTATTTAAAAATGAACTCTAAATATATATTATTATTAAATTAAATAAATATTATCACATTCTAAAATTATACTTAAATTTTTTATTTCCAAATTTAATTCTTTTTATTTAATTAATTTCTCAATTAATTAAATATAATTAAATATTAAAATATCATAATAATTTTCTATTAAATTAAATCATTAATTAATCCTTTTAATTAAACTTAATTAATAGAAAATACATCAAGGACTCATAAAGCAACATACGAAAACCCATCATAGAAAAATACATACTAAAACAAACAAAAAGGGTTATAACCACGAAATAACATCATTTGATGCATTCGGAGGGTACTTAACTCAGATACTTGCCCTAATTATCAATTAGGACAATTGGCTAAAGGGTTTAGGAATTGGACTTAAGAGTTTATCTCCCCTCTCTTACCATTGAGATAATGCGATAGGGTACGCTCATCCTGGCAATTCAGGGAAGTCGATGCCCGGTACCTGCAACCTGCATAAAATCCACGCATGTACAGACACAATATTCTAAGCTAAACAGACAATGGCAGGAAGTGGTGCATCGTGTAGATCCCGACTAGCAGGTGACTACGACTCCATTCCTAAACTACATCAAAAACACCATACATAAAGAAAACAAACACGCACACCATACACATGCAGTATGGGGTAAGTATCTATAAGAAAGCACATGTGATAATAAACCATCTAACTAATCCTCATCAATAATTGAAAACATTGAATAATCATCATACATGCATGAAATATAGAGTACCAAATAATCTCATCATATAATAAATTGAGTGTAAAACAACATCTGATAATCTGAAAGTAATGCTACTAAACATCAAGTATAAAACTGGCCTAAAAGAGTTTGGCAATTAAAACAAAATGTGAACTAGGGGTAGGCACTACATCATTCTTTGTTGACTGAAATGAAGGTTGAAGTTCTTGGTTTTGATGAAATGAAAGAGTTGTATGATTTTGATCCTGGCTTTTCTCAGGCGTTGAGAGAGTGCAGAGCACCAAATCTGATAGATCACATAAGTAAGTATGATGAGTATTTCATTCAAGAAGGCATGTTGTTCAAAGGTACTGTTGTGTATTCCTAAAAGTTCTATAAGGTTGAATCTGATTAAGAAAAAGCATAGTGGTGGATTGGCTGGACATTTTGGAATTGATAAGACATTGAGTTTGGTGAAGGAGAAGTATTATTGGCCACAAATGTATGAGGATGTTCAGAAATTTGTGAAGAGTTGTGGAGTTTGTCAAGTTGCAAAAGGAGTGAGTCAAAATACTAGTTTGTATACACCTATTATTGTTCCTGAGAAACCTTGGAGTGACATTAGTATGGATTTTTTTCTTAGATTTCCTAAGACAGTGAAGGGGTATGATTCTATATTTTTTGTGGTGGACAAATTTTCTAAGATGGCTAATTTCATATTGTTTAAGAAGACATCAAATGTTGAGCATGTTGCTGAAGTTTTCTTTAAAGAGATTGTGAGATTGCATGGATTACCAAGAAGTATTATTTCTAACAGAGACAGTAAGTTTGTTGGTTACTAGTGGAAGACTTTGTGGGAGAAGATGGGTATTAAATTGAAGTTTAGTTCTACATTCCATCCACAGACAGATAGACAGACAGAGGTTGTGAATAGAAGCTTGAGTAATCTGCTGAGATGCTTAGTTGGAGACAAGCCAAGCAATTGGGAAATGGTATTAGCACAAGCTGAGTTTTCTTATAATAATTCTGTGAAGAGGAGTACAGGGAAGACACTTTTTGATATTGTTACTAGAATGAATCCTAGAGGAGTATCAGATTTGAGAGATGTTGCTGGTGAAGAAAAGAGAAGTGTTGCAGGAGAAGACTTTGTTGATTTTATGAAATCTTTGCATAAGGAAGTGAAGTTGAGGTTGGAACAAAGTAATCAGAAGTATAAGGAGAATGTTGATAAGTCTAGAAGACATCATGATTTTCAAGTTGGTGATGAGGTGATGGTTCATCTAAAGAAAGGGAGATTTTCTGTTGGTACATACAGTAAGCTGAGAATGAAGAAGTTTGGACCTTGTAAAATCTTGAAGAAGTTTGATAGTGGTAATGCTTATGAAGTTGAGTTGTCTGATGACATGGATATATCTCCTATATTCAATGTTGCTAATTTGTATAAGTACCATGAGTCAAATGATGAAATTGTTGTACTTGATAATCATCCTAAGAAGCAAATTGAAGAGATTGAACATATATTGAACCAAAGAATTGGTAAGAGCACAAGAGGAAAAGATTACTATGAATATTTGGTGAAGTGGAAGAATAGACCAATTGAATATGCTATGTGGATTTCTCAATTTGAGTTGGATTTAGCTCAAGTTGTGACGCTTACATGATTCAGGAGAATTATTTCTTCCAACCCTAATTCTCTGATGTAGGAGCATCCTGGGTTGCCTTGTAATCCTACACCTTTTGTTCATTCTATTAGGTATTGCTGAGCACCAGTTTTCAAGTGATGCCAAGTTATTCCTTGGTTGTTGAGCTCCTTTGGTTGCCAAGCTCCTTTGGATGTCGAGTTACTCCCTTTGGCTGCCGAGTGATTTCTTCGGTTGCCAAGTTTATAGTGGCTGCCAAGTGATTTCTTTGAATGCCAAGTTCGTGCGAATGTCGAGTGCCTGTATTTTGCAAAGTCTTCATTTGCCGAGTAATCTGTGTCTGGCTCCAGTTTGGGTTGACCTTGTCTGCATTTAATTTTGGTATGGGTAGTTAATATTGATTGTGAGACGACTTGTGGCTTTCTATGTTCTAGAATGATCTGTAAGCCTTTTTGGCTAGTATAAATAGGGTGTTTAAGCTTAGAGTTAAGGTCGAGAGGAGAGAGCTCTTAGAGAAGATTGAAGGGTAGAATTGGAGAGTGCGAATTTATAGCTAGATCTTGGATTTGAATGTATTTTGTATCTGGCCATAACCCAGAAGGCCTTACAGTCAGGCATGTATGCTGAATATTTGAAGAATCAATAAAGTATTTTCGCTTCTCCTCTTTGTGGTTGTTTTTCTCTTGTTGTTTTTCTGCTATGTTAATTCGTGTAGGGTGGATTGGTTAGTTGGGTGCGCCTTTGGCCCTAGTTAATTTCCTTCTTGCCTGCGTCACTTGGACACCTTCGGTGACAATCACTCGGACACGTTCAATTTCTCGGACACCTTTGATCATGCAAACAACTTCAGTCATGTAGATGCCTTCGACTCAGACACCTTCAGTATTGGGTTAGTCCCTTCGACACACAGACTTCATCGTACTGCTACACTCATTGTGCTCATACTCATGTACCCATACTCATAATCACTAAGCATATGGCACTGGCTTCATTGAACATGTATCTCACTGTATATGAGATTAACTTGTCCAAGTAGCTAATATAGCTATATAGTGCCTCGATGTATGATGTTTCATTGTCCATCCATCATTGTACAAGTTTCACCATATAGTGAACAATCACCATACATGCTCATCACTCTCAACAATCTCCCACTTAACGAGGTATGTACTCATATCCATAGAGATAATTCACACGAAAATGTCTACCATTCAAACTTAACCTTGTCCATTTTCAACAACATCACATAGAAGTGCAACAACAAACTCATAACATCAAGAAAATAAACCCAAGTATACTACCCATGTACCATGTCCTTCTACTTACACTTCTAAATACTAAACAATCCTCCTGCTAAAACCTTCAACCATTCCAACAAACACATCTCTAATCACAAGAGATAACACCATCATCTCCATCTCTAAGTTTCCATGAGCACCTATAACTGATTAATCCATGCCAATTAGGAATGCAACATTGCAATATTATGAAGTATCCAAAAAATGATCAATGTATTCAGAACAAAGAAACTAAACCAAGATCAACAAGTCAAAGTTCCAACCATAGTCTCAGGAACATAAACATGACAACATGATCTAAACAATCTCAACCAAAGAGATTACATGCTCCATTTAAACATATCATAACATGTTAAATGAAAACATAAACCACACCATTATTAAAGATTCCATTGAGCCCTCAAGATGTCAACATCTCCAGTCATGTAAAGATTAACATCTCCAAACAGTATTTCAACAAATGTGAAAAGATCCTTTTGCAACATCAGAATCTTGCACCTTCAACATCTACAATACCAATGAAGATCAATTACTTCGTCATTGCCAACAACTCCCACTAAATAGTGGTGTTGAGTTACACATGGCATCTACGTCATTGCCAACATTTCCCACTGTACAGTGGTGTTGAGTCACACATGACATCATGACAAACATCTTCCACACGAAGATTGAAGTACTCTAACCAGTCATCATTAGATGACCAATTAACCAAATTAACACTCCTTGCATCTTCATCATCATTCTAAGAAGACTCAAAATCAGAAGAACTCTCCATTTTTTTCTTCTTCTCTTTGGAATCCTTTCGTATATGACCAATCTTCTTGTAGTTCCAACACTTTGCTTTGGACTTCTTCCCAGAGCATTTAGGTTTCATGTCCTTCTTGCTTTTGTCCTTCGCTCTGCCTTGAACGATGAGAGCATCCTTAGCCACCTCGAAAGATTTCCTTCCCATCTCCTCTGACAAAAAGTGCAACAACAACTTCATCCATTTTTAATTGGGTGGTAGTACTTCCAAAGGCCATCACAAAATGATCCCATGAATTAGGCAACGAGCATAGTAGTAACATGCAATGCTCTTCTTCACTAACATATACACCAACAAATGTTAGTTGTGCAATCACCATATTGAACGCGTTAAATGATTTGCCACAACCGTTCTTCTATCCATTTTCAAATAGTACAACTTCTTTCACGGGAAGAGCTTATTTACCAAGGATTTTCCTTGTTAAATATCTCCCAACTTCTTCCATAAAGAATGTACAATTTTCTCCCTGTGAACATTCAACATAGTTGAATCTACAAGACATAGGCTAATAAGTCTTCTGACCTTTTAATTTGCAAGATCCCAATCTTCTTGCTTCATGCCTACAGGCTTATTATCAGACACAACAATCCATAGATCACGATCAATCAATATATCTTCAAGTTTCCACAACTCAAAGTTCGTGCCATTGAACTTTTCAATCTCTACTCTCCTTGTACCCGCCATTTCAATTACCAATTAAACACTTTGCAAACTCCCACTAGCACCAAATTGAGACTGAAAACAACCCTACCCAACAAGGGTAACTGAAGCTCTGATACCACTCTTATTATGAAAGCTACTTGCTGAAAACTCCATCCAAATGCCAATTTACAGAGGAAATATAAAAGATTGTAAATCTACATTAGTACATTGAGATGCACAAGAAAAATGAGAACATTGAAAAATAAATGCACATAAGTTAAACACATACCATATTTAATGCAGAAAAAGAAACTTTGTATTACAGTAAACAATTTACATACAACAAACTCTGGTTTCTAGATAGGCTCACAAGCTTAGATTGTATTAGAATCAACTTGACTTTCACAACATTCTATAGCCCTCATGAATCCCACATATATTTATACATTCTATAATTCGTTATAGAATCTGGTGCATTAACTGTCAATAACAAAATGATTACTGAGAGCCTTGGAACTCATCCATCCAACGATCAATCATCCGTTCGATAGTCACTCCTTTAGGTATCAGACACCTCCAGTCACTTGGACACCTTCGGTCACGCGAATGCCTTCGCTGACGGTCACTCGGTCACTTGGACACATTCAGTCACATAGATGCCTTCGGTGATAGTCACTTAGACACCTTTGATCATGCGGACACCTTTGATCATGTGAATGCCATCGGCTTGGACACCTTCGGTATTGGGTTAGTCCCTTTGGCATACTGACTTCACTGTATCGCTACACTCGCTGTACTCATACTCACGTACTTGTACTCACTAAGCATATCGCACAGGCTTCATTGTACATGCATCTCACTGTACATGAGATTAACTTGTCCAAGTAGCTGATATAACCATACAGTGCCTCAACATACGATGTTTCACTGTACATCCATCATTGTACAAGTTTCATTGTACGGTAAACAATCACCGTATGTGCTTGTCACTCAATAATTATACGATTTTGTAAAATGATTTTTTTTTTCTTGGTGAAATGTATCTCAAGGAAAATTGTAGATGAGATTGGATTGATTGAGATGAGAATATGCTAAAGCACCGGAGGTAATTAAGCTATTTTAATGATCTTGTGCCATAGATAATAAATTAAATTAAATGGTCATATGATTTTTCTTTTTTTGCTAATTAAAGTGTTTAAAAATACTTTTTTTTTCATTGCTTTTTTGAGAGTAGTCAATACAGATTCAAATAAAAACATTATTTAAATATTTTAATTCACTAAAATTATAAACTTTATCAAATCAAACAGCCTTAAAAATTCTTGAAAGCTGATTGGTTCAAATAAATTGTTAGTTGGCATCAAACAATTCCAATAGTTCTAGGTAGGAAGGAACTAATAATTATTAATGGACAACCCAATACAATATACAAATTACAATAACATATCCGTACCGGATAACTGAATTTTAAATTCGTCATTTTAAATTTAGACATGGGGCTAAAATATTTAAATATTCTCCATTTTTTAAACAACCAACCAAAGCTTAAATTGTAGACATGCTAAGGTGACGAGTGATAAAAAACTTAAAAATAAAAAAATAGTGTGTTTTTTGTTAACATGACATCTTACTATTCTTAAAAGAAAAAACTCCTAATCCTCCTGAAATCTCAGCCGTAATTTTGGGCGCGGAAAATTCATACCTGATTGGAAAATATCTGAAATGCAAAATTAAAATCTTTCAGACATAGACGGGAGTTTCCGTGGCGGTGAGAGGTTTCTTTTTCAGAAACCGACTTTCTTTTTGTCTTGACATTTGTTTTTGATTTTTATTCTTGACAATTAATTTTTGTTTGATTTCATTGATTTACAACTTGGAGCAATAACGAGGAGACGAATATGTAGGAAATTGCTCGAGACAAATTTATAAACTACACTTTTAGAAACAAAGTTTAGAAGGAAAATTGGAA
This sequence comes from Cupressus sempervirens, assembly GCA_028749045.1. NCBI lineage: Eukaryota > Viridiplantae > Streptophyta > Pinopsida > Cupressales > Cupressaceae > Cupressus > Cupressus sempervirens. The sequence goes on along the minus strand of CM053784.1, from coordinate 8,504,232 downwards.
ACTTCATCATAGAGTAATAATATATATATATAGAGTTCGTTCTGCAATTATCTTGATTTCGTGCCGTTATCTTCAATTTATGCTAGGTACAACTGGATAAAGGTCATGACGACTATCCAGAATCAATCAGATGCGGCGTTGAAAGAAGCTGTTTTTGATATATCAAAGAAAGATGGTGATATTTTATATCTTGATCAGGACTTGGCTATAGAGCTCTTCAGGCCATTGGAAGAAGAACTCAAGGGTTCTTGTACCAAGGTATGCTTCGCCGACCACAGTTTCGGAGTGGAGGCAGCCCTTGCTGCAAAGGGAGCCCTGATGGGTGTTCGGGAAACTTTAAGAAAAGTGGAACTTTTGCATTTTACCTATAGAAGATCTATGGATGAGGCACTTCAGGTTATGTCAATATTTTCATCTGCTTTACTAAGATGTAGGCTGAGATCCTTGACTCTTGATCTAGGGAATTCGGGAGAGGAGGGCGTCAAAGCTTTTGTACCACTCTTGAAATCTCAGAAAACCCTGGAAAAATTCGAATTAGCTTGTGCTAGCGTGTCCAGAGAAGCTGCTAGAACCATTTGTGAGCTACTTCCATGTGTTGAAACTATTAAGGTTTTGCATTTCATTTATACCGAGTCAAAAGACGATGCAGCAGAGAGCATTTCAGAGCTTTTCACGAAATGCATTGCTCTAGAGAGTTTCGAGTTCTCAGGAAACAAAATAAGCATCCGCGGTGCTACGGCTTTAGTAAACGCTTTGGGTAGAAGCCGTGGGTTGAAGACGCTTTGTTTAGGAGATAACAGGTTTGGAAAAGCAGGCGGGGTTGCTCTGAGCAAAGTCATCTCTGGACATCTAGGTCTCACAGTAGTTATATTAAGCTATATGGATCTCCATGATAAAGGGGTGATTGCTATCGTCCGCAGCCTCAAGGATACAGCTCCATCTTTAAGTGTTCTTAAGGTTGGAGGAAATTATATCACTCGAAAAGCAGCTCCAGCTTTAGCAGAATGCCTTGCTGTAAAGAACTTGCTGACCGGATTTTTGCAATAGATAACCAACTCGGGGACGTTGGATCAGTTGTAATATGCAAAGCTATTTCGGAAGGTCATGATCAGCTCCAAGAACTTGATTTGAGTGCAAATGCTATGACTGGAATTGGGGCTAAGGCTGCTGCAGAAGCTGTTGCAAACAAGCCCTATTTCTGTGAGCTTTCTATTAAAGAGAATTTCATTTCTGAAAAAGGAATTGAGACCGTCCGAGATGTGCTGAGAAAAGGCATCAAGGGTGAGTCTGTACTTTCTGAAGAGCTGGAACAATATCAAAAAGGCAGTGACTCCGAGTCAGAGTAGAAACTGTCGGATGAGGATCTTTAGTATATATGCACATATATTAAGACAATTTTGGACAATCTTAATCCCATGAAGGTGTTCTTTAGTTTTAGGAACCACAGGTAATTCCTCCTTAGCTTCCCAGAGTTTCAAGCTCAGATTAATTTTACTAGTTTTCTCTTATTTAGTTTGTTTCTCTTATTTTATTTTGATATCTTCTGTAATGATGATGGGTTTCTGAGAAAACTATTAAGAAGATTAAGGTTGGCTTCTTTGGTCTATTAAACTGTCAAGAGATCTATGTGATTGTGACATATATGTTAATTTTAGAGTATTTGATGGTTTTTAATTTTATTTATGGACTATATAGCAAGGACTTATCTTATGGTTACTTTGAGATATCGGAAGCAATCATTTTAAGGCAGTTTAAACGTTATAGCTTTTTGAATTTCTTTATCTGTCTTCAAAGGGCAGTTTTTATAAGTATTATAATGAGAGGCCCATTCACAATCGTCTTCAGAAACAATTTTAGTATAATTAGTTTTGATGCAAAGAGCAAGCACCTCTCTGCTCAGCATCGTCAAATCTTAAGCATAAAACAAACACAGTCTCTTTATTCGTAGATTGCAACAAGAAACAAAATTTAATTCAACAATCTGCAGATAGACCATTTACATTCATAGCCTCTGAATGGCCTTTCTTGCTACATAACATTTTATTATATTACTATGCAAAATCTTGTTTGTCATAGTTGATGTTTTTTAATGTTGATGGTATTCTCTCAGGAGAAGATCTTTCTGTCTTAATCTAATATATTGATATCTTTCAATGAATCTTAATGCTGATATTTTATCATTTGCTGTTAACCATCCATTAGTGATCTTTAGTGATTATCTTTGTGCTCTATTTTATCATATTTGGAGATATCAAACCTTTCCTTAACTATATTATACTATGCGTTATTATCATTTTCCCATTTTTATATTTTTAATTTGAATATTATCATAAAATCTCAGTTTAAATTCGTATTTATTATTTTTTTTGGTTGATCGTAGTGATTTTTGTAATGGTATTAAAGTAAAAGCGTACATATAGACGTTCTAAATCTTGTATCTATGACCATTATAGCCCATAGTACCATCCAAATGCAATGCAAGTTCTGACCCAAAAAATTCATGGGCTGTAATAAAAGAACTCCCCATGCATTTATGCTTGTTTCACATTATTGTTATGAACACATATTCCATCAGGTAGATTATTATGATTGGGCTTTCATATTTTATGATTATAGCTTGAATCAGTATAATGGCAACTTTACCAATTTAACACTTTTTATCCGAACAATTGCTTTAATAACTTTTAATGCTGAAATCAATAATTATGCAAATGAACACAATGACACAATGATTTTTTGTGGAAACCCAATGCAAGAGAAAACCACGACAAATAATTGCTTTATATATACACTTGTTCTTTTACAATGTTTTGTAGGCTCCAACCTACTAGATGCTCCAACCTCTACGTTTATGAGCACTGACTCATTGGAAGCTCGAACTCCCACACTTTGTAGGCACCGACCTACTGGAAGCTCCAACTCCCCATTGCTGTCTTCGTGAGCACCAACCCACTGTAGTCTTTTCCACCTCAACAATGTTGCTTACCCAATTGATGATGGATATTTTAATTTCACAAATTCCTTTTTTCAACCTAATATTTATTTTTGTATAGATTCTTTAATTTTAGCTCACACATTTTCTTCTTGAAGGTAGCATTTGTCGCTGCACCAAAAGCTTGACTATTAATTCTCGATACAAATGTTGAGACTTACCAAGATCCACAATACAAATCTCCAAGGAGGTGCCACCAAGTCAACACTCAACAATCTCCCCCAACACCGGTTGAGCCTTCAGCTCCAACTGAAGGGAGACTTGAACCCATGACCCAAAGGCTCTGATACCATTTGAAGGTAGCATTTGCCATTGCACCAAAAGTTCGAACTACTGAGCCTTCAGGTCCAACTGAAGGGAGACTCGAACCCTTGACCCAAGGGCTCTGATACCAATTGAAGGTAGAATTTGCCGTTCCACCAAAAGCTTGAACTATTAATGTCTGATACAAATGCTGAGACTTATCCAAATCCACAGCACAAATGTCCAAGGAGGTGCTGACCACCAAGTCAACACTCAACACTTCTACCTCGAGTCAACTTTTTAAACAAAAATATTTTCTTCTAATCACACAAGAAGTTTTGATATACATGTAGCTTCCCTTCACTCTTAGTCTTTTCTATATAAATATATAATTTTTTTGTTATTCTTCCAACTTCTCTACATCAAATTTAGTAAATATAATATATATATATATTCTTTAATCTCGTTCTCCCTTTTCCACACACTGCTCTGTTTTGCTTTTCCACTTTCTTCCACTCGTTCTCTTATGCAGCAATCTGCTCCATATTCTCTTTCTTCTTACAGACTTTTTTATTTTCCTTATATATTGTTTCTCTGCCTCACATTCTTTTTTTCAACTTACACCTTTATTGTTTTCTCTGTCATATAACTCTCTTCCCATTCTTCTCCAATTGCTTTCTTTTTTAAAATGAAATATCTTTTGTTTCTACCATATTATGGCCCAAGTTGTATCGACAAGACCATTCTTGATAGGATTTGTAGTCGCTGATAGATTTGCATGAGTTGAGGCCGCATGTGTTGAGACTGTGGTGGTTATAGTGTGGGGGGTACATAAATGTAAGAGAGATTTTTTTTTCTGCATTGTCTTTGTTACCTTCTTATTAACATCGAAAAGCGCAGTGTGGGGTTTCATTTGACTTTAGAAGCAGGAGAGTCACATTTTGACACAGAGTCTGGCTGAACCTGTGTAGGCCAATTTTGGTTTGAAGTGGCGGAGACTTACACAAGCTAATCGAGTGATTTGTGTTCTCTTTACATTGCATGTTACGAGATTGAGGCTGCATTTAATGGGGAACTAGCTATGGTAGATATGAATGCACAATGCTAGGCAAACATGAAAATGTTGCAACTCCTTTGAGTTTGAGCTAAATGTCAATGTCGATGTATCAAGTCTTGGCAATTTGTCATCAAATACCGATAGTTGATAATGTCTACAAGGAAGTCTCTGACATTCGTATCGATACATAGTGGAGTGGAAGAATGTTTTTGTGATTAGTGTGCAAGGAAGCATACCGACAACCAAACTGTTTGTTTTGTGGCTGTGCTCTATGAGATGAGTGTGTGGAAAGGCCTAGCTGTGCAAACAAGTCAGATCAATTGCAGGGATAAAAACATGGGGATGATTGTAGTCAGCAAGGAGAAAAATTTAATACACAAATATCTTATAAATATCCTACAATGGCAAGTTATCTGCCACCGAATACTTGAAGCGTCTTTCGTATGTCAGTGATGGGAATGAAGTATTAAAATAGCATGATAGTATCACCTGATTACCATGAGAGAAATATATAAAGGCGATTGACTAATAAATGTAAGGACAATCACACCAGGTTGGTACATATCAGGGTCCACTATTATTAAAGGTTTTTTTAAATATAGGCATTAGGACAGCAACATCATTTAGAAGGTATGAATATGAATATAGTCGGGCTAATGTTTATTAAGTGTATATGAAAGTAATAACATGAAATATATCATTAAGGTATTATACATGTAAATAATTACTAATATTATATTATTAACATCCTAATCAATATTAACATTCTTATTTCTATGTCTATGTATACTAGAAGAGCTATTTGCCTTGATTTTTTCTGAGTATGTTCTTGCAGGAAAAAGGAGGATTGATATTAGATTCAGAGAGAGTTTGATACTCCATTATAAGCATCATTAGATGACAATCTCAAAAGATTGATATTCAAAGGGAGTCTAAAAATCCATCTGTGTGATTGTATAATTTGGGCCTATCCCCTGTTTATATCATGAGGAAGTGATGACTTCCAAATAATTATCACTTGGTTTCGTAGAAGTTATTGAAAGATCGTCAATGATTATCACTTGGTTTTGCAGAAGTTATTGAAAGGTGACGATCTTTCAATAACTTAATCTATCAAGATAGACATCTTATGATGACCGAAACAGATCAAGATAGATTATATCTTGCATTGTGGATTAAATTCCTTAAATAGGCCATGGCCTTCTATTATAATACACATCTTATGATGTCTAAGTAGATCAAAATAGAAGATTACTTGCATGATGGATTAAGTTCCTTTAAGAGACCATGACCTTCTTTTATGATAGACGTCTTATGATGTCTAAGCAGATCACAATAGAAGATTACTTGCATGGTGGATTAAGTTCCTTAAACAGACCATGGTTGTTCATATGGTAAACATTATGAGAATGTGTGTACACATACCTTCTGAATTTTTTTTTGATACATGTTGAATGTTATGTATGTTGATATTCTGGAGGCCAATTCTCATGATATGAAATGTAATATCAAAATGTTGAATATCTTTTGATTAAAGATATTCTTATATTACATTGAGGTAATATATGGTCATGTGTTTATCCTCCCTAGCTAAGAGGAGTGTTGATGTTGTAGCTTCAGTCGGATTGATGTGATCTAGATTTGATCCTCTATGGTTATTGTTTAGACATTATTGCATTTGATATATATGTATGTTGTTGTTATAATGTCTAATAACAATTAACTTACAATAACCAATATTGATTAATGTAGAGACATGTCTCTTCTACTCCTATTTATATACATTTGGATCTGCAATTTGAAAAACACATACCTACATAAGCAGTGCTATTACATTTGCAGTGATCCTTCGCTCTTCAACAAAATCTACTCAAAATTCTCTCTCTAAAAATGCAATTTTCTGTCACCTCCTTAAGTTGCCTCCCACCAAACTTTTCTCACTTACGTGCCTTTGGTCTCGATTGGGTTGCCTCTCTTCTCTAAGCACAACCACACTGCTATCTACCCCTTCTCTGTGTTGCCCCTATTAAAATTCTATCCAGCTCCACATTTTCACTTGTCCCTTCTTAAATCCTCGCTATTTCTCATGTATGGCAGCCTACATTGTAATGTTTCCCCTTTCGGACTTTACATGGTGTTGCTAGCGGATCTATAATAATAATAAATTTGCTATGGTAATGGTAACGCTTTGAACGGTGAAGTACAACAAAAGGGGTTTGCAATCTCCAAGGATGCGATAACCAGAGTTATGCTAGGGTTCTCAGCACAAGTGAGAAGAGTCCATGATATCTGTTTGACAAATTGTGAATGCGGAAAGGAAAAAAGCTTGTTAGGAACGATCATAATCATCAATTTAAGTTTTTTGCTCAAATGCTCTAAGGAGTCACATGGTACTGCAACAACTAAAGGAAACCTGGTAAGTGTTTGATAAAATGCCTCCCATGAGATGATTTGCATGGTGACGAGCTATTACAAAGTTGAACTCCCAGCATCTGCCACTGTCAAACAAAGAGTTGCTAAGGTATTCCATGATTGATGGTCTCCAATTTATGGTCCAAAATTATGTAGGTGATTTGATAGATTGTATTGGGAAGGCTTTGAGGGCCCGTTTGGTTGCTGGAATTAACCTGGAATAGGGAAACAGGAATAGGAAAATTGGAATAGATCTATTCCAATTTTGGTCCAATGCAAGAATAAATCTAATTCCAAAAAATACCTGGAATTCGATTTATTCTCATTTTGGGCCAAAATTGGAATAGATCTATTTCAATTTTCCTATTCCCGTTTCCCTATTCCAGGTTAATTCCAGCAACCAAACGGGCCCTGAAAGTCTTCATTCAAATACAACTGACAGCCAAGAGTCGATTTTAGAAACTGGAGCTATCAATTTTGGGGGAAATTGTGTTTAATGTTGTGATTGGAGCTGCGATTGTCATTGTAGGCATGCATGCTAATTGTTGAATCATAAATCATATGATCTGTCTGACAGAAACTGCAAGGACATGTCTCAGTGTATGCCAACTGTTCAATATTAAACAAGCAACCCATATTATTTGATGGAATGTTTCAGAGATGTGTTTCACAAAGAACATAATGATTGTGGGATACTCACCAAATACATTTGCTGACAAAGTTTTAGAATCTTTTAAAAATAAATGTGTTTGACAGATGTGCAGTTGGATCCTACAACCTTAGCCACATTCTCCTTATTTTGGTTTGTATTAGATGCTTTCAAAATTTTCTGTGGGCATCCTTGGAAGTTAAGAGATTTTTGTTTGAAAGATCTCCTCGAATAGATGGGTTTCACGAACAAAATGGTTCCAGCCTATGCAAAAATGGATTCTCTGACAAAAGCTTTAGAAATAAATCAACAAATGCAATGTGTTGATGATGATACTTTTCCTATGATGTTGAAGCCAAAGGCTTTGAGTTAATTGGTAGAATAATATTGAAGCTTACTTAGGCTTCAAAGTTTGATTTGTTTTTCATGTTATGATACTGATGGGTGTCGATAGTCAAATTAATATGTTAAAACATTCTTGAATATCATCAGCACGTGATCAAGAACGCAAGATAAATAATTCACAGTTAGGGTTGAATTCAAAGGTTATCAAAGATGAAATAAATGAAGATTGAAAGCCACTTCGATAAAGACTACTCCAAACAAAGACAATATCCTATTTTCTCTTTTATGTTATGGGCTTCAAATTATGCGTTTTTCACTTTTGGTCAAGGTTAAGAAGTTGACTACTTTTGCACGAAATTTGTGAAGTTCATAACCTTGTTTCAAATTGTGCAAAAATGAGTTCGTAACTAACCCGAAAATGGTTAGTTATCAAAAAGATGCCTATTAATTTAAGGCAATTTGTAATGTAATTAGGGGAGGAACTCTTACAAAGGGGAAACTACAGTGAAATTGTTAGAAATGTTTTGCTTGAGATCTTGTATTCAAAGCTTTTGAACTTGATATTTTCAAGAGGACTTTAATGAATGCATTTTAGTTTGTATGTCTAGATGTGTTAGTTGAGTTATCATTACTGATTAATTGTATGTTGAGTAAATAATGCCTTTGTACATTTATGGAGTCCACTGGTTTCCAGTCCATGCTACATGTAATTAATGAATTGCAAGCAAGCCTTGGTATCTTGGTCTGAATGCGAAAAGCTAACTCATTTCCTTGTATGTTGAGATTTTTTATCTTTATTTAATTATCACATATTCAACTCATTATGTGCTCAAATCCCCTTGGACTCTGCCCTTCATCGTGAACCTCAGTTAATATTCGTATGTCTACTGTTGAGGTTTACATTTATCATCTTTAGTTCTGTCATATTTCTTTTTGTACTCTCAGGTGAAAAGTACACAAAATCTCAAATACATCGATTATACAAGAGAGCTGCCCCTCTCAAATGCAGAGGAAGATTATAATATGATAGTGATCAATTGCTATCTCTCCAAAGGTTGGCATAGTTGTTGCTTTTCACAGGGCAAACAGGGTCATTTTTGAAGATTATTTCACAGTGACAAATTTGGTTACCGACACATGGTTTGTTGTAAAATTGAAGAGCAACTTGTCTTTTATTATTTAATATAATTGCATGCATTGGCTGTAACGTACTTCTTCCAGCTTTCTGTAGCATCTGCAGAGATCAAGGGCACACAGACTCTTTGGCTTGATATATTGTTATAGTTGCCGCTTTTATTAGTCCCTGCTGGCCGATGGGGACTAATGTTTTCACGACACTTTTTCAATTAACTCATGCCCTGAGAGTCAGGAAAACTGAAAAACAATCCCATAAAATTCTGTCCTGCTTTTACATTTTTATTTACTATTATTTTTTCAGTGAACTTTCATGCATTTCTATTGGTTAGGGTCCATTCTCTGGTAGTCTTTTCTTTTTTGTTTGCATAAAATTCCACTTAAAAACGTTGGCATTCCACCTGTTGTATGCACAATGTACAGTATGTGCCTCTTGCATGCTTCAATCAATGTAGCTAGTGGTGGCAACCGAATGATGCATTTCACTGTTTCAGCCAAGTTCCCTTTGTAGACTTTAGACGTGGCATGTCTGCTGGTGGTTTCCCATGAATGACAAAGGCATTCATAGCCTGCACAGAAATCCATCCTCACTGCTATCAACCTGAGGAGTTGACTTCGCGGGTGCCATCTCATTCAATTCAGGGCATTACGTTGACATAACCATGTCGAAATTCTTCCTGCACACAATATGTTATGCATAGGCTACCATTTTATTTTCTCTACAAGTTTTTATGCTTCTTTTATCTTTGATGTATTTGGTCTTTTATCAAATTTCAAATTTTTTATTGGACTTGATGCTGCTCTATTTTTGCACAGGATTCAGATATAAATAATCTTCAAAATAAAATATTTTTAATAATGTGAAACCTCTGCAATTCTTTATGTAACCTCTGCACTACAATCTCTTAGAAAAAGAAAGTGTTGTTTTGTTTTTCTGTTCATTGCAATCGTTTGTATGAACCCATTTCATTTTAAGCTTGAAAACAAAGTTAGGTTTGACTGGTAGAAAAGGACAGGTTATAACTAAGTAAACTGCTACTCTTTCCTCTTATCCTGTTGCTAAAGATGGTTGCTCTGATGCTGTTACTTGCATTGGATCTGCTTATGTATATGCTCCATTTGATGCTAAACAACTGCGAGTGCTGCTTCAATAGAATGAACCACCACCATATGTTGTCCATGGTGGATCAAGCACTTCATCTACCAAGTAAATTTTCTATGCCTTTTCCTCTTCTACCCGCTACCTATTAAATAGGTGCCAAGTTTAGTGCATGATATTTGCAACATTCAGAAACAAGCCATGGCAAAGAACCAAGCTGTAGGAGCGAAACAGGCCCAACTAAGAAATCTGTATATGACACTTGTCATTGGGCCTCTTCGGAAGTTTCTTCTTCCTCACAATCCATTCACATCTCCCGCGAAACTTGCCACAGGGACTAGAGCTACACACAACCCTTGTTTTATTTGAGATCGTTATTGTAGTTTGTTCTTGATGGCATGAGCATGTATTGAAGAAGACAAACATTTTCGTTGATGCTTGAAAGGTCTCACTGTTTTTGAAGTCATTCACAGTCTAATTATAGTTGCTTCTTTACTATATCCCAGATGGTAAGCATTGTCTTTGGTCAGGGTTTAACGCTGTCTTTACAAAAGATTGTTACCATGATCACTGTTCATGATAGACATTGATTACAGCACACATTAATTTGATTGACTATTAGTCTTCCTAATAGTTATCACTCTTTTAATCACTGCTTTCACTTACTTCAAACTGCATGTTTTTTGTCCCAAACTTGGCCATTTAAATTTATGTCCATTTACAACTTACAATTGACTATGTATCTTGACAGCAATGATATCAACAATTTCTCTGACCGGCTTTGACGTCAATGACAATATCTCATCAAAAACTCCTATGCAGGGTTTGGACTGCACTTGTACGTGCAATTTACTTGGTCTCTGTAACGGTCCCTTGTGCGATCTCTTAGGGTTTTGGCTAATTTCAATTGCAAGAGACTCTTTCTAACAATATCTTATAAGATTATACTCCATGCTCTAGTTTGTCACAAATGTGTCCAACACATGATTTGCAAATGTATATGAGCAATATCCTTATTTTATGCATTTGTATTGAAACGATAAATCAACGTAAATATCTGCTATCCTGATGCTAATCTGCAATGGTTATATTGCTAAACAATAATTTTGATATGAATCTCTAGTTGATGATGGTGAACTCGCTATATGGGGGTGATGGTCCTTAATCAACAGTATTATTTATATAAACATATATTCTAAATGCTTTATTCAATACGATCCATGATATCATAGATATTGATCTGCAACTATTTACTAAGACCTGCAAACAACTTACGAGTCACTATCAAATGTATTTTAACTATGATCCCTATTATATTGATCTGCAAATTGATGCTCAATGCCAGACTTTGACTTAGTTCACGGTTGGATACGAAACTGATCTTTAAGTTTTAATGCAACCTCTAATGTCTCCGATGATCCAATATCTTGTCTCAAGGAAGGCTCAATACAATAGCCAATCTGGAATTCTTATCGCTTTTTCTGATTAGGACTCTATGGTTGTGTTGCACATATGGGAAGCTATACCTCAATCAGTTTGTTGTTCCTGCTATGAATTTTATGATAGTGAATTCCCATGGATCTGTTTTCGTTTTATGATGCTGAATGTGTGTATCTGAGCCTTATGTGGCTGTTGCTCCATCTTGATCAATCCAAATATGGGTATGAAGTAAAATAAGAAATGTTCAACGATCATGATTGGAATGACATTGATCCTCTTAAGTATATAATGATTGGAATGACATTGATCCTCTTATTGTACCTTTCCATATGATGATTTCTAATTTATATAATCCTTAATCGATGTTTGTATATTACTGATTATAATGACTGTGCTAACCATAATTGAAAACTTAATTGACTGGTTGGTTAGCTCACTGTACATTCATCTCTTTGGCAGCAGAAGCGTATATCTGCTCAGTTGACTGGATATTTAGTCTTCCTTTAATGATTTTTAGTGAATTGTTGGAGCTGAAATTGTATCGCTGAAGGAATTTATTTTTGAAGTTCTATATTTATTTGCTATTTAACTAAACTCTTGTTTCTATAGAACAACGGTCTTGTATGTTATTTAAAGTTTGAACTACAAATGAAGTTTGATGAGTACTCAACATATTTCTACCAACCACTCCATACAAATTAAATAGCGCTCAAGATTTGACATAAATATGTTTAATGTCATTTATGCATATGATATTTGTTCTATGGCTAGATATGCAAATATGTACAACAATATAAGATATAAAGATGTAAAAGAGTAAATACTTGAACATTGCATTGAACATAAATAGTTGAATTAGAAAATAGTCAGCGTTGGGACGTCCCCCCATCTTTGGCGAAGGTGGCGGAATTTGGTGGTGCCATTGGGGATGGGGGGAGGACGTCCCCAAGTCCCCAATGCATTTCAGTCTCTGAGATGTGGGGGGGAGGGAATTTTAGAGCATCTAAAAAAGATTGAGATTATTATTCAATTTGATGTTACTCTCATCTAAGTCCTTTTTCAAAATTTTAATTTCTTGACTTAGTTTGATACACTCCTTTTGCATTTAGATTGTCTTTCACATCATTCTCAACTTGTTTGGCTTCTTGTTGGACATTAATAAATTATCATATCTTATCTAGTTGAGTTTTTATATCTTCAAGGGTTTTTGAAATTTCTTTAATCCACATCTTACACTTATTGACTCTCTCTTTTAGTTTCTTATTTTGTTTGTATGCATAGTGTAATTCTTCCATGACATCTACATCTTCCTCCTCACTAGATGACTTATCAATCTCATCTTCACTACATGGCTCGTCAACAATTCCATCTTCATTACTTGCCTCATCAACACCTTCATCTACGCTGGATGTTTTCATCTTCTTCTTGCTTGCTTGTTATGGCCAAAAAGAGTATCTCATCTTGTACATCATCACTCTCTTATGATGAGTTGTTTTCTTTCTTCGAGTAAAAACTCTTTTTGTGCTTGTGAAACTACTTTTTATGATTGCACTTTTTGTTTTTACTTTGTGTACTCTTCCTTTCATCATCATTGGAGTCACTACTGTTTATGAGACATTTTGATGCATAATTTCTTGCTTTTCCACAGTTGAAACACTTGAATTTTCCTTTACCGATTTTTCCTTTGTTCTTTCCTTTACCCTTTTTCAACTTTCTTTTGTAGTATGACTCTACTTCATCTAATTCACTACTTGAGCTATTGCTGAAACCATTCTTTTTATACTCCCCTTTCTTGAATGCTTTGAACGCTATTTCCTTTGTAGATTCTTTGCCTTTGATCCCCATTTCATGAGTGGCAAGGATCCATAATTTATCTTTTTTCAGCGAGTCTAGATCTTTTCTTTCTTCGATTGTAGGTACTTAAGAATCAAATTTCATTGGTAAGGATGTCAAAATCTTTTTCACCAAAAGATGCTCCTCCACATCTTCACCAAGGGCCTTTATTAAATTGACAACTTCATCTACTCAATCAAGAAAAGAGGTTATGTTTTGATCGTTATTTATTTTAAGGCTTGAATACTCGTTGATGAGTTTGGAGTTTGGCTTTCTTCACATTATCAGCTCTTTCATAAATATTTTTCAACTTGTCCCATATCTCCTTAGCATATTTGCAATGCATAACTCTTGCAAATTTTGAATTGGCAAGATTGCATAAAAATGGCGTGTTTTACTTTGGCATTATTTTCACTTCTCTTTTTGTTTGTATTTGTTGGTGTTGTAGCTAGAGGCGTATAACCATATAACACTGAATATCAAATGTCAAATTTTATAACATTTAAAAAAGCTTCCATCTTTATATTGCAAGATGCATAATTTGTCCCATCAAAAGTTGGTGTCTTGTTTGGAAAACTTTTGACCATTGGGCTCTTTCAATCTGCCTTCAAGCGGTTAAGTTTTATAGTAGGAACCTTCTTTGATACTAATTGAAGAACACATGATTATATTGAAGGGTGGGAAGTGGGGTGGTGAATCAATATAATTATAACTTTTGCAATTTTAAATTCTACACAAGTAGCTTCAAATACTGAAACAAACAATTATAAACACTAACACAATAATTCAATGTTTATGTGGAAACCCAATGTAGTAGAAAACCAAAACTAAAGAAAACCAAAACAAAATAATCACTCTATATAAACTTGTTCTTTTACAATGCTTTATAGTCACCAACCTTCTATAGGCTGCAACCTCTATGTTTATGAGTATCAACTCACTGTAAGCTCCAATTCCCATATTTTATAGATACCAACCTACTAGAAGCACCAACTCCCACTACTGTCTTCAAGAGCGCCATCCCATTGCACCCAAACTGCTTTTTGAACTTGATAGTGTTGCTTATTATCCATGTATAAATTCTTTGATTGCATTATATTAGCCTCTAGATATGGTATTTTTTTTAATCACTACACATACTCATATACAAAGAAATATGAATAAAAAATTTAATCTAATAATATATTCTCCTTTTTTGGTACTCCTTATTCTTTTCTTCTCATATTTTCTCTCCTTTGTCTTTTTTTCTTTTTCACCACTCCTTACATCTATATGTATATCTTCTTGTACAATTTGCTTACTTTTGACTTCCTATTTATATCACTCCTCTCTTTTTTCACTTTAAATAATCTTATTTTATGCACTTTTGTGGGTCATGCATAGATGTTTCCTTTTGTTATGTGTTTCTTTAAGGAAAACATATCACTTCAACTTTAATCACAACATTAGCTTTAACAAAACCTTGAATTACATAATTTAAACCAACCTTTCTTTTAAATACCAATTTCTCCAATATTTGTTTGGTCTCAATAGGCTTTTGTGTAATCACAATACTCCAATGAAATCACTATCCTTAGTTTGAATATTGGAATCATAGATGGTCTCTCATTATCGTCATTGCTTTATTTGGTATATGCCATTTATATTGTCTTCTATGTTGTTCCAATGTTCCTTCAATGTATGGTTTGAACCAGATGTCTCTTGTTTTCATATCCTCCACTGAGTTGTGCAACTTGTTTGCAAATAATATTAATTTTATTGTAAATAACCAATACACAATTTGTATCCATCCAAAGTGGCTACTATTGAATCTATTATTGCTGCAAACTATGTTTTAATTGCATCCTTAATATTGTTGTATATACCACTTTGTCTATGGATACATGTCACTAAAATTGTCACTATTTTCACTGTATTACAAACAACTTATAATTCCATCTTATTAGGTTGTGTAGATTTTGCTTTATACTATCACATGGCCTTCCATATTTTTTGTTCTTTTTCTTTGTATATTCTTTTGTTGTATGTTAATCGCTTCTGGAAACACATGGAGTCTAGTCTTTCTCCAATAGTTATCTTTGCCATAGTTGTTCGAATCATGTATTGTCTTGCATGTCTCCTTCCTTTTTGTGTATGGGATGACTAGGATGAAATTTTCCTAATGGCATATGATCATCTTTACTTTATTCTTTGTTCACTTGTAGTATGATAATTGACTTCTTATCTCCAACACTTGGTAGTTCAAACTTTCTAATTTAAGTTGCTTCTTAATCAGTTGGCGATACAGACACTATTAGTTGAATTTTTTTCTAACTCTTGATGGTACCTTTATAGCCGTACATGAAAGAGTTTGATAAACTCCTGAAATATTGATCACTGACACGATAGTAACCTTAAGTTTTATCAATGCATGGGTCTATGGTGTGGCATACTCTCAAGATTGGTGCTCATTTAGTTAAGAGGGGTCTTTTTTGGATATGTAAGGGAGGCTCTAAGGCTTTGTTTTGGTCCGATGCTTGGGATGGATTCTCCTCCATCTTATCTGCGTACCCTCATCTTCAGACTCTTTGATTATTTTCTAGCTTTTGGATGGGATAAAGTGGCTCATTAGAAGACTCCTTATCAATTGGGACTTCTTGTCGGTTATAGATGGAAGCACTCTTTAGATTGGCCTCATGGAGGCACAAAGGTGAATCACTAGGAGCTTTCTCGGATTTTGGCCTCTAGGGTGTGTTGCTTTCCCCTAGGACCATATGTTTTGGCTTGGGGAGGCACCTTGTCTGGTAAATATTCTGTCTCTACTAGGGATTAGGAGATAACTAGACAACTGTTAGGGGATGCTGAGGTCTCTTGGTGGAAACAAGTTTGGAATAAATTTTCTTGGTCAAAGTGCAATTTTTTCATGTGGCTAGTGGCTCACAACCACTGCCTTATGTGGGATAATCTGATAGAGGGCCACACCACCCTTACTCACTCACAATCAAGAAAGCAACAATATAGAGACCAAAAGAAATAAAAAAAATGCTTCACAAGAAATTTTATTATACTTGAAGATCCTTACAACACCCACAAGATGATATCAAGCTTCTCCTTGAGCTTCCACTTCTCAAGCTACTCCTTGAGCTTTTACTCCTCAAGCTTCTCTTTGAGCTTCTACTCCTCAAACTTGATTAGAAATGTTCATATGCCTTGCTTAAATAGGCACTTAACACCCCATGCATGGCTTATCCACAACCTTATAGAATTCCTCCACAACCTTCTACAACTTCCATAACCTTCTAGAATTACAACTAAGCACCACCATGTGGCCCAATTAGAAAATTACATTTCTTTTATGGATCACAACAAATATTAAATGCAAGATTTAAGAAACTTTCCACAAGCTTCTAAGATGCCACCTACACACTTCAATTAATGTAATGACAACTATATTTTTTTTTATTTTTCTATTTATGCCACCTATGCACCTCGAAAATAAAAATCCTCTTTTCCTTTCTTTTCTCCTTTTTATTTTTTTATTATTTCTCCTCTAATTTTCGTCACTTTCTCTCTCCTCCAGATTTTTTTTTTTTAAAATTTTTTTTTTTTTAATAAATTTTTTTCAATAAATTTTCCATGCAAGATGCTCCTGCATCAGACTCCCCCGGTAGATAGAAAAGTGTGTCCCACAGTTTGACGTCAAAAGAAAGATCTACCACCGTCTTCATCTTCACCAAAGGCTTCCACCTCAATAGGGACAACAAAACCGCCATGCAAATCTTCCACACCAACATCTCAACCATCCAATCAACAAGCTCATGCACAACAATAAACTGAACATAATGCTTCATTAGCAAACTCCCATTCACATCAACAACTAGTGAATCCACACCAGCAGCAACAAACCCCGCATCAACAACAACAAACTCCATATCAGCACCAACATGTAGATCACCATCAATACATGCCAAACTCTCAACACCAGAAACCTCATTGCTCACAACAAGATGCTTTGCAATACATAACTCACCTCCAACAACTGGATCATCCACCTCCAAGTGCTCCATAATCTCCATGTCAGATTCAACCAATTGATCATGAAAACCAACCTCGATCCCAACATCAATAACATTAGGAATATCTTCAGCAACAACCTCTAGTTGCTCTGCAGGTTCTGCATCAGGCTCCACAAACTGATCAGCAAAACCATCCTCTTCCACCTTGACCTTCTTATCTTTAGCATCCAACCGAGAAAACATCTTAGAAAAATTCCTCTCCACTATATCATGGATTTTTGCAATCATCTTAGGGTCCAATCCTCTTGGAGCCATCTCCCAAGATCTTCGTAAACCCTCTGCAACAAATCCTTCCCACGCTCCTTGTGACAACCAAATTGTTTGCAAGTCAGATCGCAACCTGCCACCTCGCACGAGCAATCAGGAACCACATCACAAGTCTAGGACAACGGATTTGCAATCCACCAGCTCTGATAAACTTCACCCAACCAAGGTCCTGGTACAAACTGCCTCACTCTTTGGCGATCTGCTTGTACACTCAGGATCTCCCGCTCTGATACCACTTGATAGAGGGCCACACCACCCTTACTCACTCACAATCAAGAAAGCAACAATATAGAGACCAAGAGAAATAAAAAAAATGCTTCACAAGAAATTTTATTATACTTGAAGATCCTTACAACACCCACAAGATGATATCAAGCTTCTCCTTGAGCTTCCACTTCTCAAGCTACTCCTTGAGCTTTTACTCCTCAAGCTTCTCTTTGAGCTTCTACTCCTCAAACTTGATTAGAAATGCTCATATGCCTTGCTTAAATAGGCACTTACCACCCCATGCATGGCTTATCCACAACCTTCTAGAATTCCTCCACAACCTTCTACAACTTCCATAACCTTCTAGAATTACAACTAAGCACCACCATGTGGCCCAATTAGAAAATTACATTTCTTTTATGGATCACAACAAATATTAAATGCAAGATTTAAGAAACTTTCCACAAGCTTCTAAGATGCCACCTACACACCTCGATTAATGTAATGACAACTATATTTTTAAAATTTTTCTATTTATGCCACCTATGCACCTCGAAAATAAAAATCCTCTTTTCCTTTCTTTTCTCCTTTTTATTTTTTTATTATTTCTCCTCTAATTTTCGTCACTTTCTCTCTCCTCCAGATTTTTTTTTTTTTTTTTTTTCCAATAATTTTTCCATGCAAGATGCTCCTGCATCATAATCTTTGTAAACATGAATTTCAATGCCCCTCATTTTGTGTTTTGCATGTTAATGGAGAGGAGTTTGTCTCCAATTTGTTCTTCCATTGCTCCTTTTTTACTC
Organism: Cupressus sempervirens; assembly: GCA_028749045.1. NCBI lineage: Eukaryota > Viridiplantae > Streptophyta > Pinopsida > Cupressales > Cupressaceae > Cupressus > Cupressus sempervirens. The sequence goes on along the minus strand of CM053784.1, from coordinate 8,485,696 downwards.
ATTTGGTGGAGTGCTTGGGGTTGCTCTTGTTGGCATGCTTCCTCCTTACCCAAGTTTTGGGCCTGCTTGGGGATTACTCCTCCAAGGCTTCTCCTCTCCATGTTGCTTGGATTGCTGGCCTATTGATTATTCTTTAGCATATCTGGTTGGAGAGGAATTGATGAATCTTTCAAGATGTTTGAATTTGTGTTATGCATCTTTGATCGAAGATCTACATTCTCTTAAGGAAACAATTCAAGAAAAGTGTGAGCTAGATGGGGGTATGGATCCTACTAATCTTGCTATATGCAATTGCCTCAATTCTCATCTTTAGGATGAGGGTGCAACTCAATGGTATCAAAGAGTTCCCAAACAACCTCGACGATAGGGGAAGCAACTGGTGAATTGGGAGGGGCATTGGACTCCTCATAAAGTTCTTAAAGCTAGCACTGATGGTTCTTCTCAAGGGAATCTAGGACCTGTTGGTATTGGGGGAGTGACTAGTTGCAACTCTAGTGAAGTTAAATTCTTTTTCTCCGTGCATAAGAGTTTCCATACTAACAATCTCATGGAGGCTCTGACCATTTTATATGATGTAAAACAATGTTGTTTGAGGGGATGGCACAAGATTATCTATGAATTTGACTCCCAAGTGGTGGTGAACTTGCTTACTTCACAGAAGCTTGAGGATGTTAGTTGGCAAGTGGCTATTGTTGTTAATCAGACTTTTCTCTTTTATACCTCTCCAGAGTTCATTAAGTTTACTTACATTCCTCGTGAATGGAATAGAGCTGTTGATTGTTTGGCCAAATAGGCTTCTAGTTATGTACCGGGCTAGAATATTATGGATAGGGGGTAACTACCCCTTCATCTGTTACGATAATTTGATGGACTTGTTGATCAAGACAAAGTTCCTTGTTGAGCTCTACTTGTTGTAATCCTTTCTTTCTTAATAAACTTTTGCCCTTATTTTTTCCTAGTGGCATTAATTTTATTGTTGTGTAATATTCTTTTATTTCTTCTCTCCTCTATTAGTCTCTTTTTATCAATCATACTACCAAGTTGACTATTTATAAAGCATTATCAATTATAATAATTATTTTCTTCAAGTTGCTTCTTACTGAATAGTTATCATCTTGTGATGTATATATATCTAAACTGTTGCTATCTTTTAATCTTTGTTAAAAATATTTGACATCAATGACTTTCTCATTGCACTATTGACATCAATGAAAATTTCTCAACAATCTACCCCTTTATCATTGATGGCAATACTTACTCATCTTTTCTGTTTCTCCTCCTTTCATTATCTCTCTCCCTTTGACATCAATGGCAACAAGACAACTATCAAGCTCCTATTTGTAAACTAGTCATCAAATGCTCTCCCTATGAGAGCTCTCTTGTACCCCCCCACGAAGATTTTTTTAATGCTTCAGCTTGCTCTAGTATTGCCATTAGTGAATCTTCCCTTATAGAGTTCCTCTTTTAAATTTTGACATTAATGCAATCAACTTGTCAACTACTTGAATGTAATCTTCAAAACATCAACTATCTCACTTTTCAACTATCTTACTCTTTTCTCCAAGGGACTAACATATATCTCTTATGTATCTCCCCCCCGAGTTCACGCTTCTCCTTTCAAATAGGAGCTGTGTGAACCGCAAGTTGCACTAGTTTGTTCTTCTCCTTTAGTTATCTTCCTTCTCCAAACTTTTATAGTTTTTTCATTGTAATTATCTTTGATATCATGTCTCTTGTTATCTCTATTAGTTTCTCCAACATCAAGTCTACCATATTTTGCTATATGTTCATAGTTATTGTACTTATATCATACAATGTTGTAATTCAAAAATGGATTATAATTTCTACTTTTCCATTCATGATAATTTCTCATTTGTGTTTTGAATTCTCTTGCCATGTGACCAAAATAGTTGCATGAATATTAATATCCATAAAAGCTAGGTTTGAAGTCTATATTTATGTCCTTGAATTAAATAATCTCTTTTAAGTTTATAACCTTCTAAACTTCATGGATGGACCTTCCATACTACTTCCTTCCTTGTCAAAGCCTTTGAATGTATGATCTTTGATTGTTTGCCTTTTCTTCATAGCCTACTTCCATCTTGCTCATGGATGGTCTTTGACTATCAGTACTATATGTTTGAATTCCAGAGCTCTTTTCAAAATTTCAGACTCTTATTCAATTTGATGTACTTTCCTCTGGGTTCTTTTCCAAATTTTCAATTTCTTGACTCAGTTTGATACACTCCTCTTCTTTTGCATTTGGATTGTTTATCACAACATTCTCAACTTATTTGGCTTCTTCTAGTTGAGTTTTTATATCTTCAAGTGTTTCTAATTTTTTTAAAAATTTGCATCTTATACTAGTAACTTTCTCTTTTAGTTTCTTATTTTGTTTGTATGCATAGTGTACTTCTTCCATGACATCAACATCGTCTTCCTTACTAGATGACTTACCAATCTCTTCTTCTTCAATGTATGCCTCATCAACATCTTCATCTTCACTACTTCCCTCATCAAAACCTTCATCTATGTTATTTGCCTCATCATCATTTTCATCTTCTTCTTGATCGTTGATTACACCCAAAAAGAGTATCTCATCTTCTACATCATCACTCTTGATGTTTATTGCTCTCTTTTGATAACCTGCTTTCTTTCAAGTAAAAAAATCTTTCTATGCTTGTGAAAATTCTTCTTATGATTGTGTTTAGCATACTTCTTTCCTTTAATCTTTGTGTATTCTTTCTGTTCATCATCACTGAGTCACTATTGTTTAGAGAGCATTTTAATGCATAATGTCCCACTTTTCCACAATCAAAACACTTCAATTTTTATTTGTTCTTTCCATTAATCTTTTTAATTTTCTTTTGAAATATGCCTTTGCTTCATCGAATTCACTACATAAGCTATTGCTGAAACCATTCTTTTTATACTTAACATTTCTTGAATGCTTTGAATGTTATTTCCTTTGTAGATTCCTTTCCTTTTGTAGATCATAATGGAAGATCAATAAAAATATTATGCTTGTGAAAATTCTTGCAGCGTTGTTTGTTTTCAATTTTCTCAATTTTCCCCTATTTTAGTTTCTACATTTGGTATCAGAGCTCTCTTTTTGGTGTGTTGTTGTTTATAGTTTCTACATAGATGTATGTCGGAAGGAAGAAGGATATGTGATGTGATTCAAATTTATATCTGCAAATGAATCAATTTCTGCTACATCACCCTCTATGTTCCATCAAGTAACACAATGATTACTATGCGAAGACAAGCGTTTCAATATTAATTACAATCCTTAGTGTTTGAAAAACAAAATTATAGGCATCATTAGTGTTGAGGTAGGGATGATATAGAGGAAGCCACCAAGACAAAGACATATCAAAATTCAATCAAATAGTGTAGCAATAAAATTATATATGGAGTGGATAATGCAAACGGTGATTAGTAGTATTAAAGACTCCATGTCAATTAACTAAAGAAACAAAAACAAATGCCTCTCATACAAAATCATAGTTAGAGAATGCAATGATGGAGAATAAGAGTGGAATCTCTATCTAAGTAAATACAACAAAAATAAGCATTGGTAGTATTTGTCTAGTCATTCTAAAGAAGATATCAATGACAACATTTGAAAAAAGGGTTTTGGCAGAGCTTGAGTCTTGATGAGAGCCATGTACAATCCATTTTATACAATTTCATGCTTACTTCTCTATTCCATTTCTATCCCATTTCATTCCATTTTACCATTATAATGTTGCATATAGTTTAATATAAATAAGTAGTATTTAATAATGTTTTGGGATTAAATTTTGGAGAATTCATTATTGATTGCTTATACTAGTATGTTCATATGTGAGTAGATCTTCCCGTTGCCTATAGATCTTCCTATCACCTACAGATCTTCTTATTTTTGCTATGCATTTTTCTATAATAAGTGGTGGTTATTAGAATGTTACTGAAGCAAGTTAAGTGCTAACAGATTTGCTGTCACGAAAGTTGCTATATTATTCTTATGTTATTAATTTAAATCATGCCACACCATGGCTTCTGATATGTCTGTCTTCAAGGAAATCATTGGTTATCCTGCCTGTATGGAAACATGGTTGGTCCAACATTAATCGTTGTTGATAATTTTGCATGAAACAAAATTTGTTTTGACTGAACCATTTCAAACCATGAATTAACACTATAGCAAATACTATTTTGTTGGAACAATACAAAAAGGTTACCTATTCCTGGCATGAGATAGATTTCTATTCTATGCCACATATTCTACCCGTACCTGCATGAATCACATGGACAAAATACACACCATTTTCTCTATATTTGTAGTTTGTTATAGCAAAACCATTTCAAAATCGTGGTTCAACAAATGTGGATGAAGGAAATTTTGTTTGAATGATTAAAAAAAATTGGCTATTCTTTGCAAGCCATATATTTTTGTTATAGCTCTGTTATTTAATAGCCACTCTTTTTATAGAGTGCATATCAAAGTTGTTAAAAAATTTCTAAAGCTGCATCTATATAAGTAGTAGGAAACATAAGTAGGACACACACACACACACACACACACACACACACACACACACAAAGTTCTACAAAACACACAACATTGTACCATTGTACAAATATTGTTATTATTCCAAAGTATAAATTCTATATTCATGTGCATGGTTAAGAAGTTGTAAAATCAATTCGTCTCTTCATCACCAAGAAGCTAAGGAGGTGGGCCCACTTTGAGGTCACCTGGTGATTCTTTATTTTATGGAGTGCGTTTAAGTTTGTTTTTATTTCTATTTTGATTAGTTTAGCATTGTATAGTATGTATTTAATCATAATGTATTAATATATATATTCAATATTCGTGCTTGATTGTGTAATAATATCTATTTAATTTAATTTAATTAATTAATATTTTTTTATTTTTGTGTGTTGTAGCCATTTTATCACATATTAGTTTTGTTGAGTTATTTCTATTCCTAAAGTTCCTGTCGCTAGGAAGTGATAGTTCCTATCATGGGATTTACTTGGTTTTTCATAGATTCAATCTCATGTGTTGCAGATGCATTCATAAACCCTCATCTCAAAACTATCATCCATTGATGGCATACTGCTCGGACACCTTTCGCAAGGTTACGCTCCCGGATTGACACATATAGACCAGTCAAACGTCATCATAAATCATTAATTCTTTTTAATTATTCATCCCAGTGTTGGCCTATCGAGTCCCTACCTTGTAAAGTGGTGAAACAAACAAGAAAGAGGTAATTATGAAGAGTGGGAAATGAAGCTTGAATTAGTTATATTATTTGTAAGAGAACAAACACAAGACTATGCGGGAAATTGTGAAAATTAAATTAGAGGTATAAGCATGGAATCAATAACATATTTTATATTATATTCCACATGCATAAACATTGGTAATTGGAACTATAGGAATCTCTGTCATATAATATAGAAACCTACAAGACAAAGTTTTGGATTTTCAATTTCAATACTGTAAGAGAGAGTAATGGCCATAAAGTTAATTTTTTTATGTATGTTATTTGTTCTATTATTTTGGCAAGGAATTCATTATATTAATTTATAACCATAAAGATAAAAGACAAAGTTTCAAAATTTTAAATTCATACTATAAAAGAGAGAAATGACCATAAACTTTTATTTTTTTATTTATTATTTAATTTTAAATGTATGTTATTAATTTATAACAAAAAAGATATCCAGACCATATCCACATTTGTAGCATATTAGAATATTAGATCTATGAAATATTCACTTTGTAAGCTAGAAGACCAAGTACTTGTAATGTGAGCCTTTTCCAAAAGGTTAAATTAGGATGTTCGATAAAAGCTTTCATGTCCATTAGAAAGAGTCCTTACCAAGCAGATTTTACACTGATTTTCTACACAATTCTCCATCTTGTAATGTGTAAGCATCTATAAATTGGTATTAGATGTCATTCAATCTAAAATTAAATAGTAATATAAAATTAAATTTATACAATCAGACTCTAGAACTCTATGTATAATAACTTAGCTTATATTGATTTAATATAATTAAATATAGAATCCAAATGTTAAACCATAATATATTTTACACCCTCAAAATTTGAAAACCTAAAACATTCAATAATTTAAACTTTTCAATTAGATACCATTACTCTAAAAACTAAAAACTAAATACATTCAATAACTTTAGATTGAACATCACTAATCTAAAATTAAAAGCATTCAATTATTTTATACAAACAACATAACTTTGACATTAATTTAAAGGATGATTCATTGTTTTTCAAATGATACATCCCTCTGATAATTCAACACGTGCATTCATGATGGCTTAACAATGTGTGAGTTCATATTGGATCCAAGTTATTGGTCAGAGAAACATAAGTGATCCTGAATTAAGACTATTACTCCAAAGTCAAAAAGTGTAATCCAAATCTTGATATAACTACATTTCAACCATTGTACCCATACTAGATTATCAACTTCCAAAGTTATTTATGCAGAATAAATTTTACGCATTTTGCACATTGCAATCTAAAAATTATATAACTCTAATAATTAAACCTGTGATTCCATATCGGATTATCAACATATACATTCAAATTGGATCCGATTCAATTCATTGAAAAAACATTCAAGAAAAAATAAATTCATACATAGTTTTTTCAATCTAAACCTTACATACCTCTAATAATTCATCCTAGGTATCCATATTGGATTATTAGTTTGTTTATTCAAGTTGAATCTAATTGTGGGATCCTAGAAATATTGCCCAAATTATATATGAACTATACACCCGGATCTAAAATATTTACAATGGCTGGTGTTTTTTGCAAAACGTTTGTACTAGTTCCCATTATTCCTACTCTTCTCTTCTCCTACTATCACTCTATTGAATTAAATAAAAAATATTAGCTAAAAAACATTAATAGAGATCATCAAAATGAATGCAAAATGATGCATAATAGTTAAGGCACATGGGTATGTAGTTGCTAGGTAAACCAACCTTAAAAACCAAATGCTACATTCTTTAAAATTTTCAACAAAAATTTAAAAGACTACCACCAAAAATAACATTATCCAATAAAAAAAAGAAATAGAAAATCTTAAGTTCACTTTAATAGAAAATTGGAGAAGAAGCTTAGATTAAATTGTTTTTGCACAATTCCCAAAACCTACATTCATAGGTAAATGCATACTAAAAACTTAATCTTTTCCTAACGACAAGGACCAACATACCATGGAAACTGTGATGTCTAGAGTTATCAAGAATGATTTGTGTAAGAAACATAGTGTGCATAATCTAATAAAAAAAATCCTTAAGTTGTTAGTCATGAATGATAAAATTGCAAAAGGATTTGTCAAAATAATTTAGTAAAATGAATCATATGAAGATACAATTAAAATCAATGGACTTACATCTCTTATTTGAAGAGATATATTCATTTAATATATGATAAAATATAATAATGACAAATCATGTTTGTTGGTGTAATTAAATATTCACTAATTACACTTACTTAATCTTACGATAATACATTGCATATTAGTTTTTCATTGAAATGCCTAGGAGTTTGCACCTCAATTAAGCACATATTGTAGGAGAATTCTTTTCTAGGTGGTCATAGTGTTGATCTCAGATTGGTTTTGACAAGTGAGTGTCAACACACTTAAACTATTTACTTAGTTCATGCTGAACTAGTAATACATGCCAAGCACAACATGTAAATACTAGACCATGCTGAGTTGTAATGAGTGCCGAGTCACTTAGGTGCCGAGTAGATAGACCATGCTAAGTAATTCAAGTGCCGAGTAAACAATTGATACTGAGTAGTTTAGGTGCTGAGTTAGAAGCAGAAATACAATGCATGCCAAGCGTCAGTAAATTCATATGCCGAGTGACACAGTTTGGACATATTTGTTTGTAATGGTACAAACAACTATGTAAACCATTTTCAAGCTGACTTAAGGATAGATCTCAATCTCATAGAGATAAGGATGAATCTATATCTGGATTCCCTATGTAATTTCATGCAACCAATCAGAAAATAGGAAGGTTCAAACAATAATATGGATGAATCACAGCCGTAGATTCATACCTAACCCTAAGCCACTAGAGTCTTCTTAAGGAGGACAAAGCCCTAAAATTTTCATAGTCTACAAGGGGTGAATGATTGAATTGAAGGAGCGAACAAGATAGTTTGCAGAACATTCAAGGTGACTTAGTAGTAAGAGTGTATTGCAGAATCAATTAGTGAAGAATAGAGGATAGAGAAGGATGCAACATTGATACATTAGATCATACAGGATCAATAAAAAATTATGTAGAGGTGATCTATTATCAGGAAAACAAATGCCAATCACAAGATCTATGCTAAGACATTCTAGCAGTCGATTTTAGTTAAATCTCTTAACAAAGTAGTCCTAATAGGCTATATTTAATCCTTTAATATGGTGCTTACTTAATTGTAAGTTAAAGTCCTCTAACCAAGCACACTTCTAATAAGGTGTTGAAATACTCTAACAAGGTGGGAATTAACAGTCTTTGTAAGCTTTCAACAGGGTAGACCTTTCATAGGGTAGACCATGATTCATGGTCAAACCATTGTAACCTTAATTGGCTACACTAGTGAAGATTTGTGAGTGTCATCCCCACCCCAGTTTTACCTTCTCACTTGGAGGGTTTCTGTGTAATCATATCTGATGTTATGTGTGTGTTTTCTTATATGTTTACATGATTGGAACATATGCTTTACATGTTGTTTCATTATGTTAATGCATGTGTGAATGGTGAAAGTTTTATGGGTTCAAGTTTAAACTTTTGATTCACCCCTCCCTCTCAGAAGTTTACCTTTCCTACTTGTAATTCCAACAATTGGTATCAGAGCTAAGTTCTTAGAAGAAAATTCTTTGTAGCTTTGAAGAAAATATCTTGAAATGGAAGTCTACAAATTGGGAAAGATTATTGAGAATCAAGGAATTGAGATACAACTCATTCTACATCAACTTGATGAAGCCAAAGAAGAATTAAGGAAATCCTTAAAGAGGAGGAAAGAAATTGCCATTGCAGAGAATGACACACAATACAGAGAAATCGACACTACCAAGCTATTTTCCAATGGTGACTCCAATGAATTTGATGCAACAATTGCTGGGCTAATGGAAAAGAACAAAGTACAAGCTGAGGAAATAAGAAATCTCAAGCTAGAGCAAGAATCTCAAGCAATGATGCTATGTGAGGAAATTGAACAAAAGAAGAAATCCATGGAAGATAAAGCCATGATTGAGGAAGACAAAAGAATTCTAGCCAATGGATTGGAAGAGAAGTCAATAGAGCTAACCAGGATCTCCAACATGCAATTGGATACTCTAAGCCAAATGATGAATGCTCATCATGAGTTGAATGTCAAAGACATTGAGATAACTACATCGAAGTTGCAAAATGAACAATTATAGAATGATTTGAAAAGAGAAAAAGAAATTGTTGAAAGTCTCAATAAGCCAAATGAAGCCATCAAATACTTTGAGCAATTATTGAAACCCCCTAGATCTAACAATGATACATCAGGATTAGGCTACATAAACACTGAAGAAGGAGAATCATGTAAAGTTGTTGAAGAAAGGAACATCAAAGGTAAGGACTCCAAACCTACTTGTTGTTTTTGTGGTAAGAAAGGACATACTACTAATGTGTGTAGGAGGAAGAATGAAAATCAAAATGTCAAGCCTAAGAACATGACTCACTATCATAAGTGCAACAAACAAGGTCATCAGGCACATGAATGTAGAACCAGGACCATGCATGTACCAAGATTTGAAGGATATTGCTGCAATTGTCAGAAGTATGGACATAGAGCTTTTGAATGCAGATCCAAATCCATGTGGTCATCAAATAAGTTAGCAAAGGTAAGAAGCCATGGAAACTTTTATAATTGGGATTACAACACAAGACAAAGTTGTCATTATTGTCAAGAATATGGAAATATTCTTGACAATTGCGTTAGGACACACTTCAGTGGTAACTACAGTAGATTGTTAAGTCAAACTACATGTTTTACTGCTTGAAGACTGGTCACATCAGTAAGCATTGCCCAACTAGGTCAAAAGCACCAAGTTGTGAATTCAACAAAGGAAAAAGCAAGGCAGATGTTGAACACATTAGAGATGAGATGAAAAAGACATGGAAAAAGAAAGATGTTTGCAACACATCAAATGGAGAAGGGATCACTTCACCTAATAGGTCAGGTGAACACACCTCATCAAACTAGACAACCAAGAGGTATGTGGGACTGATATTTAAATGTTATATCATACATCAGTTCTAAAGGAGACAATATTGAAAATACTACATTAGCATGAATAAAGATGCAAGATATTGTTAAAAATTCAAGTTACAACTTTAAGTCTTTCATGTTGTTGCTGAGCATGAAATGTTCCCTATGTATGTCGAGTGGAATGCTAGTTGATGCCGAGTCTATAGTAGCTACCAAGTGATGGTAATATCTATAAATGCTGAGTGATTCTGAAAACATGCTGATGCTGAACTTACAATTGTACACACACTTAGCATTAAATGCAAGGTTTTTGAAGGATATTTGATTGATTTCTACTCATTATTCATCACTTCAAATTCAAGAAAAGAGTGAGAATAGCGAAAGGCAATTTAGAAACTTGTTCATGGCATTCGTAGAGAATTTGATAGCGATCTAACACCAGTTCTCTAGATTTCAAAAGGTATTTATCACAAGCCGAGCCATGCAGTTTTATTTTACAAAAATTGTAGTTTGACAAAATGGCATCTAGCTCAAAAAATGTAGAAGGAAAAGAGGTTTTAAATGTTCAACTTGTTAGTAACAAAGTAAAACGACCAATATTTAAGGCCATCCCTAACATAGCCTACAAATAAGATCCTTCTAGCACTTTGTCAATGATCTTACCAAAAGTTATTATGGTACAAGATGTTAGGAAATGTTATAATTGAAAAATATGAGGAATAGGAGACATGGAAATTAGAGAAGCATATGATAGGTTATGTGAAAATGGTAATCTGAAGGAAGAGTACAAAATCATTGAGAAGAAGGGTTTAACACTTGCCCTAGATTTTTCTAGTGTATTTAAAACTAAATGGATTAGAATTGTATTGAGTCGAATACATGACAGTTCTTTATGGATGGAAGGTATACCGTTTAAGATTACCAAAAGAATAATTCACAAGGTTATTGGTTACCCAACCCTAGATTGGTCCAAGACTTTGAGGAGTGATTCCAAGGAAGTGATAGAGAAAAACACCAGAGCAAAATAGAACAAAGGAGGCATGCCAATAGATACTATTATTGATCCATTGTTGAACTTTGTTGTTAGATTAATCTCTCACAAATTCTATCAATCTAGAAGATTGAATAGTGCACCCTGTATTGCTGTGGATGTTGGTTACAAGATTGTGAAGAAAGATCATACTTATGATCTTGCTGAGCTTCAACTATAACAATTGATGGAAAATCTTGGAGCAATCAGAAAAACCAAGAGTGCTCAATGTAAATTTGGTTCAATCATTGTTTGTATATTCTTTTATGCGCATAATACATTTCCCTCCTTTGGTGTAGTAAGCTAGAAAACAAACAGGTCAATAATAGTATAGATCAATGAGTACATTTAACAGATGAGAGAAAAATTTGAAACTATCATGACTAGCTATTTTGAAGACTTTAAGAAGTCAATGAAGTAGAGACTCAGGATACCTGTTTCCTTAGTTGAAAGATATTATAATGACATATGTTTTCTTGTTGACATTGACTATACATATGTGCAAGCTGCCACACCATGGGTTAGATGGTTAAGATCCCTAGGTTATGAAATTAATGTTGATGAAGCTTCGACAACCATCACAAAAATCCTAGTAGAGGAAGTTGACAAAAATGCAAAAATATTTGGAAACTATGATGTAATGAAATCATAGGTTGAAATGGAATTGAAGACAACCTCTACACTCAAGAAGAAGGATAGGTTGGTGAAGAAGCATAAAGAAAAATTTGGTGAAGGTGCAGATGAGGAAGAAGAGGGAGAGTACAACAAGGAAGAACAAGAACAAACTCAAGAACCTCTTGCATTGATTCAAGACATGGGAGAGGATAGGGAAGAAGATCAAACATAAGATTCCAAGGGAGAAGAAGCCGAGGAATAACCTACTCAAGCTGAGCCAAATAAGAGAAAGGATAAGGCACAACCAATGGTTAAGGCAAAGAAAACTATTAAACCAAGCCTAGCCAAGCCGAGTGCACCTACCACCAGAGAAACCACACGAGCCACAACATAGAAGGCCAAGGAGAAAACCAAACAAACTGAGAAAGGTGGCCAAGTGCAAAAGAAAAAAAGAAGGAAATATGTTGCACAACTTGACTTAGATGAAGAAAGGACTGAATCAAATGCTATAAGACAATTCAAAGTGGTAAGTCACAAACCACTCTCTGATCTTGAAAATTTGTGTGAAAATGTCAAGAATAATGCAAATTTATCTAGCTTAGAGCATACTAATTTTGAGAAACTTGGGAAAGAAGAGAAGAATCTAGTGGATGAGGCAATTTATGCAATGATGTATAAATTTAAGAACACTCTAGTTGAATTTTCCAACACTATACCAAAGAGTTTATATGATGTTGTTGAGAAAAAGTGACATTACTATTTAAATTTTGGAAAAATAGATTGGAGAATCAACATTAGCCCAAGTAATGCTAGAGCTAACAAAAGGGCAGATTTCTAAGGCAAATAAGAAATATGGAGGAAGGTTCACACCAAAATATAGAGCCTTCAACATTCTTCAAAACAACATTAAAGATGTGGTCAAAAAGTCAACACAAATGTGGAAACTTATTTATGGGCCGACCACTATAAAATAAGGAGAAATGGACTCTCTTTGAGGGCAAGAATGATGATGATGACAAAGAAGAAGAATATACAGTTGAGGAGGAAACTGAAAAGAAAGATGATGACATGACAATAACTGAACAATAGCAAGATGAACAGAGCGTACAAGACACACAAATGCCGAGTGCTAGTCCCCCTCATTACACAAGTGTAATAGAGACCATAATTATCAAGGATGTTTCTGATGCATCAGCTCATAACATCAATCCACTGACTGTAGATGATTTGAAGAAGATTCTAGGCCAATCTACGTTGCAAACAAAGCTATGCAATAATCAAATTTTGGTTAGTGTAGAAGAACTTCAAAATACAGTAATTGAGGTCACAAGGGACAAGGTGAATCCACAAGAACCACCTTCTACCATCCCTTTAGTTACTCAAGTAAAAAATTTGCCTCAAACAACATTATATACATCTACTAAGCTTGATACATTTGTTAAAGTAGAAACAACTGAATAGAGGTAGACTACAGAAGAAATAGGGACAACAATAGAGCAAACAAGATAGATAGATTCTTCTACACCTAAAGTACAAAGACCAGATGCTAGTCAAGTCATTGTGATAGACAAGAGAAAATTTGAAGAAGATGAGCAAACACCTAAGGTAAAGTAGCAGAAAGCCATCTAGGCATTGGTAACCCTACCAACATCCGACACTTCTACAAAAGTTCTTTAGAAGTTGAGCACATAAGCTATACCATTGCAAATTTTAGTGGCAAGCTCTAGCTCTTCAAAAGTTGAAAAGGTAATTCACTATGGAGATATCACTCTAGATGAAGAAGTAGTGATTCCTAAATATGACGATAACACAATGACAATAGAGAAAATAGGCATTTTGCAACAAGCCTCAGAGAAAGAAGCATCAAGAAATGCTTAGGAGAGAACATAGGCAAAAACAAGCTCTTCAAGACATTAAGGACATCTTTTTAGATGCATTCAGCCTACCAACTCCTAAAGAAACCAAGCCACTGATAGATCAACTCACAGATATAGTGGAAAAGGTCAGTAATGAAGACCTTGATACTACTGCAAAACTTTTAGAATGGTCTGAGAGAAAGTTTCAAGGAAAAGTGAATGAAAAAATATCCGATGAGATAACACTGACTCAAGTTGCATTGGCAACTAAGATTGAAGAGGTGAAGGAGGTACTTGAGAATATATTCTCATTTTACACCAAATTATGTGACCCTACACTCTTCACCCAAGAGACTAGACATTGTATTTTGAGCCTAGAGAGAAACCTAAAAATATTAGGTACTCAGCTACCTCAAAACACAACTCAGAGTGAGAAGAATTTTCTTACATTACTTCAAACACAAAGTCAATTAGCTATGTTAACAATAGAAGAGGCTAACATAAGAGCCAAATTGACAAGTATACAGGCATCCCTCACCCCAAACATGGAAATACTATACAAGTAACTAGGTTACATAGAGACTCTACTGAAGAAAGACCCCAATATTTCTACTCTAGATGGCCTATTACACCTTGCTATCAAGCTTGCTATCCATATCAAATCATTGGATGTTGCATGTGACAACTAGGATGCAACTCTTAAAATCATAATGGAAGTCCATAAATCATTTTTGGACACACTATACATGTATAACACATTTGACATAAGTGTCAAAAAAGGGGGAGAAATATCCAAGGGGGAGACATAAACCATGGGGAGGAGATAAAGAAACAAGGGGAGAATAAAAAGTAAGGGGAGCCAAAAATAGAGAAATATAGAAGGGGGAGCATGAACAAAGAGGGAGCAAAGAATAAAAGAAAGGAAGAGATATAATATGAGAAACCATGTGAGCACCCCAGTGATATACATTTTTGAGATTTATTTTTGGAAAGCAAAGGCAGTAAACATATACATATATCAGCTATGGCAACGCACATCAGATAAAAGTAACATAGCATATCAGATGAAAGAGTATTAGATACAACACATTGAATTTAGAGAGGAGCACATATTTTGGATACAAAATAGATAAATTAACTCGGGGGGAGTTATCAATTTTGAGGTATATAGGTTATTGCAGAATTTTGAAAATTTTGAAGTTTTGTATAAAAAGTCTAGTCATGGATATATTATGCTCAAGGAAACTAAGATTGATTATGTATATTTAAGTGTTACACTCATGTCAAAGGGGGTCATTGTTGATCTAAGATTGGTTTTGACAAGTGAGTGTCAACACTTTTAAACCATTTACTTAGTTCATGCCAAACTAGTAATACATGCCAAACACAACATATAAATATTAGACCATGCCAAGTTGCAATGAGTGTTGAGTCACTTAGGTGCTGAGTAGATAGACCATGATGATTAATTCAAGTGTTGAGTAAACAATTGATGCCAAGTAGTTTAGGTGCCAAGTCAGAAGCAGAAATACAATGCATGCCAAGCATTAGTAACTTCATATGCTGAGTGACATAGTTTGGACATATTTTTTTGTAATGGCACAATCAACTATGTAAACCTTTTTCAATCCAACTTAAGGATAGATCTAAATCTTTTAGAGATAAGGATGAATCTATATTTGGATTCCCTATGCAATTGCATGCAACCAATCAGAAAATAGGAAGGTTCAAATGACAATATGGATGGATCTAAGCCATAGATTCATACCTAACCCTAAGCCACCAGAGTCTTCTTAAGGAAGAAGAAGCCCTAAAATTTTCATAGTGTACAAGGGGTGAATGATAGAATTAAAGGAGCAAACAAGATAGTTTGTAAAGCATTCAAGGTGACTTAGTAGTAAGAGTGTATTGCAGAATCAAATAGTGAAGAACAAAGGATAGAGAAGGATGCAACATTGATACATTAGATTGTAAAGGATCAATAAAAAATTATGCAAAGGTGATCTATTATCAGGAAAGAAAATGCCAATCACAAGATCTATGCTAAGACATTCTAGCAAGCAATTTCAATTAAATCTCTTAACAAAGTAGTCCTAACAGGCTGTATTAAATCCTTTAACAAGGTGCTTTCTTAATTTTAAGTTAAAGTCCTCTAACTAGAGACACTTCTAACAAGGTGTTGAAATCCTCTAACAAGGTGGGACTTAACAGTCTTTGTAAGCCAATTTTTGTAAGCCTTTAATAGGGTAGGTCTTTGACAAGGCAAACTATGATTCATGGTCAAACCATTGTAACCTTAATTGGCTACACTTTATTGCTGCAGTAGTGAAGATTTATGTGTGTCATCTCCACCCTAATTTTACCTTCTCACTTGGAGGGTTTTTGAGTAATCATATCTGGTGTTATGTGTGTGTTTGCTTATATGTTTACATGATTGACACATAATCTTTACATGTTGTTTTAGTATGTTGATGCATGTGTGAATGGTGAAAGTTTTATGGGTTCAATTTTAAACTCCTGATTCACCCCCCCCCTTCAAAAGTTTACCTTTCCTACTTGTAATTCCAACACATAGTTGTTATCTCAATCCACCTTTAGTGCACATATCACATTATCATCCTCATCATTGCACATACTTCATTGTATAATGGAGGATGATCCACCTTTGGTCAATATGTGATTCCACCTTGTGTAGGTGATAACTTATCTTCTCCTTATCATTGTCTCTTATCACCCTTCCTATGTAAGGATACCTACTATGTAAATTTTAATCCATTGGAGGGTGAGTGCACCAAGTTGTTGTACAAAAAAGTGGACACCCAAAAGAAAAAAAGCAAAAATTTCAATAACCTCGGGCTAGGCTTGGTATCCAAGCCTGGCCATTATACTTTAGAAAACTCGATTGAGTTTTGTAAAGTATATATTTTTGTCTGCTATCTATGTTTGAGGGCTTTTTTATAACCTCAAATGGTAGCGACAACATGGAGTGCAAATGAGAAGGTCAAAACCTGATCGACTTTGAGATAAAATTCAATTTTAATTGCACTTTCATCCATGGCACCTCATAAATGAGGTAGGTTTTCATTCTATTTGTCATTAGTGTATTTTTTAGTCAAATTTTGTAATGTGGTTTTGTAATTTATAAATTTTGTAATTATTTTTAATTATTTCTAATATAGATGCATCGAGGACTCCAAGAAAATGAGGGAGAGATTAAAGATCACCTCCTACATAATCAAACCCTCCAACCATCATGACACAATCACAAAACACTCCACCCATAGTGACACAACCACAAAACCCTCTACCCATAGTGACACAACCACAAAAACCTCCTCTCAATATTCCTGTTCAACAACCACCACCTCCTATAAACCCTCTGCGCATACAATTACATCATTTAACTACTACACAAGAGGACCTCATAAATTGCCTTGCACAAAATAGTGCTAACATTACCCAAATGGTCAATAGGTTGCGGCCATCTACACTTTCTCACTACTCAACCCTAGTGAATAGATGACCCAAAATGCAAATGAGGTGTCTAGGAAGGTTATGAAATGGGGTACATGAAGGGATAGGTTTTGTGCATTTTATGTCGATGGGTTATCATATCAACAAATGAAAGATAAAGACATAAATAAAGGTACTATATGTTCTCTTTTCACCGATCATACACCAGGGAACTCCCTATTACACACAAACAAAACTTTTCATATTCATTGGTGCACTCATGCGAGGATGAGAACATGTTTTTGGGATAGATGGTGTATGGTATTTGACCTACCACCATGTAATAATTATGAGGTGCCTCTATATTTTTTGAGAAATTTATATTGTGAGTTCATCCTTGGCGAGAAGCCAAATTACTTTGACATTTGTCAATTCCAGGGTAGAGGGAGAGGCTCTACACAAGATAGACCTGGGGCTTGTATAGTGGTACCACAACATGAGAGGAGATGTATGACACAAAAACCCATGCCTCATATTGTGCTCCCACTAATTGTAAAGGAGTCTATTGATTTATATACTCTTCATGCAGCTGCATCAATAGATGTTATCATTGAGCATGACTCATAGTTAGGTAGTTTTCCTTCACCTATGGCACCTCGACCATCATCAAATGCACTTTTAGTGTTATCACAACATGCAAAAACTCCATCATCATCACCTATGTCACCTCAGTCATCAAAGCCTATGACAACTCCATCAACATCACCTGCACCACCAGTTTCACCTCTGCTTGTGTCACCTACACCACTAGTGTCATCTCCACTTGTGTCACCTACACCACTAGTGTCATCTTCACTTGTGCCCAGCTAACACCACAAACTATCACAATTGGAAAGCACACATGAATCGGCTTCTTATGTCACATGGCTTATGGTCATGTTTGGATGAGAATCAAGCTATTATGTAGTGCCCTTTTGAGGTTCTTCAACATAGGAACAAAATGGATGAAGCCATGGGTTTGATTGCACTAAATATTTTAGATAGTCTCCTATTTCACTTGGATAGTTTGACAACTCCTCAAGCTATTTGGACCAAGTTTTACAACTTGTTTAGCATAGTGAATGAGTTTTGGGCACTTCAGTTTGATGTAGAGTTGACTTCTTTGACACCTACCAGCTTCCCCACCATTAAGGACTTCTTGATGAAGTTCAAATCTCTATATTCTATTCTGCAAGGATGTGGGAAAAATAAAATAGATGATGAGTGTATTTTTTTGATACTCTCAAAGTTCTAAGGATAGTATCAAATCTTTTCTTCCACTTTCTACTCCATTAGGGATGCCTTGGGTAATAGACATCAGATTCCTTCTTTTGACACATTTTGTGATCAGTTGACATGGGAACAGGCAAAGATCCAATAGGTGGATGCCTCTAGCTCTTTCAACCAAGCATTGGTTGCTTAGTCTTCTTAGGGGAAACCAAAATAGAAATCAAAATTGAAGAAAGATACACCAAAAAATGATTCTAAACCTCTACCTAACCCTTCCAAGGGTAAATCTTCTTCGAAGTCTATCGAGTCTATCTCCAAGACTAAGAAGAAATCAATTGAGACCTACAATTTTTGTGGAAAGGATGGACATCCTATTTCTAGGTGTTGGAAATGTTTGGAGGCTTTAGAGGAAGCCA
Source organism: Cupressus sempervirens (assembly GCA_028749045.1). Classification (NCBI taxonomy): domain Eukaryota; kingdom Viridiplantae; phylum Streptophyta; class Pinopsida; order Cupressales; family Cupressaceae; genus Cupressus; species Cupressus sempervirens. Next base: position 8,466,775 of record CM053784.1, on the reverse strand, counting down.
TGTAGGAGCATCACATTTCAGCTCCTAAGTCATCATCCCCCCTACAAGGAAAGGTCACATTCTTACTGCTCGAGCTATGACTTCTGGGCCTACCTAGATTCTTGATTCTAGTTCCTCTCACCATATGAAAAAATCTCAAAAGTTGGTCACCTCACTTGCTCATTGTGGTACTTCATAGATTACTATTGGGAACTCATCACATCTTTTAATCTTGGGTTATAGTTCTATTGCATTAGCTTGGGGTTCTCTTTAGGATGTTCTTTTTGTCACTGAAATTTCAACGAACCTATTATATATTTTTCAAATTTTCCACTTTGGCTCTGGTAAGACAATTGAGTTCTCACCACATGATATGGTTATCTGGGACTTACATGATTTTGAGATGATTGTGGCTACTAGGAGTGTTGACTTTGCATCTCACCTCTACAGATTTGATGAATTTGAAAGTCTTCTAATGACATAGGTTCATGTCGTGTAGCACATGAAAATTTAGTAAGTAAACTTTGACATGAGCATTTAGGCCATGTCAATTATAGATATCTTTAGTAGATGAGCACACAAGCACTTGTTCTTGGGCTTCCCCAAATTTCCTGCATAGATGGTGTTTGTCAAGGTTGTGCTCTTAGAAAAAAACATAGGGATCCTTTTCCACATGGACAAGCTACTCATGCTTTGGCACCCTTGGAGTTGATTCATAGCCACCTCATGTCATTTCACACTCCTTTTTCTAGTGCCAGATATGTGCTTACTTTCATTGATGACTTCTCCATACAAAAATGGGTGTACTTTTTGAAGTACAAGTCCCATGTCTTTGATTCATTTCAAGTCTTCAAGACATTTGTGGAGAAGCAATGTGGTCTTTCTATTTGGTAGATACACACAAATAATGGGGGGAGTATGTGAATCAATATTTCAGGGATTTTTTCTCTAAACATGGTCTTCAACATCAATTTTTAGTGCCCTACACCCCTTAGTAGAATGGTGTGATAGAGAGAAAGAATTGAACACTTCGAGAGATGGAAAATTGTATGATTTAGTCTAGGTCCATGGATTCATCTTTTTGGGTAGAGGTAGTCAATTGTGCCAACTATATTTAGAATTAGATGCCTCACAAGGTAGTTTGACATATGACTCTTGAGGAGGCTTGGTCTCATGTCAAGCCTAATGTATCTTCATTTTGAGTTTTTGGTAGTGCAACATGGACATTCATACTCGATTCTCAGAGGAGAACAATGGAGCAGAAGAGCTGACACCTCATTTTTGTTGGCCACTGCAAGGATGTTAATGCTTATAGGTTATTTGATCCTAATTCTAGAGAGGTCCTATTTCGATGAGATGTCCAGTTTGATCATAGCCTTCCTGTAGTAGATAACTTGTCTCTAGAGTCCACTTCACTTACCACTATTCCCTCATCCCTTCTAGTTTCTTTTCCAGATGATGAGGATGATGATCTTGGTGATCCCCATTTACCTCCACCATAGGATCCTCTATAGATGCCGAAACGGGCTCATTTTATAGTTGAGGCTGCAAGATCTCTGGTGGGTGATCCTTGCACTTCCTGTCGCACCCGGTCTCATATTGTGGGTTCTAGTCTTCTGAGCCATGCTATTTGTGGTGATCCTCAGACATTTGCAGCTATGATAGGATATTCTAGGGGAGATAGTGCTATGGAGGAGGAGTACTCTTCTTTGATGAAGAATCATACTTAGGATCTTTGCACTTTTCCTAAGGGAAGAAAGTTAGTGCACTGCAAATGGTTATATCATACTAAGTTTGGTGTTGATGGTTTAATTGATAAGTACAAGGCTCATCTTGTCATAGAGGGTTTTTCACAGGTTGAGGGTATTGACTAAACTAAGACATTTTCCCCTATCACCAAGATAAACTCTATTCACCTTGTCTTTTCCTTTGCAACTTTATAGGGATGACCCATTTTTCAGATGGATGTGAAGAGTGCATTCTTGAACGGTGATCTTACTAAATAGATTTACATGGAGTAGCCTTAGGGATTTGTAGAGGATTCCTCCTTGGTTTGGAGACTTTGACGTGCATTGTATGGTCTCAAACAGGCCCCTCGGGCTTGGTATGAGGAGATGGACTCCTTTCTACTTTCTACAGGCTTCACTCACTACCATTCTAATCCCATTGTGTACATTCAACATCTTGAGGCTGAGGTTTTGATCCTTGTTCTATATGTTGATGATCTTATCCTCACTGGTGGCTCATCCTCTATGCTTTAGGATGTTCAACATGCATTGATGGAATAGTTTGAGATGAATTGTCTTGGTCTGTTACACTATTTTCTTGGTCTACAGATTTTTAAGTCCTCTACTAGGATTTTTATTTATTAGCAAAATTATGCTCTTGACTTGCTTCAACACTTTGAAATGCTTGATTACAAGCCTGCTCCTACACCTTTTCATTTGGGTGTAACTTTTTCTACCTCTTGCACTTCGCCTTCAGTGGATCCCACTTTGTACCAGTAGTTTGTTGGTAACTTGTTGTACCTAACTACACTTATCTTGATCTCTCCTTTATAGTTGGTCTTGTCTCTTAGTTTTCACACGAGCCTCATGAGAGTCACTGGAAAGCTGCCAAGCATATTTTGAGATACATTCAAGGCACACTCATGTATGGTATTCATTACACCTCAGGGGTTTCTCACATTGTTGGATACACTAACTCAGATTAGGCTGGTGATGTTATATTTTGATATACATTTAGGGCACACTTATGTATGGTATTCATTACACCTCAGGGGCTCCTCATATTTTTGGATGCACTGACTCAGATTAGGCTGGTGTTGTTGATGATCAGAAGTCTACTTCTGGCTTTGTTTTTTGTTTGGGCTCTGGTCCTATCACCTAGTCATGCAAGAAGCAACAGGCTCATGCACTTTCATCTACAGAGGTTAAGTATAGGGAAACAGTGCTTGCCAATCAAGAGATCTTATAACTTTGACAGTTGATGACTGAGTTTGATTTTCCTCCTGATCATCCTACTATTTTGTGGTGTGATAATCAGAGTGCTATTCATATTTATTGAAAATTGGTGGAGCATTAATGTACTAAGCACATTGAGCTTCATATGCATTTCATCCATCAATAGATTCAAACTGGTGTTTTCTCTTTGGAGTATGTGCCCATTGATGCATAGGTTGCTGACATCTTCACCAAACCTTTTACATTGCCACAATATCTTCAGTTGTGGTCTATGCTTGGGGTTATAGAGGTTGTCCTTGGGGGTCTTGTTGATGCCTTCCTTCCTTCATGTTTTTTCAGCATGTTTGTTCCATCTCTTTTTAGAGAGGGGTTTTTTCCACTGAGTTTTCTCCTTTGTCTCCAGTTTATAGATATTTCCTTATTTTGGGTACTTGATTAGGCCTTGTTGCTGGGACTCATTTTCCTACTTTCATAGCTTTGCTAGGTTAGCTTGCCTCCTGAGCTTTTCTTAAGGGGGGTGTTAGAGTAATTATTTATTTATGCTTATTAATTAGATCATGTTGATTTAATTAATTAAGTCATGTATTACTCTAGTCTACTTAAGCTATCTCTTAGGTGCATATAATTAATATTTTATATTAATTATAATGCACAAACCTAGTTTTATTTCCCTTTAGGGTTTTGTTCACCTTTAAGATTAAACTTTTGTACTTTTCATTTTCATAACTTGGAATACAATTTTTCTCTCACACTGTTGAGATTTTCCAAGCTCTTCTTTTTCCTTCTCCAGTTTCTCTTTAGCACAGGTTATCTGCATGCAAGTGTTTTTGGTGATCTGTGAAGTTGGTTTTCACAACTTCTACATTTTCAACTGTTCATATACAACTTGTCTCCATCTTCTGCAAGGTGCAATGCACCATACAAGTAGATAAATACAATTATAAACCTTTTAAACTTTTCATATTAAAGATGTTATGAGTATCAAATAGGTTCCATCTATCTCACTTTCTACAACTTTAGTAAACTAGAGAATAGGTTTGTAGTTTTAAATTTTGTTTGATTTATCTAACAAGCTTCTTGGCCATACGACTAATTGTTTTTTAGATGTGTTTCTGCAACAATATCACATCTCTGCCAACCATAGTTTCCTCTACAACATTTTTTGATCAAGGTCAAGCAAATGTTTAACATAAAACTATTAATCTAGATATTGATGTGAATAGTTAACATTTTCTTAATATTAAAGGCCATGAATGAGTGTGTTAGTACAAATTGATTTTGAGAATTCCTTTTAAACACCAACACATTTCTCTCAATTTTTGGCTCACTCCCATCTACTTTCAAATAAATTTCATCTTCTACCTGGACTTGTAATTGAACTAGAAATTGGAAACAATTTATGCATGTTACTCCAAATAGAATGAAAAGAGAAAAAAATGAAAGGAAGAAAAAATAATTAGTTTGAGAGCACACCTTTAGTTGCAGCCATTCATCACTTTTCAACTATTCATCTACAACTTGTCTCCATCTTCTACAAAGTGCAATGCACCATACAAGTAAAACAACACAATTATAAACCTTTCAATCTTTTCAGATTAAAGATGTTATGAATATCAAATAGCTTCCATCTATCTCACTTTCTACAACTTTAGTGAATTAGAGAACATGTTGGTAATTTCAAATTTTGTTTGATTTACTTGACAAGCTTCTTGGCCACAGAGCTAATTATTTTTGACCTATGCTTCTATGAAAATTTCACATCTCTACCAACCATAGTTGCCTGCATAACATTTTTAGATCAAGGTCAAGAAAATGTTTAACATAAAACCATTAATCTAGATATTGATGTGAATAGTTAACATTTTCTTAATATTAAAGGCCATGAATGAGTGTGTTAATAGAACAGGCAAGCCATGAATTCTTATCTGATGACAATTCTATAAATTCAAAAGCCTTTTACCAATTATCATGGATAATAAATATTGAAAACTTGGAGGAAAGATGTAGTAAAAGGAAAGCTATGAAGCTAGATGAAGAATATTTAGTCATACAAGATGAGATCAAGGAAGAAACGATGCAAAAATGTAGTGTTGATCAAAGATTGATACATGTATGAGAATGTGTTTCAATCATTATTTTGTCATTGATTTCAAACCTACTACTAGATGGAGAGATAATTTCTTAGTTGATTTGAGTACTATCATTTGTTTGATTGATGAAGAGGATTTGGTTAAATAAGGTAACAAGAGCACCTAAAGGAAATGTTGAGTTATGATATGAAAAAAAGTATTAAGATTAGTTGAGATAGTGATAACATAGTGGATTGATTATCTACTTAAGGTTGCAAAGGATGGAGACACTGATGAAATTTTAGAAGAACAAGTGAAATGAATTGAGTCTACTAAACTTAACAAACTACATAGTAGGTGCCAAACAATGTTGGTTTAAGCCAAGCAAAAAACCACTTGGAGCCTAGCAAAGTTGATTTTCAGTGTGTGCCGAGTGAATTTTAGACAGTGCCAAGCCAAGTGAAACTTAGTGGTTGTCAAGTGAAGTTTAGTTGATGCCAAGAATCAGTAAACTTTAGTTCATGCCAAGTGATTTGATAGAGGATATCGAGTAACGTAGTATGTGCTGAGCATCATAAGAAATTTAATGCCAAGTGATAAAATTATGAGTTTGATCATGAATTTGATTAATTTAAGTCAACAAGTTTTATTTGTTAGATTATGTAAATTGTGTGGAAGATAAGCTTGATGAGCTAGTGGTACAGAATTCAAAACAAACCATTTTGAGTCAAATTCAAGGAGGATTGTGAAGGAAGTTTCTAGAGGAAGCAAGAATAGAAAGATGGTTAGATTCAATGAGTCCTACCTAATCCTAGAAAGGATGATTGTGACTGAGCGAAAAGATATCTAAATTATTTTTATAAAGGAATGCAAGGCCAGATGAAACTATTCACATATGCAATAACCCAAGGAAGACAAGAAGTCTAAGGTGTTGTTTTATATGGTGCCTTAAGGAAAGAGTTTGCAATTGACATGAAAAGTAGAAAGACTTAAGAGGATGAATTCTTAAAGGGTGAACAAGCTATCAGAGTTGAAGTGAATGAAGCCAAGTAGAATGGAGGACTGAACATAGATTTTTAATCTGCAAAGTGATTTGTATTTTGTTATCAGATCAAACCTTATTGTTACTCTCTAATAATTGTATTAGTTTAGGTAAAATCCTTTCGATTAAGGTTGACCTAACAGTCATTTGTAAATTCTTTAACTAGGTGGCATTCTAATGGAATGGCCTTAAGTCCTCTAACAAGGCTCACTCCTAATAGGGTGATTGAAATCCTTTAATGAGGCCATTTAATAGTGTGTATTGTAACCTTTAACAGGGTTGGCCTTTCACATGGCATCACTTCAAAAGAGTGAGAATTAGCATCATATTACTGGTGGTTTTTCCCAAATTGGATTTCCACTTAAAATCCTACTATCATATGTGTGAATGATTTTATTGTGTTTCATGCTTACATTTATACAAAGTGGTTATGACCTAGGATAGTAATCTGCAAGTTTATGATTTGAATGATCTAATGGATGCATGCAAGGTTTATAAGAAGAAGTTATATGCATAAGCATTGTTAAGTTTCATTGGGAGTTTTTGGACCTTGGATAACTGATTTATCCCCCCCTCTCAGTTATTCTAAACTATTCCAAAAATTGGTATCAAAGCATTAGTTGCTTGTGAAAGATAGTTTTAAGGTACTATAAGTCAAAGATCAAGATGCCTAAGAGAGAGGTACCCAAGCTTAACAGAGTGAACTTTCTTGCATGGAAAAATTTGATGAAGCTACACTTAGGAGGAGTTGGAGATCATGCAAAAAATACCATTTTTGTTGAACATGTTGACCTTGTTAGAGCCCTCACTACTAAAGATCTGAAAAAGAAGAAAGAGCACAGTCAAGAAATGTTGGAAATTGCATCTGCCCTAAGTTACTTAGAGTTTGATGACATCAAAGGGTGTGAAACTATAAAGAAGATGTGGGATGCTCTTAACACCATCTATGGAGGAGACAAAAATGTCTTGAGAGCCAAATCAGAAAGTCTTAGAGGTAGTTCAATGATATGAGAATGGAGGAAGGTGAGAATATTGCTCAGTATTGTTTTAGAATAAAAGAAGTTATGAATGCCATAAGAGGATCTACTGGTAAAATTTATGATGATACCATATTGAGTAAAGTATTGAGAATATTTCTACCCATCTATGCTATTAGAGTTTTTGTTATAAAAGAGCTGAGATGTGTGCCTAGCAATGATCTAACTCTTAAAGGTTTTCTAGGTAGGCTTACTACTTTTGAACCTTCTAACTTTGATAATTTCAAAATTGAGAATGTTGAATCAGCTTTTAAAGCTAAGTTATTACTGAAAGAATCTGGTGTAAAGAAGAAGAAAAAGGTAAAAATTGTTTCCAGTGACACTAATATAGAGGAGGAAGATCTTGATCAACTTGATTCACCATTGGCTAGGAAATATTACAAAGGAAAAGGGAACTATAAAGGTAAGATGCCTATTATATGTTTTAATTGTAGTAAAGTTGGTCATATTGTTGTGAGATGTCTAAAGATGAAGAACAACAAAGGTGGAGATAGGTTCAGAAGTAAAAGAGATGAGAATATCAAAGATTGTAAAGAAAAAAGAAAGAAGTCTTGCTACATTATTGAAGAGGACTCAAATGAAGAATTTGATGATAATGAGGATGAAGTTGTCTATGTTGCAATCAAAGATGAATTTGATGAAGATGAAGCAACTGCACTTATATCTTATGTGAATAAGAGTGACAAATGGATCATTGATAGTGGATGTTCCAATCACATGTCTGAAGATAAAACTAAGTTCAATTCCCTTGTGCATTATAATGGAAATAGTGTTAGATTTGGGAATGATGCACCATGTCTTATAAAAAAGGATCAATCAAGTTTATAGATAAGATCACTTGTGATAATGCTTATTATATGGAAGGATTGAATTACAATTTGCTGAGTGTTTCACAATTGAATAGTATTGGTTATGAGGTTGAATTTGGAAATAGAAAAGCCAAGATTTTTGATGCTAATGGTGAACCAATTGACAATGGTGATAAGATTAGAGGTAATATTTTCTATCTTGATATGAATGATGCTACTTGTCTAGTAGTATAGTTTGATGATGTATGGCTATGGCATAAAAGACTATGTCATGTTAACTTTGATAATTTGGTCAGTATTAGTAAGATGAAGAAAGTAAGCAATTTTCCAAAATTGAAGAAACCTAAAATGCTATATGTAAACAATGTTAGTTAGGCAAGATGACTAAGTCAAGTTTTAAGAGTAAAACTTATACTTAGAAAGCTATACTTGAGTTAGTTCATACTGATTTATATGGACCAATCAATGTGCAAAGTTAATAAATGTAATACATGATCAAACCATGACCATGTGATGTAGTCAAATTGAAAGTAGAATGTAAAGGGTTGGGTAGTCACGATGTTAACGAAATAGCAATAAAGATAAACCATGAAGTGATGACTGGGTCAAAAGAGCATAAAATATTCTTTGCTCGCATGGTCGCAAAGAAAAATTGTTATCAGATAAGACAATATGTGACCTAAAAAAGTCTTAAGGTTAAACTATATACAATATCTTGATCACATAGTTGCAAGAATAAAAACTTAAAAGTGAGAAAGGTGCGTGAAGCCGCAATTTCATTGTTGCTAGGGGTATTCACATGGTCACAAACAATAAATGTAAATGTTAGTGAAATGAAGCGACCACACAATTAAGTTTAAAGAGAGGTCACATATTTAAGGTGCCTAGTCACACAGTTAATGACCAAAAATGTTAGATAGGCTCTGTGAAGTGGCAAAAAGGGTTTGTAGCTATGGTCATCCAGTCACTAGTGTTTAAGTGCTAATGCAGAAAATAACTGCAAAATAATGAACAAAAGGAGTCATTGGATTGAAAGGATGATTTTTAATGAAAACATGATTGTTAAGGAGCGCTATTATGGCTTAAAAGCAATGTCCTATCAAAAGTGCATAAATAGTTAGGAAAGGCTGGCAATATAAGTATATTTTGGTACTTTTATAGAAATTGAGATTTTTTCACACACATTGACATAAATGGTCAATTTGCTACATTTTTTTTCTCTATTAATAGGTTCAATTAATAGTTTTCCAAGTTACAATTTTTTACACAATCTAGAGATAGAACTGTGAGCACTAAGAGATTTCCAAAATTTATAGAGTTTTGTAGAGCTTTCAGAAGTTTGATATTGAAAGAATTTATTTGTAAGAATTTGATTTTAGAATCATGACACAAGAAGAAGGCAAGATAATAACTCAGATTGATGTGTAAGAGTCTTCTCAAGCTACTAAACAAGCAAAACCAAAGTTGACAACCCTTTATGTAAAGGAGTGGGTATATTTCCTTCCAAAGTCTTTGCATGTTCAAACCTTGAATGCACATATTTTTAGAGATGCATACCCTTTTTGCAGAGACATCATTGTACCTGATACAAATGGAAATGATATTTTCTGGTATTTCTATCATAACAAGTTTGAAAAGTCACCAATTTGCAACCCTTGGATTAGGAATGTGGAAAAATTGATAATGCCAGAAGTAATAGTGGATATTTATTTGATAAAGGCATTGATCAAATCCTAAAATCCAAAAACTAAAGCTTTCCATAGGAAGGATATGAGTATCCTATGCAGATTGGATAGGGAGACTTCCATTGAGGTCTTTGACCTAGGAGGACCTATGACAAAGGCAATTGAAAAGGAGAAGATGAATGAAACTTTCAAAAGTTCTTAGAGTTTCTTTACTGGAAGATTCATGAAGAGGCACATTCCCAAATCAAAGCTAGAGACAAGTGAGATGCCAAAGAAGGTAGGAGACCTAATGCCACTTGAGTTTTTCTGCAAATATTTTGTGTACACAATTTTTGGGATAAACAAGGTGATAGAAATTGATGGCACAAATAATGCCCCATGCTACTTATATATCATTGCTTTGGATATTCAAGAACTAAATCATAATGTTGGGTATGATTTTGTGGAGTATATCATGAATAGGTTGCATAATGAAATTGTTGTAGCTCAGAATGGAGAACTTGGGAACCTAATATTATTTCATTAATCATTTCTGATGCACATCATTCTATACAAGAACATAGGGCATATAAGTCTAGACTTCATTGAAGCCATTAAAGAGAATGGAGAGAACTTGCCCATGTAGATGTGGACTTGCTTTTGGCAAATGTTTTATCCATATACTAGTGCTATTTCTTTTTATAATGATTTTATTTTTCCTATTACAAACATGTTATTAGATATTACTGAAAGAGTACCTAGAGGGGTAAGGATTCTAATAAGACCATTTTCTTGCCCAAATGGGGATAGGATATTAAGTCGTGATTGGGCTAGTTTGTTTCTCTTTGAATTTTTTTCAATTATAAGGGTTTTTGGGTGTCCATATCCCCCTCATGTATTACCAAAATATATCCCTTAAAGGTTAGGCCAATTATAATTATTTTGGCAATTGGTGATGATGAATAAAGAATATCTAGGTCCTAGTGTTAGATAAGGCTCTTTTGTAGCAAGGAATACAAAGGTAGGTGATTTTGTAATACAAAAAGATGTTATAGAAGAGATAGATCAGTGTATGATAGAGTTTAAGATTCCCTTAGCCCTTTCTAGGACCTATGATCCAAATGATTTGGTGAGGCATGCTCTTAAACATATGAGAAAGTACAACCTCCCTAGGGGCAAACCAAATTGGGAAGAGGATTGCATAATGAACTATTTCAAAATAGAGGTTTTTAGGGATAAAACCTAAAGATGGAGTAAGATAATGAAAATTAAAGAAGCCATGAAGGAAAATGATCCATCATTTTAGGGTTTCTACCATGAGGTAGCATACTTGGACAAATATAATAGGTGACTTGACAATTTTGATCAAATAATGGCACTGGTGCCTACTAAAATTAGAGACAAAGCAGAGCCTCAATCCCCTCAAAAGGAGGATGTCATAACCATTAAGGTTGATGATGATCAGCTATAAAGTTCCTCATGGGTACAAGGGAGGAAGAAACAAAAAATGATTGAGATCCCTGACAAGGTCAGAGGAATTGGACAAATATAATAGGTGACTTGACAATTTTGATCAAATAATGGCACTGGTGCCTACTGAAATTAGAGACAGAGCAGAGCCTCAATCCCCTAAAAAGGAGGATGTCATAACCATTAAGGTTGATGATGATCAGCTATAAAGTTCCTCATGGGTACAAGGGAGGAAGAAACAAAAAATGATTGAGATCCCTGACAAGGTTAGAGGAAAGGCACTTCAAATTTTTCCCAAGGGATCTATTTTTTTTGACACCATAAGACACAATTTCTTGCTGAATCAAGTAGGGGAGAATGAGAAGATCCCTAATAAAAGTAAATTTCAGATTCATATGCTATATGAGAGAATCATTTAAGCTCAAGATTTTATGAAGGTTGATGAATTCATCAAGTCAAATGAATTCAAGACATTCTTATACAAGGTAAAGCAAAGTGAGCTTACCTTATAACTGCAACTATGAGATTCCATTGAGAAGACTGTAGAGTTGGTACAAAGGTTCTAGGAATATGATCCTAGTAGTGAGGTCCTTATAGTACAAGAAGCCAAAGAGCTTGTAACAAGAAATGGGATTCTTCTCTTTCTAGGATGGGAGCCGAGTTCATCTTTCATGCTAGACTAAATTAGAAGACAAGATAAGTTAGTCTCTTTTGAAGAGACCAATATTTTTGGTGAGTTGCAGGGGTCTGTATTCAACATTGATCTAGTAAGACAATGGATATATGGAACATGGCTCCTGAGGGAAACAAGACAATCCTCATGGAGATAAAGGATTTCCCCAAGGCAATGTAATATTTTGGGATGGCAACACTATATCCAATGATCAAATCCATAATCTATAGAACACAACATCATTGATGGGGAAGATAAAAATGGATATGCTAGAAGAACAACTATATCAAACATACAACATATCCATTGATGCTAGGAAGAAGCATGAGGAATAATTAAAGAGGACTTATGTCCTAGAACAAAAGTTGGCTTCCTTAAAAGAAGAGACAAGAAGCCTTAGAATTGTTACAAGGCCCATCACAGAGGTGAGAGAATAGGAAGCCCAAATAGAAGTTGATGCAACAAATGTAGGAGAGGGTCAGTAGATGGATATAGATGAATGGGATAGTTCCAAGGAGGTTGAGATCAAGACAAATAAGAGCTTTATGATACACATGATAGGTTCCCTACAAATTGTATTGCAAAGTGTGCATAGCAGCTACATTTCTCTACAAGGAGCTAAATTCCAATGCTTAGAATAATTAACCTTTCTATCCCCTTTATTCACAATGCGGGGACCATATATATAATTATTAAATATCTTGGTTCCCCTGTTACCCCAAAAGAAGGAATTACCCAAGGTAGTAGTTATTAATGCAAGAAAGATGATTAATAGGGTAAAATAATTGCATAGGTTTTTCTTAGGAAAAATACAATTAATATAGAGTAAGATAAAAACAATTTCCATGGGGATTCCAAATTTTATTCCTACTATTATAGATGCTAATGGTGTTATAAAGGAATGATATGAGTTTTCTTCCTCTTTTGAGGATATTTTGAGACATCCACAGTTTGTGGCCTATTGCAATAATGAGATAGATGTAACAACTGTCTATGACATGATTGACTTTTTTTTTAGAATTGAGTCAGATATGAGCAAGGTTTCTAGAGTATTTAAAGAAATAATTGATACTAAATGGATTAAATACCTTGAAGAGTTGGACTCAATTAGGGATTCCACATGGCCAGATGTGGATACTAATATTGCCATCCGGGAAGTCATTTATGATATAAAGGCTATACCATCTATTAATAGTGACTAGGAAATAAATGAATATAGTTAGAGGTAGAGGAAACAAGAGAAATGCAAGAAAAGTGATAGGAGCATGAAGACTAACAAAATTTCCAAGGATACCGATTGAAAGTACCACTTGCTAGTTTTGTAACTACATCCATATTTTTGATTAAGTACAAAAAATGTTTTCATGTAACATAAGTTTTTGACATCTGTCCTCCTATTGGAAGCTTATTGCAATCCTCTATATAAGGATTTCTAGGATTTGGAGTGAGGGTCCCGAGTCTGTATAAATTAGTGCTTTTTCTATTCATAGTTGGTCCAAATTTTGTCAATCATATGTTGTACTCAACTTTGTAAATTTAAGAATATAGTGAACATTGAATGATTTAGTTATAGACCCTTATTGGGGGAACTTCCAAATTGAATTTTAGTCTAGATGTACTTCATTTATGCTATTTGCACCTACTATAAATAAAATGAAATAATTGAAGAGAGTAAAAATCACACTGATCTGCTCATCAAAATTTAATGTAGTGGTTGAACTGTACTATATTTGTACTTTTTAATGTGGATCTTGTATTTGTACCAACTATAAATAAAATGAAACCCTAATAAAAATATTTGAACAAAGTAAAATTCATACTAATCTACTCACTAGTATTGTTATTTGATTACTGCCAATAACCAAATCCTGCATATAAAATTATTTTTTTAGTGTTAGCCCTAGATCTAGCTACAAGACCCAAAATGAGGCAATTGGTAAAGCCATTGAATGAAATTGATTAATTAATGAATGTATGTTAGTTTGAGCTTCACTAGGTCTTGAGAATACATTAATATTATTTACTTAACAAGGCCAACCATATGAAGGTGGAAGCTCATTTGGCCTCACCTCCTCTATCCCTAACATCAATCTAAATTCTCCATTATCATATAATTACACACTTCATTCATTCATTCATTCGAATCTATTTATGAACTATAACATTAAGTCAATACAATCACATAACATTCATTAATATGATATAAAATTCATTAATATGATATAAAATTCATTAATACACAATACTAATCAAGACTTCATTAATATATAACAATATTCATTAACATGAAATAAAAATTAATATTAATATGCAACATTCATAGATAATTACTTAAAACAACATTTTCTCATTATCCAACAAAGTTTATCAAACAAGGTTTATCAAAGAGCATTTAAAAAAATCATTTCTTCTTTTTATTTTTCTTAGCTCTCTTAAGGTAAAGGCTGATAGGAGCATCAATATATTCCTCATTCTCCTCCTCTTGTGGCACATGTAATATCAAATTATGATGTCTCCTATTTTGAGGAGCAAGAGGCTGCTACACTAAATGAGGCATTTTTACAATAACAAGTAAATGGGTTAAATTGACATACTCTTTTTTTTATTTTAACTTTTACAAGTATTTAATTAACCTATAGAACATAACATTCTTTTTCCTTACCTAAATATCCCATATCATGTACAATAACATTTTGATCTACTACCACCTCAACATGTTGAACACTTGGAACATGTTGCACTCCTTCACCATGATGTTTAACATGCTCTAAAATATTCAAAAAAGGTTACACATCAAATTGAAATTGAAGATGTTGAATTCTATTCATATTTGCATAATTAATTTCCACTAGAAAATTAATACCTCCACAAATATGATACATATCATGGCCTTCATCAAGCACATGTTCTGTGATAGGAAATACAAGCTATAGTGAAATGTTATGTGCATTGTTATGCAATCAATTTATGTTGGAAACTAACACCAAAAAATAAATTTCTCAACTATTCAATTTGATTTAATTTTCATTCAACCAATTTACATGTATCATTTGGTGCACCAAATTCTTGGACATGGCTTTCAGATTCTTGGCGTAGGCATGCAACCATGACTTTAAAGCCTCCCTTCAAGGCAATTTTTTTAATCTTCATCTATGGGCTCTACATCGAATTCTATGCCCTCTATTTTTTGCTTAATGTCATCAATTTTGCATGTATGATTTGATTAAACAATTTTTTTTTACAACATTCTATATTTTTTAAAATATGAAATTCTATTGCTGCTACTTACAAGTTGAGAGTGAAGATTCATATAGCCACTAGAGCCAAGTTTGTGTTGGCCAACCTTTTCTACTCTCACTTTTGTAGCTACTGATGTGTCTTGCAGTCTATGAATAGTTTGAAACATGTTAGATTATATATTTACAAAGATCACTAATAAGTGCATAATTACATTCTACTTAATACTATCATGACATACCTTCTTTTTCCCTTTTTTGGTTCATTTGTTTTACCATGTAGCCTTATCTCTTTTGGATCTTCTATTATTTCATTCCACTCCATCGGTGGAATCATAGGAGGATGGTTGTACTTTGGGATAGCCTTTAGACCCCTTCTATGTTGGTTCCTCATAGTCTTTATATGTCTGGATGCTCTTTTGACAAGTAGGCCAGTGTTAAAAATATTTTTTCCAAGAAGGTCCTCAAAAGATGTAATGTGCTGAATTTTTAATTCAGGGCCCTATTCATTCCACCTTTAAAAATAAAATAAAATTGTTAGATCAATAACTTTAATATAGTACAATAAATGGAAGAAATGAAAAATATTGTAGCAATGATATGAAACTATGTACCTTTTACATATGGTGTGTCCAAATAGCTTTAATGTCATTTGAAAAAGATGATAATAGAAAACATCATTTCCTAGAAAAACATCATGGAAGTATTAGTCTGAAATGAGTTATGTACAAATAAACTACAATTGCACTAGAAATAATAATAGTTTTAAAGCACCTAGAAGCTTTCATAATCTTAATAGAAACATAGTTTTTTTGTTCAACAACAATGTCTCCACAAATGAACTAGTACTAGTCACACGGGTTGCTCTAGGAAATGGTTCAGCTTCAGTAGTAGTAGTCTCTATTGTTCTATCAACTAAAGGTCTATCTATTAGTGCACAAAATAGGTCCATGAGTATAAAATTCATCCAACAAAAAAAATAATGCATGATTAGCACATTACAAAATATAACAAAACAAGGTTTTATTAGTTGTACTTGGCATAGTTGAAGATGTTTGCAAACTCCTTGTTGCCGACAATGCACTCAACAATATCAGAGTGATGACCAAAGGAGGCATTTGCACTTCATCATGAGCTAAAGAATACAATGTTAGAAAAGATATTTGAAATGGATAAAGATAAAATGGGATAGTAGTTAGAAGCATCTGAAAATAAAAGTTAAGTGTTATAATGTTGATGAAAAAAAACAATGTTGCACTTGTAGGGCCACAATCTTCGATTATTGCTTATATTGTTTCACAATGTGTATGACTATTGCATTCTTTCTTCTCATAGGAATATGAGAAAGTATTAATTAAAGAGAAAGTGTGATAATACTATAATTTTAAGTAAAGATGAATATATGGATTAAATATATATACCAAGTTGATATATATTTGACTAGTTCAAACAGAGACCCAAGTATGGACTAGCACTTAGTCATAAATGAATTTTCCCTAAATAAACTCAACGATGAAATAATACTATAATTTTTAGTCATATTGTAAAGAGAAAGTGTTACTTTCATGAAGGTTGTGCACTACAACCCTCAACATGTTGACCACATGGTCTCACAGGTGTCACAAAATTCTGTAGAAGAATAAATAATATTTTAGATCACGATCCATAAGATAATATAAAATATAAACATCTACTGAACTTGTATTATTGCTTAAGATTAAATACTACTTACCTTTAGAGAATTGACTCTAAGTATCAATTCTTCTTTCAGTGCCTCTGTCTCCTTAATTAGGTAGGTTTCTTTTGAGGATAATGTTAAGAATTTCATCATTGTATCTTTGTATGAGTTGGTGGGCTATTGATATTGGGTTAGCACTATGGACGATGTCATCTAGAAATGATGCCCGTGTTTCAGATCACATTTGATCTTCTATCATTTTTTCTTTTCCCTATCAATAAGTATCAAGTTGTGACATCAATATCATTAAAATTCCATCAAAATAACTCCTAAGCCATAAAAAAGAACATAATAATACGACATTTATTTCTATATAATTTGTATAATTACAATAATTAAGGTTTACCTTCATTGAAGGTGTGTGAGTTGGTACATCCCCACCTATGTCTTGTGGTGTATCCATGTCTCCCTATGAAAAATATTAGTAATTCTTAGCAATTAGTAGTGAAATGAAAGTAATAGAATTACCAAAAATAAATATTAATAAAATAATAGATTGTATATTGGAGTCAATTTTAATTAGAGGCAATTGGTTTAAATGATATACTTACCAGTCCCATGATAGGAAATTATTTTCTATCTACATAATTCAAATTGTATCTACAAAAATTTCATTGATCATGTCATTGATCATTATCCTCATCCATGTCATCATCATCATCATCACCATCATCATACTTTTCACTTTGATCATCATTGTCACCACCACCACTTCATCACCATCATCATCATCTTCATCACCATTATCATGACCATCATCATCTTTATCATGACCATCTTCATGTTGATGATGATCATGATCATGATGATCATCATCTCCATCATCATTAGTATCACCGAAATCATCATCATCTTCTTCATCATTGTGTAATAGTAATTCATTATCATCATTTACTTCATCTTTTAATTCTTCACTATCTTCTTCTTCCATCACATTATACTTTACCAACCTTCCTCTTGGATTATGTCTAACAATAAATGACCAACCTAGTTTATGTGGAATGCCAAAGTAAAACACTTCCTCACATTGACTTGGAAGAACATAGGTCTCATCTTTAACTGGCTCAAATGACCTTGTATTAATCATTGCAAGTCCACTAGATCATATTCAATAACAATCCTATTAGGATCATTTTAATTCAGTCGTAGCCTATACCATTTGACAAAAAATAGAACTAATTTGAATGAATTAAAGTCACACTCAAGTATATCATCCAAAATTCCATAGTATCAATTTTTAGATTGTTGAGGATGTATGTCATTTCTAGACAAAATATAGGTGACCTCAAAGACTGCACTTATCCTAGAATCACAAGTTTTCTTTATTTCATCTAATGTTTTTATGCAAAATTTATGACCATGGTAGTACATAGCTTTGTGTTGTTTGATCTAATATACAATTATTCAAACATGTCAAGATTATTTGTATCAATCTGTGAGTTTATGTTAAACTTATGAGTCATGATTAGTAATCTTCTACATACCTTTCTATCTCTTAAGCCATATACTAGATCAAGTACCATTGGCATAACATTGGGATCTCCATTACGATGTGCTTATTTAACCAATGATCCAACATTGTCTCATGTTAATGAGTGACCATTTTCTTGAGACTATTGAATCCATAATGTCATCCAATCAAGATTGTTTGCAATATACAAATATAGTGCATCCCACTCACGACCAACTATAAAGAAAACAACTAGACAAGTTAGAAACAACTTATATTGATGATGGATAAGAATTAATTAACTACAATAAAATATTATAATTACCTATCACTCTCCTCAAACTAGATTTCCTCATTAGGTACTCCCCCTCAAATTTTTTAATAGAGTTGGGATCGCAAATGTGATCTACATGGATATTTGCTACAAACTTAAGAATATATTCACTAATGTACACCATGGTCTGGTATACCATATATCCCTCTACCATATAACCATCAGGACATGCTCTTTGTTGAACCAAGATCTTCATAAATTTCAAGTTCCTCTCAACCATCCACGTTGACCTAGTTTGTACAAGTCCACACAATTCAATCTCCTCAACTTGATGTATGAGGTAGTATTCTTAAGCATTGAAAATAGTTGAAGGTAGACACTTTTGAATTTCACACACAAGCTGTGGAATTTTCTCTTTCAATATTTTATATCTTTTCTTAAAAATCAATTTCTTTAGATGATAACCACCTAAAAGAGATTCAACACACAAGAACATATAAACAAGATTTCAGATAAAAATATACAATAGATTACATAAAAAGTAAATAAATTAATAAATATAATATATGTAAAACAAATCTAAGAAATAAAACTTCTAACCTCATGTATTTTCCAAGATCATATGTAACTTTTTTAATACTATTTTTAAATTGGTGTGGGACGGATAGAGGTAGGTGTAATACCCCAAAATTGGCTCATTGCCATGATACCAATTCTAGTCTATTTTAACCAATCCTAAGTCCTATTCCAGTAGGAAAATTCTTGTTTTGATATTCGCTACTTGACTTAATTTCCAAATGCAAAAAACCCTAATCTGCATTCATCATATTTCCTATTTAATCCCTATAGTACTCACTCATATTAGCCACATTAAACCTATTTGATTTAAATTTAATTTAATCAAAAGTATTCATACTTTATTAAATTAAATTATCTCCTAAGGCTAATGTACTATGGGGTTAAATTTATTTAATTTAATAAATATGCTTATTTTAATTAATTAAACAAAATTATTTAATTAAATAGGAAGTCATTCCTAATTGATTAAATGAAATTATTTAATTAAATAGAAATTGTATTTATGAGAGCATATCTCATTTTATTAAATTAAACATTCTTCCTAAATCTCCTCTTCAATTCTAAATGGAAACTTCGAGTGAACTACTTCTCAAAATTAGAAACAATCTAGTTAACTTGCTCTCACACTCATGGCAAGTTCAGTTGACTGCTCATCACACTCATATTAGAAATAGTTCACTTCACCTGCACAAGGAAGTTTCCATCTTAACTGAGTCTTTCCTTCAGTCCTAACCGTTGATCTGAGTTGATCTCATCCATTGATAGATTCCAAGAATTCTATTTAAGGAACTCACAATTCCTCATTACAGAGATTGAAATCAAATTGCTATCAAATTGCTGCTGCACTTCATATTCATTTAGCTCATACATTTTCATATCTCTATATTTTTATCTTAATTTCATTTAGCTCTTAATATGCATACATTTAATATAGTTTATTTTACAAGTTCTTAAATTCGTTGCATAATCATTCTAGATTAAGTTGCACACTCATATAGAATTAGTTACATTCTAAAATCCTTCATTCTTAGAGGGTCTGGTTGCTTACATGTCCAATCTAAGGATATTGAATAAGAAAAATCCCTTTAGATAGAAGGAAACAGGTCACCTTGCCAGATTATTCTTGGTTGAACAATCTCATGTTCATTCCAAGATGAATCCGCAAATAACGACCGTGTTGAAGTGTGTATGTTAACAGAGGCCACATATTCACGCATACATTTCTGGCGCCCACCATGGGGCCGAGAAAATAAAATTCTCAGGCCTTCTTTGCATTTTTTAAATTAATTTTTAAGCTCTCTTTCTGTACAGTTCTGTATAGATTCTGGAATCTTTATGTGAGATAATTTATTTTTGCTCGAGGATTGTGGATTCTCATAGGAAGACTCTTTTCAGTTCGTGCAAGAAAGTGCCCAAGTGCGCAAAACTTCGCAGGGCACCTTGTTTCTTCATGTGGGTCGTAAAAGGATTTCGCATAGCTCTACTAGAGATCTCATGCTAGATCTTGAAATAATAGCTTTAATTTCTGTACTTTTAACAGGCTATTTATCTCATCTTATTAACGTGTTTTTTTTTTCCAAAATCTGTATTTCTCTATTCCTCTGATTTTTTGCAGCTTAACTGTTGTTTGCAAGACAATTTTTCAAAGATTCCTTATACAACCCACTCAAACATGGACTAACTATTTGCTTGTAGAATGATTTCCAAATACACGTTTGTCGAAGACTATACTTAAAATCCACAAAACAATGTGTCTTCTTTTCTTGCTTTCCAAACTAGATTAATTAGGGGCTTGTGAACTTCCTAGGGTGCAAGATAGAAGAATAGGGGATTATGCTCTTCACCACTTGGAGGTCATGACTAAGGGTGAATCAGAAACCTAGACACTTCTGAAAGATGACATTTCGAAGAAGGCAAGTAGCTTAGTGGTTCTCTAGTATGGGTTCTCTTCTATGAAAAGATGATGGTTTCCTTTTAGGGAATCTAAATCTTGAGGAAGGACAAGTCTGGATTGATAAAGCTAAGTTGATAAATTAACTTGTTTTGTGTGTTTGGATGAGAAAGTAAGGTAGAGGAGTATGCTCTTTTCCCTTGAGGGAAATCAAAAACTTTGAACCTTGCTTTTGAATCACTAGTCTGAGTCAATCCTTTAGAGGGCCTACTAGAGTGATCCAACCTTTGGGAACAACCCAAGTGAGCACACTCCTTTCATCGAAGATTCCAACTCACTATAATCAAGATGCTTTGTAGAGCGAAAGACTCCAAAGTCGGATTAATTTATTTCCCTTGATTCTTGATATCACATATCAAGGGGAAGCTCTGTCTGTTGCATTGGCCAGTGCCAGCCCTAGTCTTGCTAAGCAAGTGTGTGCACTTTTAGATGTTGGTGTGGGCTGCTAGTCTCAACTCTACTTGCAAAGCCACCAAGAATTAATACGAATGGAAGCTAAGTAAAAAACTCTTAGTTAGAAGCCACCCGGTTCACCTCTGAAAGGAGGCATAATATTTGTTCAAGGAGGGGGAAGAATCTCTCCTATAGAACTTACCATAGGCATGCTACTAGATTTTTGAAAGTGTTATACATGCTTGTCCCCTACCACAAGGGAACTCATTCAGCGTATACTATTGAGTCCTTTGAATATACCAAAAATATGGGCACCCTTTGGGTGACATGACAGTGTGAGGTACACACATGTGCATAAGATGTGGGACAAAGGTTTTTCCTTCTCTACCAATTTTTGTTTTTAGGGATAAAAGCATGTTTGTTCTTGAGTCATAAACAAGTTAAAAACCATCTACAAAAAACAAAGGTCAAGACTCCCCTGTCCTATCGAGTTGCTTTGTCCTCGAGAGGACTATTTTCGACTACTGCTTGCTTCCCACTGTCTTATTCAAACACATTGCCTTGATTGAATTCCAAAACATGGTCTGAGTGTCTTACTAAGTTAACCTCACTATCTATCCAATCAAATTTGCCTGACAAATCTGTCCAATCTATCCAAACAGTCTAAAAATCTCTTCAAAATCCAATGCTGTTGTTAATTTGGTCATGATTTTCGCACACAGATTTGTACTTTCTTGCACAAGAATTCATCTTTTCATGTGAGTTAGTTTAGGTCTTCGCATGAGATCTTGCCATTATCTTAGCTATCCTATCACTTCTTTACATGAGCCATAGGAAGTCTTCATGCAAGCTTTAGAAAGTCTTTGTGCGAAATTAAATTATTGTCATGAGTCTTCGCGCGACCTGGTGAACTTTTTCATGCAACTCATAGAGAATCTTTGCACGAGATCCTATTCCAAAATTGTCAAATCAACTTATTTGACCAATCTACAATCTACATCTAGTCAGTTTTCTGTACTGAGTTGTCTCTTCTCTATCTATACACAATCCTGAATAGGGGCATTTAGCTTAACCAAAGATTTGTGGTCCGCATTTTGACTAGTCTTATCTTTTACTTCTCTGGATTCTTTTTCCTTAGTGCTTGTCATACTCTGTGTTATGATAGTCATAACCTTTGGCTATTATAGCCTTCATATCAAACTATTCATGCCTTAGTATACAGTACTCTTACCTTGTCCTATTAAGAATAAGTTTTAGTGTGGCCCTTGTCCAGGTTCTTGCTTCTTGTTCTTGTCTATGACTATCACAACAAGAAGAAGCAATGTATTTTATCCTCTTAGACTTAGGCAAGGTCATGCTAGGGGTTGTAATTGTGGTAGAGGCTGCCTTCCTTTTGTTCGATAGTTTGCATCCAGTTCATATAGTGAGACATCTTCATAGTCTCCCTCACTTGTCAGGTTATCTCGAGTTCAACGAACATTTTCTATAAATATACAACAAACCAGGAACCCTCTATACCAAGAGGATCCTGAGACTAGGAAAGGGGCCAAACCCTTGAACAAAACATTTGACTTCCTTTTCAAAGGACCTTTCCAATAACAACACACTGAAACTAAACACATTCCCATAATGGCTGATTATGAACCTGAACATGGTGGTCACAAAAAACATCAAGAACCACCTAGGAATGACAAAGAGAAAGACCATGACACTAATGAAAAACAGGAAGAGGTGGAAATACTTCCTGAACATATAGCCAAATGTCTCAAAGAAAAAAACTTTCAAAAGGTCATGGGAATCCTACTCAACAAAGAAAAAGAAAAGTACTTTCTCAAACTTGCCCAAGAGGGAGCTAAGTTGCCCTCTCATTTCAATGTGGAAACCATTATCATGCCTGAAGAAGAGACTGAGACTTCTAAACTCCAAAAATAATTGAAAATTATGCAAGACCAACTAGCTCAGATGATGCATGAGATAGAGAAACCCACAAAAACATACACATTGGATGCTCTTTGTCCATTTCCATTTGAAAAAAGCATAAACATGCCGCCTTTCCCATGAGGCATAGAGCTACCCAAGTATGACAAGTACTTTGGTACTACTGATCCCCAAGATCACTTGTGAGAATTTGGTGCTTTGTCTATGGAGTTTATACATGATCAAACCTTTCTCATGTGTTCATTACCTAGAAGCCTAGGTGGTCAGGCTTTGGAGTGGTTCTCACATTTACCTACTGGTATCAAGACGTTTGACAAAATTGCCAATCTATTTTTTCAGCAGTATTCTCATAACATACAACACCCTATCAATATTTGAGATCTATGCAACCTTAAATAGAAAGTTCAAGAACCTTTTCTCACATTTCTCTAATGGTGGAGATAACTATACACTAAGTATTCCCATAAAATTCTAGAAATGGAGAAGCTTGACATTTTCACTGATAACCTCCTACCTAATTTAGGATATAGAGTCCAACTTCAAGGTCCATGTACCTTTGAAGACATGATCACACAGGCTATCTGCATCAAGAAATTTATGGTCAAGAAAGGTGAACTTACTCTTCAGAGGGACGTAAAACAAGTTTCCACTTCCAACAGGGATAAAACGAAACATGTCAACAAGAATCGAGAAATCATACATGATAGAGTCATTGACAATGTCACTCCCAAACCTGCTAAAGTGGCATTTAATCTCACATATGGCCTCAAAGCAGCCAAAAACACTGAGAAACCTCCTCTTGACAACAAGACATTTGGGAACAAACTAAGAAACTCATGGGCCACACGCCCTAAGTGAGAGTATACACCCTTGGGAGAACCTTTGGATGTGGTTTACAAAACATTGCTGCAACATAAGCTTATTTCACCAATGAACAATCCTCATCCTTATGATCCATAACCACGTCCACCATGGTGGAATGAAACCTCATTCTATGAGTATCATCAAAATAAGGGACACAAAACTAGCAACTACATAAACTTACACCATAAAGTCCAAGACATGATTGATGTTGGCAATCTTGTGGTAGATGAAAATAATAAAAACTCAGATCACAAGGTGTTCAAAGAGCCTTTCCTAGCCTATGAAAAAGGAGAGACTTCGAAACCACAATACAACAACAAGGTCAACTATGCATATTCCAATAATGACAATGTCATCAACATGGTTGAACTTATGAATTCTGAATACTGCAACATTATTACCATTAAGAGAAAACAAGATAATGCAAAGCCTAAGACACCATTTTTCTTGAGGGGCCCTACTCTCAACACAATGGATAATATGCCCTTGCAACACTGTGCTAATGTTGTTACTCTCTCTTGCACCAAGTTGGTGCTCAAAGGCCCTAGGCCTTCTACTTTTGATCTTGAACAACACAAAGACAAAACCCTCACTGGTCCATTTAGAAAAGGTACAAAACCCACAAGGAACTCGACAAAAACCAATTATAGTGTTCTTGATCAATTGAAATGAACTAATGCTCAGATTTCCATCTTTGAGCTACTTAAAATCTCGCTTGCTCGTAGGCAGATTCTGGACAAAGCACTCGTTGAGATGAATGTTCCTCAAGATCTTGATCTTTAGTGATTTCAATCCATGGTAGGTCACTTGACCTCACCTTATCTTATGACCTTTTCTAAGGTGGATGATAACTCGCTGAGTCACCCACACAATCAACCTCTACATATTGAGGTTATGATCCATTTGACACGTGTTCATCAGGTACTCATTGATAATGGTGCTGGCCTAAATATTATCTCTATTGCTCTGCTTAGAAAATTGAATTATTCTGAGGACTCTATTGATCCTCAACATAAGATCACCATCAAAGCATATGAAGAAGTGGAACAAAAGTCTCTAGGTCTAGTGGTTTTACCCATTCACGTCAGTCCTATAGAAAGGGATGTCACCTGTCAAGTGCTAGACATTCCCTTGGCATACAAAATTTTGTTAGGATGGCCATGGATATATGAGATGCATGCTGTGCCATCCACATACCACCAATGCATCAAGTTCCCATTTCATGGCTCCAAAGTTACTATTCCTACCACTACTAGCTATACCTGTAATATGCTCAAAGCTACTGAAGCTTTCATCCCTGCTAACCGTGAGTCCACTAATTATCACAACAATAAGCTGAAACAAATCGAGTAGTAATTCAAACTAAAAGAAACTGGCATGGGAGAGTATCACATTGAACTAGTGCTATCATTAACATCTCTCCTAGAGTCTCCTTGGCATTATGGGAGACCCTCAGAGGCAAAGAAGTTCTTCATGCTGACACCCCAGACCAAGTATAATGGCACTTTTGTCAAGTTTACAGTTCCCTTAGAGGATGAAAGTGAAAATAGAGCCATTGCTACATGGCTTTACAAAGAAGAGGCTCCAATAGACTTAATAGAGCAAGCTCAAGAAATCACTCCTAAGAAATATGGGCCTGATCTTAAGCTTATGAAGCATTTTGGTTACAAGGGAACTGGCCCTATTGGATGCAATAATAATGGCCTAATTGATCCTATCAAAGCAACAACTCAAAGTAATAGTGATACAACTGGCCTAGGATTTAAGAAGGTTCCTTTCCATTTGGGACCAAATAAATTCATACTAGAACCTGAGAGTTCATCTAGAAATGAGTCACCAGTTGAGTCAGATACTTGAGAGGAACAATCTGATGATGAGGATTCTTATCCTCATCCTATTCCTCTTAACCTTGCTAAATTCTTCGCTGAGCTAGATGAATTTGTACTACATGTTAGCACTGTGGATGGTACTAGTGATTCTTTTGAGGAAAATACTAAGCAACTCAAATATCATTCAGATTAGGGAGAATCTAGTCAGTCATTACATATTGAGTATTTGTGTAAGAACCTAGAGGATGAAGGCGAGTATGTCCCTATCACTATTGGGGAGTTCTATAATCTCTCACCATGTAGCACTGATTCTAAGGAATATGAGTTTGACTCTCTTTTAGAAGCAATTATTGATAAAGACATTGATGAAGTCCATGTCTATGAAAACTAAATTGAAGGAAGTGAAATGTCTAGGGTTAGGTCACATGAGTTTGATCCAACTAGTGTCCTAGAATTGTCAATTTTTGATGTTCATACTCAAAGGTGTTCAAACACATCTGTGGATGAGGTCACCGTATGTCTCAAATTGCTGGTCCAAGCACTTAATGACTATACTATGAATGCAATTGAATCAGCCACCACTCTCTCACTCACACATCTTGAGCTTATAGACTGGAACCCTAATGCATCTATCAAAGTCCCCATGTTCTAGAATGACTATGATCTTGCCTATTACCTAAACACTATTGAACCTATAACATCTTCCACCAATGATCAGAGTGTCAACATGACTGAGTTTGACATCACATATTTTAGTCATACAATTAAAAAGAAAAAATGCAAAAGGTTTGATGGTGAAAACCACATTGTGGTAGTGTCGAAACCCAAAAAAATAAAAAATAAAGATGTATCCAAGGGTGAAAACCTCTCTGAGGTGCCCATGGATGAAATATTTAATGTGCTTCCTAGTCACTTTTGGGAGAGATCATCAGTGTTGATAGAGCCAACATAGCCAATTGATCTAGGCACAGAAGAACATCCTCATATGATACATCTGGCATAGTCACTATCAGCTAAAGAGAAGGAAGAATTCATTACCTTTTTCAAAGAAAAGAAGATAAATTTTTCTTGGACATACTTTGACATGCCAGGATTGGATCCTGATCTTATCATGCATCACTTGTCCATAGCACTAGGCATCAAACTAGTTAAACAGAAGCTTCAAAAAATGCATCCTCATGTTGCATTGCTCATCAAAGAAAAATTAGAGAAACTTCTAAAAGCTGGTTTCATCCGTGCAATTGATTATGTTGAATGGATATCCAATATTGTTCCAGTTTCCAAGCACGATAAGTCTATAAGGGTTTGTAGTGACTTCCGTGATCTCAACTTGGCATGTCCTAAAGATGACTTTCCACTTCCTAATATTGATATGATAATGGAAATGATGGCTGGATATGAGATGTACTCACTTATGGATGGATTTTTTGGATACAATCAGATAAAAATTGTGCCAGAAGACCAGGAGAAAATGGCTTTCACATGTGCATGGGGAACCTTTTGTTGGAATGTAATGTCATTTGGCTTAAAGAATGCTAGTGCTACATATCAGAGAGCTGTGACTACAATTTTCCATGATATGATGCATAAGACTATGGAGGATTATTTCAATGATACCTCAGTCACAAGCGCTAAATGCAATACTCATCAGCAAGATTTGGGACCCATCCTAGATTGTATGGAAAAATTCAATCTTCAGCTCAATCCTAAGAAATGTGCATTTGGTGTCACATCAAGAAAGTTGTTGGGATACATCGTCTTTGCAAAAGGAATTGAGGTAGATCCAAAGAAAGTACAAGCAATAATGGACATGCCACCACCTTGGAACATCAGTTAGATGAGAGGATTATAGGGAAGGCTCCAATCTATTTGTAGGTTTATCTCACAATTGGTGGATAGATCAAAACCCTTCACAAAGACCTTACATAAGGGTGTAAAATTCAATTGTAGCCAGGATTGTGAGAAAACCCTAACATAGATCAAACAATATCTTGTCAATCCACCAATCCTAATGCCTCCTATCCATGGGATACGTTTGCTTTTATACATTTTAGCAACTAAAACATCTCTAGGAATCCTATTGGTTCAAGAAGATAATGACAACAAAGAAAGAGCTATTTACTACTTAAGCCAGACATTGATCTCTTATGAGAAGAACTACAACATTATTGAGAAAGCTTGCTTGGTAGTTGTCTTTACTTCCCAAAAGTTGAGACACTACATGCTTGCCCACACTATGCAACTCATGGCTAAAATAGATCCACTAAAGTACTTTCTCAATAAGGCGGCTCTCATAGGAAGATTGGCTAAATGGGTTATGATACTTAGTGAGTTTGACATCCAATACATTGAACGCAAGGCTATCAAGGGACAGGCAATTGTGGATCAACTGGCTGATGCACCCATACAGAGTCTTCTGCCAATGAACATTGATTTCCCAAATGAGTCGATTCTAACACTCACACACCACACATGGGTTATGTTCTTTGATGGGTCCTTTACACAACAAGGATCAAGTGCTAGATTACTCTTCATTACACCACAGAGATATTAATTGCCCAAAGCATAGAAGATTCTATTTCCTTGTACAAACAACATTTTTGAATACGAGGCTTTGATCAATGGAATGAAAATTGCAGCCAAATGGAGAGTGGATCAACTAGATATCTTTGGTGACTCTCAGCTTGTCATCAACCAGGTTAATGATGTGTACCAAAAAAAGGATGAGAAAATAATTCCTTACAAGTGCATGGTTGATGACTTAAAGAAGTATTTTGCACACATCACCTTCCAGCAAGTTCCACGAGCAGATAATAAAGTAGCTGATGCCATGGCTACTTTGGCCTCCCTGCTACAAATGCCTAAAAATGATCTCTAAAATGAGTTCTTGGTGGAAGCAATACACTACTTAGCCTATGACACCCCTAATTCTAAGATGATCTATTCTGTTATAGGACAAGAATCATCCCACTACCATCAAATTTATTCCTATCTCCACAATCAAACCATTCTAGAAGGTTTGACTTGGAATGAGAAATGTTATCTAATCTGTAATGCTTCATAGTATGTCATTATTGTTGACGATCTGTATAGGAGAGGTCTCGATGGAGCACTCTTTAGGTGTTTAGAACTTGAAGAGTCCAAACGTGCACTAATTAACATTCATGAGGGCATTTGTGGATCTCACTCCAATGGCTTGACACTAGCTCACAAACTCCTTAGATCTGGTTACTATTGGCCCAAAATGGAGCAAGAAGCTATCAAGTATGCTAGATCCTGCAAGCAGTGTCAGCTACATGGGAATCTCATCCATGCTCCAGCTAGAGAGCTGATTCCCTCTACTACAACATGGCCATTTCAACAATGGGCCTTTGACTTGGTGGGATAGATCCACCCAACCTCTTCTAATGGACATAAGTTAATTATCACAGCTACAAATTACTTCATGAAGTGGGTAGAGGCAATACCTCTCACAGTTACCAATGGCAAAACTATAGCACTTTTTATCACAAACTACATCATCTGCAAATGTGGTGTACCATCCTCAATCATTACTAACAATGGAGGATAATTCAAGAACAAAGACCTCAAGGAACTATGCAAGAAATTCAAAATCACACAACATTGGTCTTCCATTTATTACCCCCAGGAAAATGGCCAGGCTAAAGCATCCAATAAGACAATCCTCAAAATTCTTCATCACACAATTAGCAAATCTGGTAGAGATTGGCATCTCTAGATTAATCCAGTCCTATGGGTGTATAGGACAAGCATCAAGACTCCAACGGGCATGACCCCCTTTGCTTTGGTGTATAGGGTAGATGTTATGCTTCCAATAGAGGTTGAGATTCCCACCTTGAGAATCTCTATGAAGGGCCTTATTACTGATGATGACTACAGGATAGCTCGGCTTCAAGAGCTTGTGTTACTGGATGAATAACGACAAGTGACATGTGATCATTTTTGAGCATATCAACAACGAATGTCAAGAAGCTATAATCAGAGGGTCAAGCCACATGACTTCCAGCTGGGTGATCTCATCCTAAGAGAGAAGCCTAAGAATCAACAACAACAAGTCCAAAAAGGAAAGTTGGAACTAAACTGGCTCGGTCCTTACATCATCACTGTATTTTATGGATCCAGTGCCGATCAACTTTCCATAACCAAAGGAGAAGTGCTCAAAGAACCTATCAGCACTCTCCACCTGAAGCAGTTTTATAGCTGATCTGATATCAGTAGCTCTTTGTACATATCTATATGTCTTGAAAAAAATACTAAAAATCAGAAAAAGTCCTAAAAAAATTGTTACCCTGGTGAAAACCTAGCAATAGGCACCTTGGTAACGCCAAAAAAAGTGAAAAATCTCAAAAATACAAAAATTTCAAAAAGAGAAAAATACAAAAAAATAAAATTTGAAAAACAAAAAAGGTGCCATTGGTGAAAACCTAGAAATAGGCATCATGGTAGCAAAAAAAGAAAAATCCTGCCAAGAAGGAGAAAACTTGGTAAATAGGCACCTCTTGTTCCCAATGCTCCATCTGGCAAGCCATCTTCTGGCTATTTGTACAATTTCTTTACTCCTTTTCCTACTTTTTGCTCATGTATCCATGAATTGAGTCTTTTCATAGCTCGGGGGCATTCCCCTTTAGTTTCACTCCTTTCGAGATTCTCCTCATAGAAAATCGTTTGCGATAGTCACTAGTGGTCCTCACTGCATCTACCTACTATCACCTATAACATATGGTCTATTCATATTCCCATGATTGCAATGTCACTAGGAATTGTATAACATGTGAGCTTTTTTCTATATCTAGTGATGATAAATTGTCAAGGCTTGGTAACCAGACCTAGGGTTGCATTTAACATAAGTCTTGCATTACATGCATAAGCACGCAATTTGGTTGTAATTCTATTTCTCCCTTGTGTGACAAAGGATTGGGGGCATCTTCAAACATATCAGGTTTCTTCACAACTACACAAGCATTTGGTTTGTTGATTCACACTCCTCAATGGAATACCTATCATTGTCAAGAAAAACATGCAACACTACATGAGATGTCAATCCATTTTCATATGCATTGCATCCATATACTCATGATATCTACTCTACATGCTCATAATTACATCATAAAAAAGTAAAACATACATCTCATAATCATCATATTGACATTTCATGCACATCAAAGTGAAATAGACATAGACAATGACATGTACATGATGATACTTGGCTCAAAATCTTGTATATATATCTCTAAAAAAAAATTGGGTCAGTAAAAAAATGGGCACTACTCGAGTGCTATCAATCAAAATGATATAAAATGGTGTTGGCACACCAATCAATACATAGCTAGAGATCAAAATCAAGAGCTAGGCACACAACATCTAGCTCTATATTGTACTCTCATCTCTAGGAGGAGCAGGAGTAGGAGTAGTAGGTGGAGGAGGAGCTGGTGGCATGTCAGGTCTCACAGGAGGTCGTTCGCCTCCTGACTCTTGTGCATACTGAGAAAATTGTTGTACCTATAAAGCCTCATCAGACACCACTATCAAATATGCAACAAAATAGTACACTGCCTAGGCTAAATATAAGTGGACCTCATCCTATAGCATCTCTGCTCTCCACTCAGCAGTCTCAGCATGCTCTCTCCATTAATCAATCTCCTACTATTGCTCCAGCAACTATGCATCACAGATAGCTATCTATATCTATAACTCTCCCAACTGTCAGGAGGCCTAATGAATCTGCTCTTGATAGCATCACACTATGTCCTATGTCCCAGCAGCAGGCTAATCAGGCATATCCTCATCTAGTATCTTAGGTGCCTACTACTATGGTGGTGCTTGCTACTATGATGGTGCCTACTGTTGTAGTGGTACCTCCTGTGGTGGTGCCTGCTCCTCTATCCTTGACCTCCGTCACCAACCCTACGATGTGCCACTACCACCTACACTTATGTCTGACCCTATCTGATGTCGCAAAATCTATACCTACTGTACCTAGTGCTAGACCTTTGGTTGTGGCTACTCCTACTATAGAGGTGCTTATCTCTAACCTTTCCCTGCTCTCCCCATTGGGCTTTTGAATCATGGGAATGGATGACTAATCAAATATGCCTGGTATGTAGGCATTATCCCTGCATTCACAATGTTAGAGAGATAGTCCCACTATGTTACAACCAAGTTGCACACATCTATCATGGATCAGCTTGGGTCTAGTCATGGGGGCCACCCTTGCTCTACATCCTTCGCTAGTTTGGTGTAGGTGCAGTACTCTTGTGATATGTGCTATGGTCGGCCATACTGCCACCACACCTGTGAAATTAGGAATTTCTCTATGATCTGTGATGTCTGGCCTAATAGTGGTAGTGAACAAAACATCCAGCCCAACTCCCTCAAGGTGTCATTCCAATCCTTTGTCTCTCACTAGGGCTGCCATATGATGGAGACTAGGTCATCGAGACAAGTTCACTAGTGCTCTGTCTTACCCAGGAAGACCTAGGTAATGTGACTCTAATACTTGTAGATATACGACTCCATAGGCTCTCATGCATCCTAATGAATGGGCCTACATATGGGAAGATGCTCCCATGCCCAAATCTTTAAAATGTAGACTCCTGCTTTCATACTCTTCTTCCCATGGAAGACTATCTCATGCATCTCATGGAACATATGGGCCAACATGCACTGACCCCACGCAAATATCTCAGGGGCCTCTACCATCTATCAAAGCATGACCCCCCAACCACACTCTAAGTCGTGCTATCCCTTATCTGGCACTAAAAAGCATCTCAAAAATATTGCCAGCACTGATGCCAGTCTATGTGTCTACCCATAGGTGTGTACAAGCTCATCCCAACTGATGGCTCGACCCCTTCGAAGCTCTCTCTTGAACACAATAGATAGGCCTCTATATCTGCTTGAGGCACCACATCATATATCACACGGGCTCCATGGAATAGAATCCTTAGTATCCTCCATATGTCCTCTAGGGTGATAGTCATCTCTCCCACTGGCAGGTGAAAGGTGTTTGTCTCCGAATGGAAATTCTCCACCAAGGCTATGAGTAGGCTGTGATTCCCTAGCACTGCTGGGATGTGGCATAGAGAAGATAATCTCGATCGAGTAGTATGTGCCCTATCAGCATCATCAAGACTCTACAACAAATCTCCATATGGTGGATAGTGAGATCTAAAAGATGCATCCTCAAAGACCTCCTGCACACACACAAACAACAATGACAAGAAAATGATCAGTACTGGGTCAAAATGGTAGAACAATGCAGACAAAAATGCAAATTTCACGCACAAAAATGAACATTTCAACTTCGCTATCACAGATTTTTGTGTGCAAACCTCAAGATCTCACATGAAGATCTCAAGATCTTGCACGAAGATGTAAAGATATCATGCGAAGTTTCATTTCTTCACGTGAGAAATATCTTCATTGTGCGAAGAACAAAAGTCTTCCGTGTGAAGATCGAGCAAAATTTTTTGTTCTTTGCGTGAGAGGTGGGTATCTCCTATGTGAGAAAACCCATTGATGTGCATGAAGAAATAGAGGATCCTATTTCTTCACATGAGTAGAGAATGTCTTCACACGAGAAAGGACAGTCTCCCATGAAGACCAATTTGACCTTCGTAAAACATGCTAAAAAATGACATCAAAATGCATGAAAATGAAAGTACAAAGCTGGGATATCAATGACTCATTGAGGGTCCATAGTCTACCGACTGACTATGTTGTTAGAAGAGCTTAAAATGATGATCTTGCATGTTCATTGCCATCTTCCTCTTAGAGCTACTATTCACAAAAGACAAAATGCAAAAATGATTTGAAAATGACCCCTTGGGCCCTTATATAGCTATTGACCTAATTTTCTAAAGTGCTCTGATTTGCGCAAAAATACCCCCTAGCTAATTTGACCATTCTGAATCCATTTTCAGGATCAAGTTTTAAATTTGACACCCCTCAGTGCCTTAAAAACATATTTTAAATTTTGGGTACTGACACGGTTGAACGCTTGTGCAACCCAAATTTTTTTGATACTTTTTGATTACTAGAATCCTGTCAACTCAAAGTTCTTCATAGATTCAAAATCCATTTTGGAAATAGTCAACTCAAGTCAACCATGGACAATTCTAGTCAAATTTTGGTCAAAATTGATCTTTTAAACCTCAAAATCTTTGGATTGACTTCCAATTTTCTTTTGATCATTCTGATCCTTTCTACACTCTACTACATCTCAGATTTCTTCTGTATCTCTTTGTATACTACTTTACATCATATTTCTGGTGTGTCATCTTTCAATTTTTCTCCCAAGGGGGCATGAAATGTCCCTTTTCTGATTTTGTATGATATTTCCAACCTTTAATCAGACCTTTAAGATCAAACAACTGATATCACAAAGATCCACCAAATTTCTTAAGAAACCCCAAATCGGGTATGTCGAAAATAGTGCCAAAAAGCTTCACAGCTTCACCTGTTATTAATAAATCTGAAAGTGGACATTTTTACAGAAATTTCAACAGCATAAAAGCCTACAAAATGATGTTTCCAGATCTATATAGCCTTTACACAACAACTCACAAATGTAGGACAAAAACTATGCTCATCGGGCTCCCGAAATTAACACAAAATGCCCGGAAACACCACAAAAACACTAATAAAATATCTCAGAAGTTTAATCACGTCCCAATACATATATTCAGCTTTATTTTAACAGCTTAAAGTCTGAAATACAGCAGCAACCAAAACTGATATGAAATGCTCAACTGAAAACACCAAACTCATGCAAAAAACACACCCAAAAATCCACAAATCTACACTGTTCAGCACAAAGGCAAACTCTGTATGAGCATGCACATGGAATGGCTTCAAAATCCAATCCTTAGCCTTCCTGGAAACCTGAAAAATCCCATTCTTGGGTCTCCTTCTCCACAGGTTTGGCAGCCTCTGAAGAATAACAAAGAATGAGCGAAAATCAAGTCTGGAATCCCCCCCCAAAATGCCTCCAAACCTCTTTAAAAAGGGCATAACTATAACTCACGTCCAAGAGAGGTTAATGAAACATATTTTAATAATAATTTTCATTTATTAGTCCAACGGTTTCCAAAGATTAACTCCCTTTTTCTGAAACTTCACTTTCTTGGGCCTGCTTGTCTTAGCAAAGATTATTATTTTTTAATTATTTGAAAAGGGGACATGACAAGTCCTCCCCTCCCAAACATTGCTTGTCCTCAAGCAATGGCTGAAAAATAAACCAATCAATCCTTCTGGATCCCAAATGTAGTCATGAACTATACTACTACCAATTAACACAGACTCTTGCAAGATCCTCTGCAATATGACCAAGAGGAATCCATAATCAAACTGGCAATTATAGCTCAACCAAACTCCAAAATCACCATTACCACAATCAAAAAGCCATGAGACACAAACTCTTAGAATATCAAAACCCAAGTAAAGTGGACTACCAACATAGTAAATACCATCAATGCATTCCACTGGCCTATATGGAATGTACAATTCAACTCTGCAACAATGGTGAATGCTCTCAAATGAAACTATACCAAGTATGGAGAATCCACACACTGTACAACTCCTGCAGTCAACACAACTCTGTAGATCATTGGCCACTTTTTCATAACCATAACTCCCATGTACCCCTGATGGTGAAAAGCCATCACAAGATAAACAACAAGAAATGGAACCCAAACCAAATTTTCCTGCCATCAACTCCTCAACATAAGGATCAATTGTTAACTGATGTACATACCCTACAATATAATGTTGATTAAAAAAACCAACCTCAGTCAACAGCTCACCATGAACAAGTGATACAACCCACTGTGATTGATCACTAGCTAAGTCAGGAGATGTCATAGCCAAAGGAGTAGAATCAATAACAACACTTGCTGAAGCATCACTCCAAAACTCCTGCTCTAAGTCATGTATTATCAAGCTATCAACTACAGAACCTATTGCCATGTCGTGCCCATCACAACTCTCATCTCGAGGCATCAAACTATTCCATAACTGATGATAAGCACTAGGAACCAAAGTACATCTCTGTATCATAATCTCATCAACATGGTCATCAAAGGTAAATTGATGAGCGTACCTCACAGTGTAATGCCGATAGAATGCGCCAATCTTAGTCAGTGGCTTAGACTGTAATCCAGATGAAACTAACTACAATTGATCATCAACCATGTTGGAACTGACTACTACCTCCAAAGATATCACCAAAGGAGTAGTATTACTAGCAGGAACCATGCCAACTGTCGACTCACCAACATCACACATGACCTTTGATACATCTCTAGTCTCTGTGACTTCAGTACTAGAGGCCACCACCCTGTCAGGCATACAATAATCTGCTACAATACCCAACTCAACTAAACCTGACTCTAGTGGGAATGAACCTGATATGCCAATGTTAGTATCAAGGATGGATGCATCCCCATCTCCACTATCTCTGACAATCTCAGCCATGGACATCCTCGAATCAACAAACACCATAGCTTGTGACTGTATAGAATCAGATAAAGACTGTAGTCGCTCTAACTCCATGGTCACCTTAGCCAAATGAAACTGTGACTCCTTGAAAGCCAACTGTGTACTCTCAAGAATCTCAGAAGTCACCTCAAGCTGCTCAGTAAGCTCACTCACCTCATCTTCCTTGGCCAACAATGCATCATATGCTGTACTACCCCACTCCATAAGATAATCTCTGTCAGCTACCAACTGCATATACTTCTGTCTCAAAATTTGAATAGCCTCCCATAAAGAGTGGATCTCTATCAAGGAAAGATAACTTCCTTCCTGCTCATCACTAGTAGGAGAACCCCATCCATAAACTGCTAATAACTGACGAGTAGCATCAAAATGTTGGCAAGTGATAGCAATGTCTCGGTCACTAACTCTCAACTGATTAGACACATGATGGCATTGGCTTTATTGTCTCCTACAAACCTCCTTTGATGCATTGTCTAAAGGAGTATCCTCAAAGTTACTAGTCTCTAGAGTATTACCATCCATGTCCTGTGAATCAACTCTAAAGCTCATATCAACATACAGAGTATCAAAAACTATAGCACTACTGTCCAACTCCCCTGTACCCAAAGAAACTAAGTCTTCAAAATTGCCCACTACATCCTCCTGGATGTCATCAATGCCAATATGATCCTGGGACTCATCTGTACACACTACCAAATATGAAAGATCATCAACACATTCCAGCAAGTATGGTCGACTGGATATATGAACAAAGCCCAACACCGGTGTATAAAAACTAATACCAAAATCAGACAAGATACTGGCAGAAGAAAAGAAAACACCGTGTAATCTGCTAATCAAATCCATGATAGCACCCAAACAAACACTGCTACCAAAAAGTGTTAAAGATCTCCAGTCAACTGAATCCCAAACACCAATATAACAATCTTGAGTCCATATCTGTAAACTAGAATCAACTGGTAACTCAAGCAAACTCCTCACCTGAGTAATATGACCAATACCAACTAACTCCACATACTTTTCATGATGAGGTAATGAAGTCACAATACTATCTTCACTCACCTTTAGCTGGTGGGATAAATCATGTGAAGTACTACCTGCCTCAACCTCATGTGATGAAGCATCTAACTGTGCTTGGTACTCTTTCTCAGCAAAGTCATGAATGCTCAATGTCTGCTCATCTTTACCAGGTATCTCACCATCCTGCACAACAACATCCTCATAATCATCATCTGAACCCACTACACTATAGTCACTGCCTGTTGTAACTATACCATCCTGAATACCTGTGGCATCACCCTTTGACAACTTGTAAACAATTGTCTCAATTTGAGTATCAAGTTGACTGTTACAATCAATCTGTGTAATATCCTTTCCCACCACCTCCTGTGGCAAAGTAGAATCTGAGACCTCTACTTGGCTATCAGCTAGTTTCTCAAACTCTTCATGCAAGTTCTTTGGAATTGTATCATTTGTCCTGTGAGAAAATTTGCCAAATAGAAATCCAGTCAACTTATCCACCTTAGCTGGGTCAGATAACATGTCATTCATTATATGGTGGTGCTCAACCAACTGTTTAGACATGTCATGGCTTATTTTCATAAGTTTATCTCGAATGTCTAAATAACCATCCTTTCTACTATTTTGACTCTGGCTATCAATTGTCCAAGATCGTTCCCTCTGAGACTCTGTACTATACCTGTCCATTCTGGATAAAGTAGAGTGTAACCCCAATAGGATATAACTTCTTCAAACACTAGGAACTAACATGCAAATGATTAGAAGTAGCATGCAAGCATAGGTTTGGACATGCAACTGATTAGAAGCAACATGTAACCACCAAATTATGACATGCAAGATCTGGGTAGTTGTCAAAACTGACATGCAAAATCTGGGTAGTTGTCAAAACTGAAATGCAACATCTGGGTAGTTGTCAAAACTGACCTGCAAACTTCTACAAACCCTCAGGCTGGCAAGATCATGGCTCTGATACCACTGAAATGTCCCTTTTCTGATTTTTTATGATATTTCCAACCTTTAATCAGATCTTTAAGATCAAACAACTGATATCACAAAGATCCACCAAATTTCTTAAGAAACCCCAAATCGGGTATGTCGAAAATAGTGCCAAAAAGCTTCACAGCTTCACCTGTTATTAATAAATCTGAAAGTGGACATTTTTATAGAAATTTCAACAGCATAAAAGCCTACAAAATGATGTTTCTAGATCTATATAGCCTTTACACAACAACTCACAAATGTAGGACAAAAACTATGCTCATCGGGCTCCCGAAATTAACACAAAATGCCCGGAAACACCACAAAAACACTAATAAACTATCTCAAAAGTTTAATCACGTCCCAATACATATATTCAGCTCTATTTTAACAGCTTAAAGTCTGAAATACAGAAGCAACCAAAACTGATATGAAATGCTCAACTGAAAACACCAAACTCATGCAAAAAACACACCCAAAAATCCACAAATCTACACTGTTCATCACAAAGGCAAACTCTGTATGAGCATGCACATGGAATGGCTTCAATCTCCCATCCTTAGCCTTCCTAGAAACCTGAAAAATCCCATTCTTGGGTCTCCTTCTCCACAGGTTTGGCAGCCTCTGA
Organism: Cupressus sempervirens; assembly: GCA_028749045.1. Classification (NCBI taxonomy): domain Eukaryota; kingdom Viridiplantae; phylum Streptophyta; class Pinopsida; order Cupressales; family Cupressaceae; genus Cupressus; species Cupressus sempervirens. Next base: position 8,427,673 of record CM053784.1, on the reverse strand, counting down.
AGAATAACAAAGAATGAGCGAAAATCAAGTCTGGAATCCCCCCCCCAAAATGCCTCCAAACCTCTTTAAAAAGGGCATAACTATAACTCACGTCCAAGAGAGGTTAATGAAACATATTTTAATAATAATTATCATTTATTAGTCCAACGGTTTCCAAAGATTAACTCCCTTTTTCCGAAACTTCACTTTCTTGGGCCTGCCTGTCTTAGCAAAGATTATTATTTTTTAATTATTTGAAAAGGGGACATGACAGGGCAAGATGATTACATCATTGAATCCTTATTACTTAGGGCACCTTGTGCCCATCTTATGACACCACTAGGGGCATCTTGTTTCCCTCTTTCTAGCATCTTTGTCATCCATTTCATCTAGTCATTAGTTGATTATAGGTATCGAGACAATCTAAATCTTGACTCTTAAGGATCAAGCCTTGTTCTGAAGATGATTCTATGTCTCATTATTTGATTTTGTTATCTACTATTGATCTCAAGTATCTAAATATTCTATCTAGATCCTCAAAGGTTAAGCTCTGTTCTAGAGATGATCTTTTAAATCCTATTAATCTCAAGTATCTAGACATTCTATTTGGATCCTTAAAGGTTAAGCTCCATTCTGAAGATAATCTTTTAAATGCTTATCACTCTTAGGTATCTAGGTGTTCTATCTAGATCTTTAAAGGTTAAGCTCCATTCTAGAGATGATCTTTTAAATGCTATTAATCTCAGGTATCTAGACATTCTGTTTGGATCCTTAAAGGTTAACCTCCATTCTGGAGATAATCTTTTAAATGCTTATCACTCTTAGGTATCTAGGTGTTCTATCTAGATCCTTAAAGGTTAAACTCCATTCTGGAGATGATCTTTTAAATGCTATCAATTTTGGGTATCTAGGTGTTCTATCTGGATCCTTAAAGGTATCTAGGTATTCTACTTGGATTCCTTGGGATTAAGCTCTGTTCTAGAGATGGTCCTTAAAAGCTTATCAATTTGTCTCCATATCATCAACTTCAGAACCAATCTTATCTCTTGGTCTTTACATCATGCTTTTTGATTTTCTTTGAATTGTATGTGTTGCTCACACATTAATTCAAAGAGGGGCAAAATATAATACCTCAAAATTGGCTCATTGCCATGATACCAATTTTGGTCTATTCTAACCAATCCTAAGTCCTATTCTAGTAGGAAAATTCTTATTCTGATATTTGCTACTTGACTTAGTTGTGAAATTTGGAAAACCCTAATCTACATTCATCATATTTCCTATTTAATCCCTATAGTACTCACTTATATTAGCCACATTAAACCTATTTGATTTAAATTTAAATTAAATTATCTCCTAAGGATAATGTACTACAGGGTTAAATTTATTTAATTTAATAAATATGTTTATTTTAATTAATTAAAAAAAAATATTTAATTAAATAGGAAGTCATTCCTAATTAATTAAATGAAATTATTTAATTAAATAGAAAAGGTATTTATGAGAGCATATCTCATTTTATTAAATTAAATATTCTTCCTAAATCTCTTCAGTTCTAAATGGAAACTTCAATTGAACTACTTCTTAATATTAGAAACAATCTAGTTAATTTTCTCTCACACTCAGATTAAAAATAGTTCACTTCACGTACACAAGGAAGTTTCCATCTTAACTGAGTCTTTCCTTCAATCCTAATCGTTGATCTGAGTTGATCTCATCCATTGATAGATTCCAAGAATTATACTAAAGGAACTCATAATTCCTCATTACAGAGATTGAAATCAAATTGCTATCGAATCGCTGCTGCACTTCATACTCTTTTAGGTCATACATTTTCATATCTCTATATTCTTAGCTTAATTTCATTTAGCTTTTAATATGCACACATTAATATAGTTTCTTTTACAAGTTCTTAAATTAGTTGCATAATCATTCTAGATTAAGTTGCACACTCATATAGAATTAGTTGCATTCTAAAATCCTTAATTCTTAGAGGGTCTGGTTGCTTACACCTCAAATCTAAGGATATTGAATAAGAAAAATCCCTTTAGATAGAAGGCAACAGGTTGCCTTGCCAGACTATTCTTGGTTGAACAATCTCATGTTCATTCCAGGATGAATCCACAAATAATGATTGTGTTGAAGCGTGTGTGTTAACAGAGGCCAAATATTCACACATATAGTAGGACGTACTACAATCATTAAAAAATAATCTTTTCAATATATTATGAACTAATACAATAGGTAGTACATGCAATTTTACAAGCATATTGTAAACAGAGAACATGACTTACCTTGACGAAAGTATTTCAATCATGTGTTTTCAACCTTAGCTCAAAATCATCTTTCTTTGATACAAGACTGCTTGTATTTGTAGCAAATCCTATGAAATTTTTTGTTAATGACTTCTTTTAATGCATCATTTTGTTGCTCCATTAATAATCAAGGAAGGACACTTGAATTTATGCAGTCTCCATTGCTATTTGATTCAATGAAATATTTTAGTGTATGATTGGATTTATGAATGTCATTACAAATTTTGACAATTTTTTTCTATCATGCCTTCTATCTAATATTTTCCATACTGTCTATTACATTCTTTCCAATATGCATAGCATCGAACAAATGCACGATTGGGAGATCCTTGTAGTATGGTAACCTACTAAATTGAGTAGGATAACTTTTTTTTCTTCTAGGAAGTTGGTCATTGATGCCTTGAAAACCTTCATGAGCATCAATTACATCATTACTAATTGAAAGATAATATCAAAACATAAATTTCAAACTTTGGACCATAAACTAGACATTACCTTGGCAATTTAGTTGATTGTATTCCAACTTCCATAGATGAGGTGTCATTCTTTTTGGCCTTGATGTTGTCTCTTCTTTCCCATCAAAAAGATGTTTTTTAGTAATTCAATACTTAGGATTATTGTGGAGAAAGTGCCTAAACTCATCGAATACCTACTTCCTAAACTTTTTGAATGATGAGATTTCATCTTTGGACTACAAACTAGACATGAAATTTTTTCTTTTGTTTGAAGAACTAAAAGATCATGTACAATTATCTTGCACAAGTTAAGAATATAAACATAACATGTAAGCACTCTAAAAAAATAAAATATGTGACCTTAACAATATAACATGCCACAAAAATGCATTAGCCTAGGGGCATCATGTATTGTCCATACAAGCATTATGTCATACATAGTGACCCCATTCCATAACTTTAATAACTCATCAATAAGGGGCTCAATATACACATTCATATCTTTAACTTGGTACTTACCTAGTAATTGAATGAATATTAACATTACATAATTATTATGACCATTTTGATGCACTATTTCTAAATTAATTTAGATAACTATTAAATGAAAAATACTTGGTACAATCATTAAAAACATTATGTACTCCCTCTTTTGTTGAATCTTAGATTGGTTTTGACTATTTTGCATCAACACACTTAAGATGTTTACTAAGTTCATGCTGAGCTAGTAACACATGCCGAGTAAAATATGTATAGATGCTGAATTGTAATGAGTGACAGGTCACTCGAGTGTTGAGTGAACAGTTGATGCCAAGCAAGTTCAAGTGCTGTGCTAGCCAGAATTATAGTAAGTACCGAGCCGAACAAAATTATAGTAAGTGCCAAGTAACAGAATTATCAAGTGTTGAGCATCAGAGGTAACAAGTGCTGAGTAACACATATTGGACATAGTTTTTTGTAATTGCACAAACACCTATGTAAATTGTTTTTGAGCTAACCTAAGGATAGATTGTGGTCTTTTGAAGATAAAGAAAAATCTATTTGCTTAATCCCTAGGCAATTACATGTAACCAATCAGTTATAAGGAAGGTGTAAGAATTCAAGTGGATGAATCTCAACCATAGATTCATACCTAACCCTAAGTCTGGATATCTTATTAAGGAATATGGAACCCTAAACTTCTTGTGAGTGCAAAGGAGAAGTGTAGTGAAAGTTTGCATGTGTAGACTTAGCATTCATGGAGACTTAGAAGTTATTGAGAATGAATGAATTGTAGAATTAGTTAGTAGAACAAAGGATAGAGGATACAACATTTCATATCAGATCATAAAGAATCAAGATGGATTGAAGTGAGATCTAAAATCTGCAATACTAGATTGTAAGTGTATCAAATCAAACATTCTACTGTACTTTCTAATAACTATGTTAGCAGAGTGAAATCCTTTGGACTAAGGTTGATTTAATATTCATTGTAAAATCCTTTAACAGGGTGACATTCCAAGAAAATGTTTTTAAGTCCTTTAACTATGCACACTTCTAATAAGGTGTTATAAATACTTTAACAGGGTAGGATCTAATAATCCTTTGTAAGCTTTTAACATTGCAAGCCTCTCATGTGATAGATCATGAGAATGGTCAAACTATGTAACCTTAATTGGTGAACTTAATTGCTGCAGTAGTGAAGATTTGTGGGTGTCATCCCCACCCTAGTTTTACCTTCTCATTGGAGGGTTTTTGGGTAATCATATGTGTGATTTTTTCTGTCAAATGTGTGATTGCTTATATGTTTACAAGCTTTAGATATATATGATTTACATGATATTTTAGTTTCTCAATTGAATGTATGAGATGGATGTATGGTCAAAAGTTTTATGGGTTCATGTTTTAAATGCTGTGTCACCCCCCCCTTAGAAGTTTACTTTTCTAAGTATAATTCCAAAAATTGGTATCAGAGCTTTGTTCGCTGAAAGGGAAGCCTTACAACTTTGAGAAAAGATCTCGAGATGGAAGTCTACTTGTTAGGAAAGACTATTGAGAACTAGGAGATTGAAATACAACTTGTTATTTAGTAGCTGAATGAAGCAAGATAAGCTTTAAAGAGTTCCTTGAAGAGAAGGAAAGACATTGATATTGCTGAGAATGTCACACAATATAAAGAAATTGACACTACCAAGCTATTTGTAGATGGAAACTCAAGCGAGTATGATGCAGTAGTTGTAGATCTGATGGCAAAGAATAGGATCCAAGCTGAGGAAATAAAAAATCTCAAGTTAGAGCATGAGTCACATGCCATGATGCTATGTGAGGTAACTAAATAAAAGAAAAATGCCATGAAAGAAAAAGCCATGATGGAAGAAGATAAAAGAGTTCTATCTCACAGACTCGAAGAGACATCATCAAAACTAACCAAGATTTGCAACATGCAATTGGATACCCTAAGTCAAATGATGAATGCCAACTATGAAGTAAATGTCAAGGACATTGAGATTAATACATTGAAGTTACAAAATGAAAAATTGCAAAATGACCTAAAAAGAGAAAAGGAGTTTGCTGAAAGTTTCAAGAAGCCAAGTGAAGCTATCAAATACATTGAGCAATTACTGAAATCCCCTAGATCTAATAGTGATGCATCTAGACTGGGATACACAAGCACTAAAGAAGAAGAGTCATCTAAAAGTGCTAAACAAAGGAACATTAAAGGTAAAGATTCCAAACATACTTGTCATAATTGTGGTAAGAAAGGACATACTGCTAATGTGTGTAGGAGCAAGAATGCAAAATAGTGTGAAAAATCTAAGAGCATGATTCATTGTCACAAGTGCAATAAGCAAGGTCATTAGGCACATGAATGTAGAACTAGAACCATACATGCACCAAGATTTTAAGGTCATTACTACAACTATCAGAAATATGGACATAAAGCTTTTGAATGCAGATCCAATTCTATGTGGTCATCAAACAAGAAAGCAAAATAGAGGAACAATGGCAACTCTTATTATTGGGATTATAATACAAGTTATAGCTGTCATTATTTTCAAGAATATGGACATGTTCCTAAAAACTATATCAGAACACATTTTAGTGGTAACTAAAAAAGATGGTTGAGTCAAACCACATGCTTTAGTTGTCTGAAGACTAGTCATATTAGCAAACATTGTCCAACTAGGTCAAAGGCACAAAATTGTGAATTTGACAAAGGCAAAGAAAAGGTAGATATTGAACACACTAGGAATGAGATGAATAAAACTTGGAGGAAGAAAAATGATTGTAGTACATCAAATGGAGAAGAGATCACTTCACCTAATGGGTCAAGTGATCATATCTCATCAAATTAAGCAATTAAAGAGGTATGTGGGAACTGATATTTAAGTGTTGTATCATACATTAGTTCCAATAGAAGCAAGTACTAAAATGACTAAATTATCATGAATGAAGATGAATGATGTTGTGGAAAATTCAAGATAAATATTTTAAGTTTTCATGTTGTTGCCAAGCTTGAAAAGTTCACTTTAGATGTTGAGTGAATGTTAGTATGTGCCGAGTTATCAGCCAAAACTAGTAGGAGCCAAGTGAGTTGTGGATGCCGAGTGAAGTGGAATTTGCATTGATGCCAAATGAAACAAAAATAGTATAAGGAGCTTAGTGTACAACTGTATATGTACTAAGCATTTAATGCTATTAATTGAAGGGTATAAGGTCAATTTTTTGATCATTTCTTGTCATTCAAACACAAAGAAAGAGTGAGAAGAGCACAAAGGTGATTGGAAAATAGTGATTGAAGCTTTTGCATAGATTCCAACAAAGATCAAGCACCATTTTCATTGATCAAAGGTATTCCTCAAGTTCCAAGTTACATAGTTATACAATTTAATATCTTTTGAAACCTTAGATTTGTAAAATGGCCTCTAGTTCTAAGAACCCTAAGGAAAAGGAAGGTTTTGAGGTTTAGTTACTCAGTAATGAAGTCAAGAAACCTAATTTTAGGCCAATTCTAGAAGTTGCATATAAAAATGACCCTATTCACACATTATCCATTATTCCACCTAAGGTTGTGATGATACAAGATGTTAGGAAATTCTACAATTGCAAGGCAGGAGCAATAGGAGAAATGGAGATTCACCAAGCATATGATAAGTTATGTGATAATGGAGTGTCAAAGTAAGAATTTTAAATCATTGAAAGAAAGGGCTTAACTTGTGCCCTAGTTTTCCCCACAGTTTTCAAAAATGAATGGATACAAATTATTTTAAGTAGAATACATGATGGTTGTTTATGGTTAGAAGGAGGACCCATCAAGATAACAAAGAAAATTGTGCATAGGGTTACAGGTTTTCCAACCCTAGATTGGTACAAGACCCTAAGAAGTGATCCTAAAGAAGCTATTGAGAAGAACACTAGGGAAAAATGGAACAAAAGGGGCATGAACATTGATACAATCATAGATCCCCTTCTGGACTTTGCAGTAAGAGTGATATCTCACAAGTTCTATCAATCAAGTAGATTGAATAGTGTACCATACATTGCAATGGATGTGGCCTAAGAAATTGTCAAGAAGGATCATACATATGATCTAGCAGAATTGCTATTACAAAAAATTATGGAGAATTCAAGAGCAATAAGAAAATCAAAAGATGCTCAGTGTAAGTTTGGATCAATCTTGATATGTATAGTTGATGCAAGAGCATCCAGAGGTATAAGGGCAATCCTGTGTCACCCAAAAAAAAGGTACTTAGACTTAGTTTTTGTTTCATGTGTTTTCATTTTTGAATACCCATTTAGGTCAAACAAAGGTTCCAACTCTCACAGTTCCACTATCAGTGTTCTAGGTTAGAGTATTTGAGCACCTTGGGATATGTGTAAATTTTGAAAAAATAGGACTATGTAATTGAACCATAATTATGGTGGATTAGAAGTTTTAAATTGGAGAGAGGATTAAAATTGTAATTTAGAATATTCTAGAAAAAGAATCAAATCAAAAGCCTATACGGTTTGAAAGTTATTGCAATTTTTCAATTTTTGGAGACCTCCTAAGAATGCTTCAAAGTCAGATTCAGGGCATTAAATGACCTCATACTGTTACCCTCATAATGGTTTTTGACACTTGAGTGCCAACACACTTAATCACATTCCACATTGGAGCCAAGTACACCATGTAAGCCAAGACAGGAAGGTATTCAGGTGCCGAGTGATCTTCAGGTGCCGAGCAACTTTTAGATGCCGAGTAAAGATCAGGTGCCGAGTAAAGTTCAGGTGCTGAGTGAAGAACAGATGCCGAGTGTTAATAGGTGCTGAGTAGCATAAAGTGCCGAGTGATACAGTTTTGTTTAAGTGCTGAGTTATTTAGGAAACAACATGTTCCAAGCATCAAGAATGCTTCAGGAGCCAAGTAACTAAGGATATTAGCATAAGAGTTTGTACTTGCACAAACTATGATGTAAACCATTTTTGCAACTGACATAAGGTAAATCTTGAAGAATTTAATGATAAGATCGAATCTTTTATCCTTCTTATGCAATCTACATGCAGCCAATAACAAAATTGATAGAGGCATGCAACCAATAGAAGAAGTGAAAACAATAAGCGAAAATGAAGATTGAATATGGATTGTAGATCCATATCTAACCCTAAATCCTCAAATGTCTTTATAAGGAAGACAAAATTTTGTTTGTAAAATATAATATGAGTGAATGGATGAGAGTATGAAAGAAAATCTATTTTCAGAAGTAAAGGTTATCAAATCACAAAGGATCAAGATCAGACAAAGCAGAACAGGTGCCTGCATTCAGGAATCAAGGATTGTAACCTATCAGGTTCATTATACCTAATACTTTCTAGCTATTGTATTAGAATGAAAATCCTATGGTGATAGGTTAGCTTAATAGCTATTTTATAGATCCTTTAAATAGGTGATTAAATCTTTTAATAGGGTGACACTTCATGTTAAGTGTTTGTAAATCCTCTAACTAGGTCACTATTAATATAGTGTAAAGCCTTTAACAGGGCAGACCATCAGAAGTGGTTAAACAATATTGCTGTAGTAATTTTTTGTGGGTATCATCCCCACCCCAGTTTTACCTTCTTATTCCTGGAGGGTTTCTGGGTTACCAAATTCCAGTGTTATGTGTTATTGATGCATGCGTTTAGATTCATGTTTACTTAATGTATTTACATGCATGCAATTTACTTCCACTTAAAAGTTTTATTGGTTAAAATGTGATACTTTTGATTCAACCCCCCCCCCCCCTCTCATAAGTACTCTTTCCATATTTGAATATTCTAACAATTGGTATCAGAGTGTAGCAGGTTCTCTCAAAGAAAATCCTAATAGCTTGGAGGAAAAGATCTAAAGATGGAAGCTTTCAAACTTGGAAAGATCATTGAAAATCAGGTGATAGATGTGCAACTTGCTCTGCATAGCTTGGAGGAATTTAGAAACAAGTTGAGAAACTTATTAAAAAAGAGGAAGGATCTAGCCATAGCCGAAAATGAGATAAACTACAAGGAGATTGATACCACCAACATATTTTCCAATGGAGACACCAAAGAGTTTGATGCAGCAATAGCAGAACTGATGGAGAAAAACAAAATTCAAGCAGAGGAGATAAGATCTCTCAAGATGGAACATGAATCACATGCCATAATGATATGTGAAATCACTGAACAAAAGAAAAGAGAAGTTGAAGATAAAGTCATGATGGAAAATGACAAAATAAATCTTGCAAATAGACTTGAAGAAAAATGTACTGAATTGACAAGGATCTCAAACATGCAGATGGATACACTTACCCAAATGATGAACCTTCATCATGAACTCAATGTGAAAGATATTGAGATCTCTACTTTGAAGATGTAGAATGAAAAAATGCAGAATGAATTAAACAAAGAAAAAGAGGTGGCAAAGAATCTCAACAAATCAAGTGAAGCCATCAAATATTTTGAACAGTTGCTGAAATCTCGAAAATCTGCCCATGACACATCAGGACTAGGATACAATAGCACTGAAGTTGGTGAATCATCAAAGAGTGCTGAACAAAGAAGTGACAAAGGTAAGGATTCAAAACCCACTTGTCATTACTATAATAAGAAGGGGCATACAACTAATGTGTGCATGAGTAGAAGATTCAATCAATCAAACATATCCAAAAGTAAGAGTTTCTGTTACAAGTGCAACATGCAAGGACATATGACAGAACAATGCAGATCCAATATTACAAGGACTCAGAGATTTGATGGACATTGTTATAATTGCAAAAAGTATGGACATAGGGCATTTGAATGCAGATCAAAACCTATGTGGACATCAAATCAACTAGCAAAAACAAAAGGGAATGAAATTCATTATCATTGGGATTACAATACTAGGTACAGTTGTCATTATTGTCAAGAATATGGACATATACCACAAAACTACATAAGAACACATTTCAAAGGGAACTACAAGAAATGGTTGAACCAAACCACATGTTTCAGTTGTCTGAAAACTAGTCATATTAGCAGAAATTGTCCTACAAGATCAAAGGCACCCAAGATTGAAGAAGATAAGGGCAAAGGAAAGATTGATGTCGAAAAGATAAGGAGGCAAATGAATAAGACTTGGAAAAAGAAAGATGAGTGCAACACATCAAGTGGAGGGATCACTTCACCCAATGGGTCAAGTGATCACACTACATCAAACTAAGCATGAGAAGAATACATGACTGATATACAAAGCTATATCACACATTAGTCCCAAGACAAAGAAGCTAAGCAAAGTATAAATTTGCATGAAACAAGATGTCAAGACAAAAACTAAATGCTGTTGCCGAGCTATCTTTGGATGTCGAGTTAAAACCCAATAGATGCTGAGCTCTTAATAGCGATCGAGCTGATAACTGATGCCGAGTTGGATAACTCTAATAGAAGTTGAGTTGGTAGTTGAGCATTTAATGCAATGGAAATAGGGTATATTATCGCGATTTCAATCAGTTTTACTCATCGCGATCAAGAAGCAAAGAAGAAGAAAGAGAGCTGAGCAACTTCATAGCAAGAATCCAACATTTCAAGCAGATTGCAACCGCATTCAACATGTTTTTCATCAATCTTAAGGTATTTTCATTTGTGCCAAGCTACGCAGTTTCATATCCTTTTATTGTGGAAACCCTAGTTTGCATAAATGGCATCAAGTTCGAAGAAAACTTAGGACAAAGAGTCTTTTGAAGTGCAATTAGTCTCAAATGAGGTCAAGCAACCTAATTTTCACCCTATACCCAAAGTTTCCTACAAAAATGACCCAGCCGGAGCTCTCTCCCACATTCCCCCAAAGGTTGTAATGGTCCAAAATGTGAGAAAATGTTACAACTTTAAGATAGGAGACCTAGGGAACATGGAAATAAGAAAAGCTTATGAGAAATTGTGTGTCGATGGAGTATTGAAGGAAGAATACAAAATCATTGAAAGAAAGGGGTTGACTCAAGTTTTGAGCTTTCCCATCATATTCAAAACAAAATGGGTTAGACTTGTGCTGAGCAGAATTCACGATGGTAGTTTATGGTTGGAAGAAGTCCCCATCAAGATCACAAAAAGAATCATACATAGGGTAACTAGTTTTCCTACTCTAGATCGGCATAAGACCTTGAGAAGTGAATCGAAGGAGGTAATTGAAAAGAATACAAGAGCTCAGTGGAACAAGAGAGGAATGACTATTCATACCATTCAGGATCCTCTTGTTGAATTTGCTGTTAGAGTTATTTCCCACAAGTTCTATGAATCCAGTAGACCTAACAGTGTACCATGTATATCAGTGGATGTAGGCTACAAATTGGTGAAAAAGGATCATACTTATGATCTTGCAGAACTGCAACTATAGCAGATTAATGAAAACCTAGCTACCATAAGAAGAACAAAGGGCACTCAATGAAAATTTGGAGCAATTTTAGTTTTCATATTCTTTTATGTTCACAATGAGTTTCCTTCTTTTGGGGAGAAATGACAGATCAATCATTGCTCAAATTAATGAATATATAGAGCAAATGGGAGAAAATTTTGAAACCTTAATGACAAGCTATTTTGAGGATTTCAAGAAATCCATGAAGCAAAGATCAAGGATACCAGCTTCAATAGTGGAAAAACATACTAATGATATATGTTTCTTAGTTGACATTGATTTTACTTATATTCAAGCAATAATACCAAGAGTGAGATGGCTAAGTCCATTTGGATATGAAATTAATATTGATGAGGCATTTTCAGCAATGACTACATTATTGGTAGAAGAAATAGATAAAAGTGCTCCACATTTTGGCACTTATGATGTGGTAAGATCAAAGATAAGCATGGAATTAAACTGCTTCCACATTGAAGAAGAAAGAAAAATTAATAAAGAAGATTAAAAAGAAATTTGGTAAAGAAATTGAGGCTGAAGCAGAAGAAGAAGAAGATGACAGTGATGATGAAGATGAACAAAAACAAGGGCCAATGGAATTAACCCAAGGTCTTGGAGAAGACAAGGAGGAAGGTGCCGAGGAAGAAGAAGCCAAGGAAGCACCAACTGAAGCTGAGCCAAAGAAGAGAAAGGCAACAGAATAGCCTTCAGCTAAGCCCAAATCAAAGAAAGCTGCCGTGCCATCACCTCAAAAGCCTACAACACATGCAGCAACAAGGGTCTCAACTCAAAAGGTAAAAGAAAAAGTCACAAAGAAGGAGCAAATCAAGGAAACATAGGAAGAGCCGAGGAAAAGAAGAAGATATGTGGCTCAACCTGACACTGATGAAGAAGACCAATTAGAAAAGGTAAACCATTCTTTAGTTGATACCTTATGTAAAAAGATTGGAAATGGTGACTTAAGTAATGTAAATAAAGTAGATTTCAATAAATTTACCAAGGAAGAACATAATAGAATAGAAGAAATAGTTTACAGAATGATGGCATAGTTCAAGTACACTCCACTTGAACTAGATGGACAATTGCCAAAAGAATTGTCAAAAATTATAGAAGACAGATGGCATTTTTGCTTAAAAATGGAGAAGGAGATGAGGGAATCAACCCTAGCAAGTGTATTGCCAAATTTGACTAAGGAAAAAGTAAAGAATGCAGTCAAAAGGCATAATAATACATTTACACCTAAATACAGGGCATTCTTCATACTCCAAAATAGGATAGAAGAAATTGTTCAAAGAACAACAAAATCATGGAAAAACCTGTACAAAAAGATTGAAGATCTTCTTGAAGAAGAATACAAGGAAGAAGCTACTGCTCCACTAGAAGAGAGGAGAAAAAGGAGAGAAGAAAAGATAGTAGTAAAAAAGGGAGAAGAAGAAAAGAAAGAAGAAGAATAGAAGAGGGAAGAAGTAAAGAAAGATGGAGAGGAGGAAGAGACACAAAAATAGAATATAATGTCAATAGCTGAGCAAGAGCAGCAACCATATCAGAGTGTGCAAGACACACAATTGCCACTCTTTAGCCCTCCTCATGTGCCCATCACATTTGCAGACACTGTAACTATCATTGATGTTCCTGATACTTTTGGTCAGAATATCAATCCATTAACTGCAGAAGATCTCAAGAAAATACTTGACCAATCTACACAACAAGCAATATTATGTGTAGATCCAGTATTGGTCAGTATGGATGAACTACAAAAACTAGTAGAGAGTACAGTCAGAGATAAGGTGAATCCATAAGAACCACCTTCTATCATCTCTACAACTACTAGTAGTCAACTTCAAATGCCATCAAGCATAGTTGATGCTACAAAATAGAAGCCAAGTAAAACTATTGAAGAAGGAATAGGACAAACTATTACATATGATCCTATAGCACAAATACAAGGTGCACCTCCACAAATTACAATAATTGATCATGGTAGAGAACAGGAGGAGGAAACAGTGGAAACCCCTAAAGAATAGGAGGCAATATAGACCTTAATTAATTTTCCTACCTTAGGAACTCCTTCACACCAGCCATTGCAAATATTTGTACCAACATCAAGTACTACTAGAGTTGCAAGGGTACTTCACTATGGAGACCCTGAATTAGATGAGGAGATAGTCATAACAGGCTATGACTCAAAAACTATAACTATTGATCAAATCAATGAGGTGCAAGAAGCACTAAATAAGAGGAGAAGATAGGAGATACTTAGGAAAGAGTATAAACAAAAGCAAACACTATATGAGATTAAGGACATATTTATGGATGCCTTCAGTTTGCAATCACCAGATGAGTCAAAGCATATCACGGAGCAATTAACAGATATTGTTGACCAGGTGACAAATGAAGACCTAGAAACAAATGCAAAACTTATGGAATGGTCAGAAAGAAAATTTCAAGGGAAAGTGAATGAGAAAATATCAAGTCAAATTGCAATTTCATAGGTTGAATTGGCAAATCTCATTGACATAGTGAAAAAGGTACTTGTAAATATATTCTCATTGTACAAAAAGTTGTGTGATTTTTCATACTTCACACAAGAAACAAGCCAAAAGATATTAAGCTTGGAAAGAAATTTAAACATTTCAAGCATGCAACTACCTAATGATCCAGCTCAGAGTGAGAAGCATTTTGCTCATTCACTTCACACTCACAAAGAAATAGCTATATTAATAGCAGATGAGGCTAATATTAAGGCCAAATTAATACAGCTCCAATCCTCCATTACCCCACATTTAGAGATACTCCATAAAGAGCAAGTATATGCGGAAACTATTCTCAAGAAAGACCCCAATCTTTCTACATCAAATGGACTCATTCATCTTGCTGCCAAGACTGCCATCTAGCATAAGTCACTGGAAATTGCTCTGAACAATTGGGATGCAGCTCTCAGAATGATTATGGAGGTAAACATCACATTTTTGGCTAAATATGGTCTTAACCCTTAAACATTCTTTGACATAAGTGTCAAAAAGGGGGAGAAAAGAGATATAATAGGGGGAGTTATATAGATATGGAATGAGGAAGAAAAGACAAGAGGAGGAGCATGATACACAAACAAGGCACAATTAACTTAGGGGGAGTTACAACATTTTTGAGGTATATATTGTAAATTAAAAATTTTGATCAAGTATTCTTTAAAACTTTGTATATACCAAACAGATTAGTTAATGTATTCATAAGGTCAGTTAAGTGTTTTTGTCACTCATGTCAAAGGGGGAGATTGTTACCCTCATAATGGTTTTTGACACTTGAGTGCCAACACACTTAATCACATTCCACATTGGAGTCGAGTACACCATGTAAGCCAAGACAGGAAGGTATTCAGGTGTCAAGTGATCTTTAGGTGCCGAGCAACTTTTAGATGCCGAGTAAAGATCAGGTGCCGAGTAAAGTTCAGGTGCTGAGTGAAGAACAGATGCTGAGTGTTAATAGGTGCCAAGTAGCATAAAGTACCGAGTGATACAATTTTGTGTAAGTGCTGAGTTATTCAGGAAAAAACATGTGCCGAGCATTAGGAATGCTTCAGGAGCCGAGTAACTCAGGATATTAGCATAAGAGTTTGTACTTGCACAAACTATGATGTAAACCATTTTTGCAGCTGACATAAGGTAAATCTTGAAGAAATTAATGATAAGATCGAATCTTTTATCCTTCCTATGCAATATAAATACAACCAATAACAAAATTGATAGAGGCATGCAACCAATAGAAGAAGTGAAAAAAAAAAAGCAAAAATGAAGATTGAATATGGATCGTAGATCCATATCTAACCCTAAATCCTCAAATGTCTTTATAAGGAAGAAAAAATTTAGTTTGTAAAATATAATATGAGTGAATGGATGAGGGTATGAAAGAAAATCTATTTGCAGAAGTGAAGGTTATCAGATCACAAAGGATCAAGATCAGACAAAGTAGAACAGGTGCCTGCATTCAACAATCAAGGATTGTAACCTATCAGGTTCATTATACCTAATACTTTCTAGCCATTGTATTAGAATGAAAATCCTATGGTGATAGGTTAGCTTAACAGCTATTTTATAGATCCTTTAAATAGGTGATTAAATCCTTTAATAGGGTGACACTTCATGTTAAGTGTTTGTAAATCCTCTAACCAGGTCACTATTAATACAGTGTAAAGCCTTTAACAGGACAGACCATCAGAAGTGGTTAAACAATATTGCTGCAGTAATTTTTTGTGGGTATCATCCCCACCCCAATTTTACCTTCTTATTCTTGGAGGGTTTTTGGGTTACCAAATTCTAGTGTTATGTGTTATTGATGCATGCGTTTAGATTCATGTTTACTTAATGTATTTAGATGCATGCAATTTGCTTCCACTTAAAAGTTTTATTGGTTAAAATGTGGCACTTCTGATTCACCCCCCCTCTCATAAGTACTATTTCCATATTTGAATATTCCAATAGGGATGAAAAATTGGGGACGAGAAAAGTTGGTCCATGGGGCTATAGAATGCTTCAAGAGCTTTTTGGAAATGTAAACAATTCATTAATCAGAGCTACTGTTTAAAAGTTATGCCTCCCGAAAGTTCAGTTATCATTTCTGGATTCTTCTAGTTTTGCGCCAACGTCTAACGTGACTTCTGGAGCCTTCTATTTGGTCGGTGGATGCCAACTAGCACTTTATAGAATGTATTCCTAATTCTTAACCCTTTGGGGTCTATTTAAGGACATTTCTGGCATTGTAAAAGGCAATTCGGAGTGGAGTTTCAGAGAAGGTACTGGGAGAAAAAATTATCCCCAGATTTATGCTATTGTAAGCCCATAAGGCATGATTTGGAGTTTGTTTCTCTACACTAAGTGTACTAGCATATTTTCATAGTTAATTAAATTTTCCCTTTCCTATTGTGTCCATTCTATGCTTGGTTTGTGTCCCCATCAAGTGGTATCAGAGCGGGTTTTCCTGAGTGTGTAGACAGAGCACCGACTGTGAGGTAGTTTGCACCAGGACTGTGTGGTTGTGGGTTTGAATTAAGAAGATGCCTCCATAGAGAGAGTGTGGTGGAAGGGATGGAGCTATTAATCCTAAGGAGGTTAGAGCCCTCCAAAGTTAGGTTCAAGCATTGTAGAAGGAGCTCCGTAGAGGAACAAATATTGCTGCAGGTGACGAAAGTGAGGATGACAATCAAGAAGAAGAAATTGGACTAGAAGGGAAAGTTGAAGGGGAAGTTCTAAATTAGTTAGAGGAGAGGCTTTTTAGGGCCATTAATAAGTTTGGAAAAAGACCTACAATTCATGTGGGTGTATTTTCAGGAAATCTAAAACTAGATGAGTTGATCCAATGGATTAATGAACTGGAAGAGTACTTTGAGAATGAGGATATTAGGGATCCAGATAGGGTTAAGTTTGCAAAGGAAAAACTAAAAGGCCATGCCAAAATTTGGTGGCAAGAGGTTCAATTGGAGAGAAATAGAAGAGGAAAGGAGAAGATCACAAGGTTGGATCACATGGTGGACGAACTAAAGAAGTAGTTCATTCCTATTGACTATGAGCTTGATTTGTTTAAGAAGATGCATGGGTTAAAGCAAGAAGGAAAATTAGTCCACGAATATACGGAGGAGTTTTATCGACTTTTTATTAGAGCAGGGCATGCAAAAGCAAATAAGGAGAAGGTTGCTCGTTATATTAGTGGGTTACGACCTAGCATCCAGGAGGAATTAAGTCTGGTAAGAATGACTAGCATTGAAGAGGCATACCAGTTTGCCCTACGAGTTGAAGAGAAGCTAAATAAAAAGTTTGAAGGGAGAAAAAGAGGGCATGGTCAAGGAGGAAGGGGCAGTGGTAGGTCCTCTGGAGGTCGAAAGGAGACCCAAAGGAAAAATGAAGATGTGGGTACTAGTAGGAACTAGAGGAATGAGAATTTCAACCACTCCCATGATCAAAAATTTGAAGATCAGAGAGGAAGAGGTAGAGGATGTGGACAAGGTTCAAGAAGAGGAGGTTTCTGTGGTATCTATTTCCATTGCAATGAACAAGGCCATAGTGCCTTTGAATGCCCTCAATGATAGGGAATAATAGATAGGAGAGTTGAGGGACAAGCTAGGGTTGCTCATGTGGATGAGGATGCATAGTCATCACATTTAGAGAATGTAGAAAGAGGAGAGACTTTAGTAAATGAAAGGGTTCTACTAAGTGGGGAGATTGAATCGGGACAAAGGAGGAGTCTATTTCATACCAAATGTGAGAATAAATGTTGTGATGTGATCATTGATGGTGGTAGCAATGACAAATTGGTGTCAGAAGAGATGGTCTCTAAGCTAAAGCTCAAGAGGGAGAAACACCCCCAGCCCTATCGGATCGCTTGGGTGAAGGATGATCATAAGGTCCTGGTAAGTGAACAATGTCTAGTGAAGTTCAAAATTGGGAGTTGTAGACACCTAAATCTGATTACATTAATAGGTAATCATATTTAGTCATCTCCTAGGACATTATTGATTAAATATTAACTATTTAATTAATTAATCGTCATCCCCTAGTTAATTAATTAATTAAATTAACTATAGTCCAATTGATAAAATCAAATGATCACCCAAAATCAATTTATCAATTAAATCCCTCTTCCCCTATTAAATTGAATAAATCATCAAATCTATTCAATTTAATTCCATACTCCCCATTTTTTTAAATAAATCATTTAATAAAATATCTAAAATCCTAAGAGCCTCCCTAAACCCTATTCTAACCCCTAATCCAACCCATTCACCCATACTAACCCCACTTAGCCACCTAACTAACCCATCCCATCAAATCTAAGCCACTTACCCCCTAATCCCCCTTCTAAGTTAATCCTAATCTCCCTCCTAAAAATGTGACAACTTTAAGTAAGGGTTAAGACTTGCTAACCCAAGCCAAAGTCAACAATCTCATCCTCACCCTCACCCTCCAACATTTATGACTCTTACACCTCTCCCATTCTCACTTATGACTCTTACATAATCAACCACCCTCATCAAGCCTTTGACCAACCCTTATCCTATCCTCTCACACTCATCCTCCTTGTGACAAGTGTCACCTCCCCATTGGTGCTAAACTATCACAATCCTTGTGCTCCCTTTTGAGTGCATCCTGACCCTCCCTCACCATTTCATCATCTTGACATCTTGGCCCTCCATTTCTCCAACCCTTGGCCTATAAATTGAACCTCCTTCCTTCACAAAAGAATCCACCTTTCATGCAAAGTTATAATGCTATTTTGAGAGCCTAAAAACTTACAAAATACCAATATAATGTTGAAATCCTTCCATACCTCCATTGTTGAAACCCTCATCCACACCCATATTTATTATCACCCATCTACTTGGAGCTTGAGCACAACATGAGTATACATCCTCTCTCATCAGGGACATAGCTTCATCATCATGAGAAGCACTTGAGGAGTTTACCATCTTTGGTCTACTTGCCTCAAGTTTGTCTTCTTTGGTCCTATCTTAAGTGTTAGTTTTGTTTAGTATGGTTAATGCTTTTTTTAATAGCTAGTATTCAATTTACACTACTAAACTAGGTGATACAGGAGTTACCATGATGAAGTTCTCTGTGATATTATTCCAATGGATGTCTACCATCTATTGTTGGGAAGACCATGGCAATTTGACAAGCATGCAATACATGATGGTCATGCAAACACATACTCTCTAACAAAGGATGGAGTTTGCCACAAACTGAAGCCCATGGTAAAGGAAGGTGAAAAGGTATGCAACAATGCTAGGATCTATCTTGTTGATGGAAGAAAATTTTTAGATGGCATGAAACATCAGCGTATGTGCTATGCTTTGATTCCCAGAAAAGATAAGGAAGGTAGTAGTGAAATATCACTTGAAGTTTCAGATTTATTAAGTGAGTTTGGAGATATCATTTTTGATAATGTTCCAGAAGGACTACCATCAGTAAGGCAAATTAGTCATCAAATAGATTTAATCCTTGGAGTTTTTTTGCCTAACAAGGTGGCTCATAGGATGACTCCTACTGAAACTGAGGAGCTAAACAGACAGGTTCAGGAGCTATTGAAGAAGGGTTTGATTCGAGAGAGCCTAAGTCCATATGTACCTGCAGTACTAGCACCAAAGGAGGATGGAGAGTGGAGAATGTGTATAGACTCTTAAGCTATAAATAGGATAACCATCAAGTATCGATTTCCTTTGCCAAGAATGGATGATCTTATGGACTGCTTGAGTGGAGCTTAGTAATTCACAAAGATAGATCTCAAGAGTGGCTATCACTAGATATGAATTCGAGAAGGAGATGAGTGGAAAATAGCCTTCAAGACCAAGGAGGGTCTTTATGAGTGGCTAGTCATGCCCTTTGGATTGACAAACGCCCCAAGCACCTTCATGCTGTAGACACCTAAATTTGATTACACTGCTTTGGTAATCTAATTTAGCCATCTCTAAAGGCATCATTAATTAAATTCTTATTTAATTAATCCTTTGCCATCCCTAGTTGATTAATTTAATTAATCATCTATAGTCCTAATTGATAAATCAAATAATCTATTATTTATCAATTAAATCCTTTTCTCCTATCTAATTCCAAAAATCTCCATTTGTTAAATAAATCTATTTGATAAATAAAATCCTCAAATTCAAAAACCCCTAACCTATCTCTAATCCTCCATTTAGCCTAATCCACCCCATCCACCCATACTAACCAAGCCTAGCCACTAACTCACCCACCCTCATTAATGCCATCCACTTGCACATCTCTAACATCCCTAAGCTAATCCTAAACCCAAGCCTAATCCACCCCCTAATGTTGTCACATTCCTTAAACAAGTTTAAGACTTTCCTAATCCAAACCAAAGTCTCCCCTCAAAAAACCCAACCACTAAGTCATGAGTGCTCTTACAAAACATAAAAGACTCTTACAAGCCCACTCATGACTCTTACACCCATCTTCCACACTCTTCCCTCTTCCACACTCATTCCTCTTACATCCCTCTTACATACTCAACCCCACTCATCATGCCTTTAACCAACCCTTTACCCTACCCTCTCACACTCATCCTCCTTGTGACAAGTGTCACCTTCCCATTGGTGCTAAACAAGCACAATCCATGTGCTCTCCTTTGAGTGCATCCTAGCCCTCCGTAAGCCTTCATCCATCCTTGCATCTAAGCCCTCCATCCCTCTACCCCTTAGCCTATAAATTGAATCCCATCCCAAGCCATATCATCAACAATCTTTGAGCTAAAGTTACCATGCCCTTTTGAGAGCCAAAAGACATAACCATACCCTTATAATGCCAAATTGAGAGCTCACAAAGCTACCAATTTGCCATTACCCATCTCCATTGAAGCAACTTTTGAGCATCTTGAGCATACATCCACAGCAAAAGGACACATCTACAGAATCAAGAAAGCATGGAGTGTTTTCTCTTGTGAGGTTTGCACTTCTTGTTTGCTTTCTTTGTCTAAGCATATATGTGAATTTAGTTTTTGGTTTGTGAATGTTTACTTTATTTGTTAATGTTCTTTGCATACTAAATTCTTGTTCTACATTTTGGCACACCCGGTGGGACCCCACTATGGGTCATTTAATCATCTATTTTCATCTATATGTCATTTTTTCTAACCATCTAATGTTTGTTGTTGTTTGAGTGTGTTCTGAGGGTGTTTTTCTTGTTTTTGCAGGTTAAAGAACGCACTTAGGAAGAAGAAATACCATCTAAAAAAAAAAAATTGCATTTTTCAACTTTTTTCGTGCAGTTTTGGCGTCTGCAACCTGTTCTGTCTGTGAAAATCCGCATCTGCGCAAATCGACGTCTTGCAAAAATCTGCGTCTGTACAAATCGACGTCTGCAAAAATCCACGTCTGCACAAATCGACATCTCCACCACCGCCAATCCAAATCTTCGTCTGCGAAAATCCGCATCTGCGCAAATCGGTGTCTCTGCTTGTCACCTATTTTCTATGCTGCAAATCTGTTCTGTTGTCTTTGAATACTAGCGTCTCTGTATCAAACACTTCATTTGGAGCTTCTAAAATTGAACAAAACAAATCTCTTTTCCATGTGCAATCTAGGTAAAGTTTTATTTTTGGACATTTAAGAAACTTTGTTAAGTTAAAATACAAATTTAAAAAAATCAATTTAAGTAGTTCCTTGGACTCACCTCTTTTCTAATCACCCATCAAATATTAACCATTGGTTGCAATCTCAGCACCATTTATGGGGATGGGTCTACTTGAAAAAGGTGTTAAATGTTCCACAATCTAACTCACTCACTTGGTCTTTGAACGTTTGCTTTAACTTTATCAAAATTCTTAAATGGCCAAAACTCTAGATTAAATCGATCACACTTCAATTTTGGGCACTAAAATTGAACAACAACTGACGTGGAGAGCCTCCGGGCGCGCGCTTGAAATCGAATCTCACACACTTTTGTTTTGGGCTTAAAACAAACTCACACTCAATCTTGAATGCCTTAAAGAAAATTAATCGATACTTGACGAGGAGGGCCTCCGGGCGCGCGAGTTTTCTTTTGTTGACCCTAACTCTTCTTATTGTTTGCATTCTTCGATCGATTTACTTTTGTTGGTGCTTCAAGTTGGAATTGAACATTGTATCTTAAACATGAGTGCTTGCAAAGTCTAGATTAGCACACATAAGAGTCAGTTGGTTAAAGAACAAGCATGTTTTTTAGCCCAAGGTCATCCAAGTCTTCTCTCCCCTTATCATCTTTTGAGGCCATCTTGGGTGCATAAGATTAGGATCCAAAACCTTGTTTCTTTTTAGGAGGCCTGCTTGGGGATTTCATCACCCCTTGGACAACCTCAACTCCAGCGTTTCGGCGGAGTATAAGAATCAGGAGGTGAATCAAAAGACACCTCTCTTGGGATCAAGATTTTTTCATTCGGGCTAAGCCTCAAGGAACTTTATACCCTTGAGAAGTGAAAGAGGAGAAGTGGGTTACCTCTCCTCTCGGTTGTGTGACATTCTTTTGGTCTCATCTATGGATTTGGGCCTCACATACCTTGCGTATATCAAGGACTCCCTAGCTAAACCAATTGTTAGCCTTGCAAAAAACCATCTAGGATGTTAATGTGTTTGGAGTGACTGATCGAAACATTTGTAGAACATACACACTCCTCGGACCAAGTATCACATTCTGAGAACCACAAACTTCTATCTGGGTGTTCCTATCTATTGCTTGTTTTTATTTATTGAATGAATGTTTGCCAAACTTGGTCAATCCTAGCTTAGGGCACACTTAGTGTAGTCACTGCCTATTTTGGAAGTTGAACAAGTTGAAGCAAAATAACTGAGATTTTTCCCAAAGCCAAGCAAATTTAGGAATTTATGTTGGAACAAACCAAACCCAAACGAAAGTTTCACAAGGTCAAACTCAAGCCATCTCTAGCATACCAAGAAATTTCAGCCAAGAGAAAAGAAATAACATCAAGCCCACAAATTGCCAAACTCCACAAAGCAGAGGAGAAAGCTACCGACGAAGCACTTCAAGAGGCTTGGTTAGAGCGCACCATCAAATTTAGCCAACATCCAGGAGTTAATCCTGCTTATGCCTTATAAACTAGGCATGATTTCTATGATTAGACACCCTTGTTTCTCCACATCTTCTTGGATAAGCTTCACTTTAGAGTCATCTTTGTAGAAAAGCCAGCCATCTTAGGTTATCCTTAAGCATTATTAGCTCATCCATCTCATTAGTAATCGAAAATCTGCACATCTACACTTTCAGAATTGTTGTCACCTTGCTAAAAGTTTGCCATTCCTAAAATCTTCCAAATCCACCAATCTCACCAAGGTTATCCCTTTGACAGAGCTTTGTCTAGGGTAATCTAGCTTTATCACTTGTTATCCCTCATCACCTTGAGCTAAAGGTTGGGATCCACAAGTGGTCAATCTCATGTTCTTCCTAAAGGATCATCCGTCTATCCTTAAGTTGACACAATCACCACCAAGCTTGCACATAGGAAAGCAGACCTTTGGTGCTTTGACAACATATCTTTGAAGTTAGAATCCCCAACCCAATCCTCCTTAGGTTTTGTCATATAGCTTTGCCTCAACCTAGGAAATCATTTGCATAGAAAAGCCTTCCCCCTTGTGCATCCATCAGCATTATTGCATCTCATCCCTAGGAGCATTTTTCATGCCACCCGTCACTCACTTAGCCAAGAAGAAAGAAATAATGGAGCCCTATCATTTGGATCAAAAAACCTCACCCCCCTTGAGCACTTAGCCATCCTTCAGCCTAGAGCAAGCTATGCCATCACCTACTGACATTGAAGCTTTCATGAACCAACCAGGAAATGCAGTATTGGTAAACGCCATTATAGACAAAAAAAAAGAGACAATCATGGCTAATTTTCGAAGGGATAATGTAGGAACCTTTGACTTTGGAAGACCCCCTTAATTATCAGATCCATCTCACCCATTGTTTGGGCAGCTGCCACCACCCATAGGCTCTTATGATCCAAATTATCCTCAATATATTCAAAAGGAAGAGCCTCCAGCCAATCCATATGACCCAACAGACCCAAACATACCATCATCCACCCAAGTTGAAATCTCCATACCGCAAGCCAACCCAACCACCAACACTCCATCCTTGGTTCATACCTCTCTACTCCAAACCCCCTTTACTCAAAACACCTCACCGTTCACCCCATTCACTATTGCTGCTGCTCCCACACCTAGCCTTCCAAATCCACCCATCTCCCAAATTAGTGCTAGCATCTTTGGCCAACCTCAGCAATATACAACAGGGATGCCACCCATGGGGCCAAGTAATCAACCTTTCATCGCCCCCAGCTTGTTCACCACAGCCCAAAGTACAATCCCATCATTTCCATTAAGTCTTGGGAGCTCAATACCACCAGCCACAAATCCACAAGCTACTACCTTCACTCCACAAAGCTATCAAAACCCACAAGCTACTGCCAATCTTCTACCAAGCTCCCAAGTGACCCTAGCTCCCACCACCACTCTACCAAGATTCCAAATCTAGCCACAAAGCTATCAAACCCCATCAGTTCCATTCCCAAGCTTTCAATTCCCACCACCTCCACCACCAACTAATCCATTACCTCCAATTACCAACTACTTTTCAATGCAACTTCTAGGAGGTAATCCACCACCCCAGCCAACCACCAATTATTTGCAGATACCATCCCAAATGGGGGCACAACCCACATATATTGGTCAAACCCCACAAGCCCTCCGATCCTTTCCCCAAGCCTCACAACCATCTTATACCTTACCTCCATAAAGCAATCCATTTATCCCATAGCCAACTTATGTTCCTCAATCCCAACCTCAAATCCCATATCAACAGCAAGCCTCGCAACACATGCAGCAATATGCGCCACCTCCCCCTCAACAACCCATCATCCACCATGTAGCTACCCAAACAATGTACAATCCCTATCAGCAAATCCCTCATAGCCATCCATATTCAGTGGCCCCATCCAGCACATACCTACCTCAAGGCACTCCTATATTGGGGGCACCCCAACCATCACCTATCAATTCAGAGTGGGAGCAAATGAAGACAGCTCTGAAAGCCATCCAAGAAGGGAATGATCCAAAGACATTCAAGTTTGAGAATGTGTGTCCTTACCCATTTGACAGAGCCATTACCATGACACCATTTCCCGAACACTTTGAGGTACCTAAATTTGACAAATTCAGAGGAAAAGGAGACCCTGTCACACATATCAAAGAATTTTACATGCATTTCCAGGACGTGGCATACAATGATGTCTTCCTCTTGCACCTTTTTCCCAAAAGCTTGGCTGGACCAGCTCTTGAATGGTTTTATAGAATCCCCTATGGCACAATTAAAAACTTTGCTGAATTATCTGAGGCATTTGTAGCCCAATATGCCCATCTTGTTGAAACAGAGCTATCAATAGTTGATCTTGTCCACACCAAGCAAAAAGGTGGAGAAAGCCTTACCGAATACCTGCAAAGATGGCAAACTCTTACCACCCGCATATCCTGCACCTTGCCAGAACGCCATGTGGTGAAAATGTTTATTGATAATGCACATCCTAGCTTGGCTCACCACATAACCATGAACTATTTGCAGACCTATAAGGATATCAAAGAGAAAGGAATGATTCTTGAGCAAGGACTCATCAAAGATGGTGTGGTAAAGATTTACAAAGAGGCCAACCAAAATCAATCACATTCCAATGACAAGTCTAGGTATTGGAACAAAAAAAGCATGTTGCAACAGATGGGGTTACTGACACCAGACATGTGAATATCGTTGGTCCTTCTCAAAACCAGTCTAACCCACCATATCAAACAAACAACCAACAAGCTATCAATTACCAACAACGAAATAACCAAAGCTATCAAAACCACAATACAAGACCCAACTTTCAAGGGTCTAATAATCAAGCTAATGCCATCAATGTAGCTGCAGGGAAAAAGCCCAGATTCCAACCTGCACCTAGAAACTATACACCCCTTGGTGAGCCATTGGATGTTATTTTTGAGAAATTGGATAAGGAAAACCTCATCAAATTTCCTCCTACCCAAAAAATTGATCCAAGCCAATCCAAAGCTGCATGGTACAAGGACAATGAGTATTGCAAGTTCCATAGGGTAAACGGTCACACCACCCTCAGATGCATGAAACTAAAAGACTATGTGCAGGACCTCATTGATCGGAAGGAAATCACTGTTGGTGCCCAAACCTCTCCCAATGCAGGCTTACAAATTTTTCAAAATGCTTTTCCTCCACACAACAACCAAAATCCTGGAAAAGCACCTATCCAAAACAACACCAACAACCGCTAGCCAAACCAACAGCATGGGAAAAACAATGACCACACTTCATCCTATATAGACTATGGTAGCCTTATAGGTTGTATATCTGAGAAAGAGCCTTCTGTCAATGTTATCAATATCCGAGGACCAGACAATGAGTGTGCGGTCACCACTCGAAGAGCGCAATTTAACATCACAGGCCCACCAGTTTCATCAGCACCATCAGCTCCATCAAAAAGCCGGTACAATATCTTGGAACACCTTGGGAACATGCTAGCCCAAATATCCATTTTAGACCTTCTCCGCACTAGTCCTGTGTACAAAGACATCCTTGACAGTGCTCTCATAGAATCTCATGTCCCTTCTGATATCAATGCTACTAATTTTCGTAATCTTGTTGGACACCTTTCATTCTCATGTGCCCTATCTTTCAAACCCATCGACATACCCGCGGTTGAGCCAGATCACACCCTTCCGCTTCACATAGCCATCATGGTATCCAATTTTGCCATGAAAAGAGTAATGATAGATAATGGATCAGCCTTGAACATTTGCACCCTAAAATTCATAAAACAAGCTGGGTATACTGAGGCAGATATGATCAGTGAGGTTATCACCATCAAAGCTTATGACAACTTGGAAAGGACCACAGAAGGGACTATTTTTCTACCAATCAAGGTTGGGCCGGTCATCCAAGAGATAGTTTGTCATGTTTTTGATCTAAACCTACCATTTAACATCCTCCTCGGTCGCCCATGGATTCATGCTATGAAGGCTATTCCATCCACCTACCATCGGTGCATCAAATTTTTGCATCAAGGCACTAAGGTAACCATCCATGCCGATCCAGAACCATTTGCTTACTGCAATGCGGTTGAAGCTTCATATACAAACCATTGCCCTAGAATAGACATCGGCACAGCCATCACCAACTCATCCCACACTTATAATGATGCAAAAACCATCCTCGCCTCCACCCTATCTACTGTAAAGATCAACAACAAAGGCTTTGGAGAATATAGTCTATCAGATGCATTTGCTGTCAGAGCAATCCCACTTGATCCACATACCCATGGACAACCAACATATCACAAAGCTAAGGAGATTCCACCTCCTTGATACAAATGGTTTGGCTCAACCACCTTTGTGTCCTCAAAAATGCCTCTTCATGAGGAGCTCACTCCAGATATCAACAATTGGTTACATAAGGATGCACCTCCAAGAAATCAAGCACACCTTGATCACTTCAGCCAAAAGTATCCCCAACAACATAAGCTCATCACTAAAAAATGTAACTATCAAGGAGGTGGACTAGGACCAGAAGAAAGGGGCATGCAATGTCCCATCGAAGCACATAATTGGGAAACAAAGTCAGGTCTTGGCTTTGGCATACCCACAACTAGGGGCACCAATGAGAACGGCCACGCTTTTTCGAACATCCACCATGACCTTGTCAAAATCAAAGACATTCCTAAGGAAGTTGAAAAGAGAGCCTATGACGATATCCCAGACCAAATCTTCCTAGGAGACTCTGTTCTCCGAGAACTATCCATCGATCTCATTGACCTACCAGTTGCTCATCCACAACTCATAGATTTAGACCAACCAAGTGTCATACATATTGATGAGTTCGCATCAGAGGAAGTGCTTCTAAGATTCATGGGAGCTAAAACTCCTCATAAGAAGACAAAGCCAGATTCTGCCTACATCTACAAGCTAGATCCCAAGGGGTATTTTGGAGAAAATCCTCAACCTAGTTTCGATACACCCAAAAGTGAAACTAAGGTAAATCTGGGACTAGCTAAGGCAGTGAAGAGAACCTCTCAGCAAGAAAATCCAGAGCCACAAGAAGAACATGAGGATTTAGTATTGCCTCCTCAAGATAATAGACCAGAGGTGTCTTTTATTCTAATAGAGGATACTAGAGAAGTCAACATTGGTTCTTCAGAGATCCCTAGAATTGTTCACATTGCTGCATCCCTATCACAAGACCAAGCTGACCTCCTCTTTGAGGTTTTATGAGGAACATTGGCCAATTTGCATGGTCATATCAGGACATGCCAGGACTTGATCCAAAGCTTGTAGTTCATCATCTTGCAGTCGATCCAAAGATCAAGCCCGTCAGACAAAAGCTTAGAAAAATGCACCCCAAGGTGGCATTACTAGTCAAAGCTAAACTAGAAAGAATGTTAGCTACTAAGGTTATCCGACCTATTGACTGCTTAGAATGGATCTCCAACATGGTCCCTGTCACTAAGCCTTCCAGTGACATCAGAATCTGCATTGATTTTAGAGATCTTAACAAAGCTTGCCCAAAGGATGATTTTCCCTTGCCCAACATAGATATGATTGTAGATCTTATAGCTGGACGTGAAATTCTATCCCTTATGGATGGATTTTTTGGGTATAATCAGATCAAGATGGCAGAAGAGGACAAGCATAAGACGACATTCACTACCCCTTGGGGAACCTTTTGCTACACCATGATGCCTTTTGGCCTAAAAAATGTTGGGGCTACCTATCAAAGAGCTATGACAGCCATTTTCCATGATCTTATCCATAGCATTTTGGAAGATTATGTGGACAATATCCTAGTCAAATCTCACAGCTTCATGGATCATCTTGCTGACCTAGAAAAAGTCTTTGATAGGTTGACCCAATATCATCTCATGCTAAATCCCAAGAAGTGTGTCTTTGGGGTCACATCTGGCAAGCTTCTAGGCTTCATAGTTTCTAAACGAGGTATAGAGATTGACCCCAAAAAGGTCAAAGCTATCTTAGACATGCCTCCTCCCCAGACACTGCGACAGCTTTGCTCCCTTCAGGGAAAACTTCAATCTATCTGATGCTTCATCTCCCAACTTGCAGATAAGTGTACACCATTTTCACACTTGCTAAAGAAAAATGAGAACTTCAAGTGGGATCTTTTATGTCAGCGCAGCTTCGATCAGCTCAAGCAGTATCTCACCAATCCCCCTATCTTGATTCCACCAATTCCAGGTCGTCCCTTGATCTTGTATATATCAGCAACACCTACTACCCTAGGGGCACTTCTAGCACAACATGATGATTATAACAGAGAGAGAGCCATCTACTATATCAGTAGAACCCTAGTTGGTTATGAACTCAATTACACTCCTATGGAAAAAGCTTGTTTGGCAGTTGTTTTCTCAACTCAAAAGCTTCGCCACTACATGCTAAGTCATACCATCCAACTAGTCTCCAAGATTGACCCTCTCAAGTATATGCTCTCCAGAACAGCACTTACAGGCCGTTTGGCCAAATGGGTTATGCTACTAAGTGAGTTTGACATCCAGTACGTGGACAGAAAGGCAATCAAAGGGAAAACTATAGCAGATCACCTAGCTGATGCACCTCTAGTAGATGCATATCCTTTACTCATAGAATTTCTAGATGAGCATATCTGCTTAATTGAAGAAGAGCCCCCATGGAAGCTTTATTTTGATGGCTCATACACCTCTCATGGATCAGGCGCAGGAATATTATTAGTTACACCTCAAGGAGATTACATTCCAAAAGCCTTCAAGCTACAATTCCCTAGCACCAACAATATAGAAGAATATGAAGCTCTTGTAGCAGGATTAAAGATAGCTGCAGAATGGAATATCATTGAGTTAGAAATCTTTGGCAATTCCTAGCTCATCATAAAAAAAGTCTTAAATAAATATCAAACCAAAGCTGAAAAGCTATTACCCTACAAAGAGCTAGTTGATCAGCTGACCCAACATTTTACAAAGCTTCAGTTTACACAAGTGCCTCAAATGCAGAATAAGGCAACAGATGCCATGACCACTATCGGCTCGCTCTTGGAAATTCCCCAAGAAGCTACCCAGTATGAATTTTTAGTTGAGCAACTCCTCACACCCGCTTATGCGAATGAGGATTCAAATCATGTTTTTATCTTGGTCGGTCCCCAATCCCCTTGGTACCATGAAATTCACGCTTACCTTAACGATGGTATCATATCCCCTCACCTCACATGCACCCAACACTAGAACCTTATTCAAAAATCATCCCGCTATGTTATCATAGCCAATACCCTATATCGTCGGGGTTATCATGATACCCTCTCTCGATGTTTAGATGAAAATGAGGCCGTGATGGCATTAAAAGAAGTAAATTCTGGACTTTGTGGTGCCCACATGAGTGGTATTGTCCTAGCACGACAAATCCTTAGAGCAGGCTACTATTGGCCTACCATTGAAGAAGACTCTTGTGACTTTGTCAGAAAGTGTCTCCCATGTCAGCAGCATGCAAATCTTGTGCACGCTCCAGCACAGGATCTACAGCCTATTGCACCACCTTGGCCTTTTTCTTGTTGGGGCCTTGAGCTAGTTGGAACTATCACACCTCTCTCATCTGATGGACATAAATGGATAATAATAGCTATAGACTATTTCACTAATTGGGTGGAAGCAGTCCCCCTAGTCTCAGCTATAGGAGTTCAAGTCTCCAAGTTCATCTTGTACCACATTGTTTGCCGCTTTGACATCCCATCCACCATCTTCACTGACCACGGAGGTAACTTTGAAAATCTCAACATGGAAGAATTATGCACTTCCCTCCACATCCATCATCGCTTTTCTAGCCCATATTTCCCTCACTATGCATATCTTCGCAAGGGAAAATCTCAGATGAAGAATACAGAGTAGCTCGACTCACCCAGCTAGATGTCTTAGATGAGAAGAGACAACAAGCCTATGACCATCTCACAGTCTATCAAACTCATCTCAAAAGGAATTTCAACAAGAAGGTGCTCACACGACACTTTCAGCCAAGTGACATGGTCCTCAAAGAAAATATGAAAGTCCAAGCAGATCGAGAAAAGAAAGGCAAGTTTGAACCTACATGGCTTGGTCCCTATGTGATTATTGCCTCCTTTGGCTCCGGAGCCTATCAATTATCTACACCAGAAGGAGAACTCTTGAATGATCCCACTAACATCATTCATCTCAAGAAGTTCTATGCTTGAAGATCCTTAGTATACCCAGCTCTTGAAAAAATACAAAAAAAAAATAGTAAAGAGAAATAAGCCTCCAATGGTGAAAACTTGGCAATTCAAGCGCCTTGGATAGGTACCTTGGTGAAAACCTGGTAATTCAGGCACCTTGTGTGCTAAAGACTAATCCATTATCTATCACTATCCTATCCCTCATCCATCCACCCACCATCCCATAAAACACCTGCTTGTTCCCTTGGTGTTCCAATCAAATATCCAAAATCTGATGGAGCTTGTCAATACCTCCTGTATAGCTTGTAAATCTTGTACTAAAGCTTGTATTAGACCTTGTAAATCTTGTACCATACCTTGTATATATTTGAATCTTGTCCAAATCTTGTACCATATTCCAACTTGTAAATAATCTTGTATCCTAGCCTGTATCTTATCACATGCACAGACAGAATCCCATTTTCCTTAAGCTTTTCACAAACCATCTACCTATCCACCTATCAACTATTATAGACATCCCATCATTCACAAACATTTCCATCTCACAAAAAAAAAACCGAAACATGAACAAACTTGTACATTTGTAACATATCTTGGTCTGTCAGCTTGTACATCCTCTTTAGCTTAGTATCATTGTATCTATCTGGCTTTCATGTTAGTTTATCCTTGGTCAACATCTTGCACACATCGCACACCTTGGTTAGATATTCCAATGCATCCTTTAGCTAGATCTCCTATCACCAAAGTGTTATCCTTCTTAGTTCAACTTGCCAGACACATCACTCATCCAGATCCATCAGCTTAGGTGCTCTCTGATAGATCCTTGCAGGATATAGCCTTCCTCATGTCTGGTCTTGGTCCATTAGTACCTCGTCCTACCCATCTCATTGGCAAACAGTTCTCTTTTGGATTTTCTCTTTCTTTTGATTTGGGATCTTCCCTTTTGGGTCTTGAAATATCTTTTCCAAGCAATCTCCTTGTTCCCTCCTCAAGGTTGCCATGATCTTCCATATCATGGTATGCTGCGAATGGGGCAATTAGAGCGTAAGGTCTTGATCAGGTCTTTTGCTTGTTTTCTTTTTCTGCTTGTGGGTTACCTAGTGTTGTTTCCACACTACTTCCTCTGGGATTCATGTGTGATACTGGGGCAATCCTTGCGTGTTTGTTTCGAGTTAGTTCGTCAGTCCTCTGGATGGTTGGTGAAAAGCCCTTGATGTTCTTGGTAACCTTGGCAATTAACTAATAGTCCTATAGAAAATCTAGTGCTCAACTACATGGTGGTACTTCTCTTTGAAGTATCGCCCCCTCTCAAAAAGCTTCAATGGATTCCCTTCATCTCCATTATCCCCCATCCATATCCAACACCTATCCCAGCTTATGCATCAGTATCTCTTTGCATAACTCCTCACGCTTAGCTTTAGGGATCCACAATCCTAGTCTTAGGGATCCACCAATCAAATCAATCCACCAAGCCTCATCTTTTGAGATCCACGATCCTAGTCCTAAGGATCTCCGAAACCCATCTTCCGCCAATCTGACTCTTTCAAATCCTGTTGCATCAACTTTATCATTCTATCATCCATATCCCTACCATGGATTCCTTTTATAGCGCTCCGCTCCTCCATCTCCCCCCCCCAATCCTGGAAAGTCTTAAGCTTGCTTTACTATTGTGCCTCTGATTTCCCTTTATCATTCTCCCATAGTGAGAGTTTGAGCTAATTCAACCCCTTCTCTTCACCAACCTGTGTCTTAGCTCATCTCAATTTCTTTTACTTTTCAAGAAGTCATCGACCCTCATTTCTCTCCCCGCCGCCTTCTTGAGGGGGCATCATCTAAGTCTAAGTCTCTCCTCTTCTTATCTGAGACTGGGGTAACCTTGTTGCTAAAACATCTTCCTCGTGTCATCTTCATTTGAACTTCTTTGAAATAGTGTTGTTTCAACACTATGTCAACGAGGGGCAAAATGTAGACACCTAAATTTGATTACACTGCTTTGGTAATCTAATTTAGCCATCTCTAAAGGCATCATTAATTAAATTCTTATTTAATTAATCCTTTGCCATCCCTAGTTGATTAATTTAATTAATCATATATAGTCCTAATTGATAAATCAAATAATCTATTATATATCAATTAAATCCTTTTATCCTATCTAATTCCAAAAATCCCCATTTATTAAATAAATCTATTTGATAAATAAAATCCTCAAATTCAGAAACCCCTAACCTATCTCTAATCCTCCATTTAGCCTAATCCACCCCATCCACCCATACTAACCAAGCCTAGCCACTAACTCACCCACCCTCATTAATGCCATCCACTTGCACATCTCTAACATCCCTAAGCTAATCCTAAACCAAAGCCTAATCCACCCCCTAATGTTGTCACATTTCTTAAAAAAGTTTAAGACTTTCCTAATCCAAACCAAAGTCTCCCCCCAAAAAAACCAACCATTAAGTCATGAGTGCTCTTACAAAACATAAAAGACTCTTACAAGCCCACTCATGACTCTTACACCCATCTTCCACACTCTTCCCTCTTCCACACTCATTCCTCTTACATCCCTCTTACATACTCAACCCCACTTATCATGCCTTTAACCAACCCTTTACCCTACCAACTCACACTCATCCTCCTTGTGAAAAGTGTCACCTTCCCATTGGTGCTAAACAAGCACAATCCATGTGCTCTCCTTTGAGGACATCCTAGCCCTCCTTAAGCCTTCATCCATCCTTGCATCTAAGCCCTCCATCCCTCTACCCCTTAGCCTATAAATTGAATCCCATCCCAAGACATATCATCAAAAATCTTTGAGCTAAAGTTACCATGCCCTTTTGAGAGCCAAAAGACATACCCATACCTTTATAATGCCAAATTGAGAGCTCACAAAGCTACCAATTTGCCATTACCCATCTCCATTGAAGCAACTTTTGAGCATCTTGAGCATACATCCACAGCAAAAGGACACATCTACAGAATCAAGAAAGCATGGAGTGTTTTCTCTTGTGAGGTTTTCACTTCTTGTTTGCTTTCTTTGTCTAAGCATATATGTGAATTTAGTTTTTGGTTTGTGAATGTTTACTTTATTTATTAATGTTCTTTGCATACTAAATTCTTGTTCTACACATGCGGCTTATGAGTGAGGTACTTAAGAAGTTCTTGGGAAATTTTTTTACTGTCTATTTGGATGATATTTTAATTTTTAGCAAAAATTTGGAAGAAAATTTATTCAATATTTGTAGTGTCCTTGAAAGGTTAAGGGAAGAGAAACTATTAATTAATCTGAAGAAGTGTAGCTTTGCTAAAAAAGAATTAGTCTACCTGGTGTTTGTTGTATCACCTGAAGGTCTCAAAATGGATCTAGAGAAGGTAAAGGTCATCTTGGAATGGCCTACTCCAAGGTTTTCTACTAAGGTGAGATCATTTCATGCTATGGTTAGTTTCTATAGGAAGTTCATTAAGAATTTCAGTGGCATATGTGCACCCATAATTGACACAATAAGAGGGGATAGAAAAGAGTTCAAATGGACTGTGGCAGCTACGAGAAGTTTTGAATTGCTGAAGAAGAAGGTGATAGAACAACCTGTGTTGGCACTTCCTAATTTTAGCAAGGTGTTCCAAGTGGATTGTGATGCTAGTGGCAGTGCTATTGGGGCTGTATTAAGCCAAGAAGGTAAGTGTATTGCATATTTTAGTGAAAAATTGAATGATGTGAAAAAGAAGTATTCTATTTATGATCAAGAGTTCTATGCAATAGTTCAGGCCTTAAAGAAATGGAGGCATGATTTATTGCCAAAGGAATTTGTTTTATATACTGATCACCAGGCATTATAGTATCTAAATAGCCAAGGTAAATTGAATCAGAGGCATATGAAGTGGGTAGAGTTCTTGTAGAGCTATACATTTGTGTTGAAGCATAAAAGTGGAAAATCTAATAGGGTTGTAGATGCATTAAGTAGGAGATAGTTGTTGCTTACAGTAATGCAGGTTGAAGTAGTTGGGTTTGCTGAACTCAAGAATCTATACCTTGAGGATCCTAATTTTTCTGAAGCATGGAAAGCTTGTAAGGAACCTATTGCTATAGACATAACTAAGTGGTTAGACTATCTGATTCAGGATGGTATGTTGTTCAAGGGTAGTCAATTATGTATTCGAAGGAGTTCCATGAGGGAAAATTTGATTAAGGAGAAACACAGTGGAGGGATGGAAGGAAATTTTGGTCAAGATAAGACCATTGCCATTCTTAGAGAACATTATTTTTTGCCTTATATTTCATAGGATTTGAAGAAGTTTGTATAGAGTTGTTAAGTTTGTCAAGTGGCCAAGGGATTTAGTCACAATACTGGACTTTATCAGGCATTTCCTATTCCATCAAAGCCATGGGAGGACATAAGTATGAAATTTGTTGTTGGATTGCCAAGGACACAAAGGGGTAATGACTCAGTATTTGTGGTGGTTGATAGGTTCTCCAAAATGGCACATTTCATTCCATGCCATAAAACTCATGATGCTGTCCATACTGCAGACTTGATTTTTAGAGAGGTGGTAAGACTACATGGCCTCCCAAAGAGTATAGTTTCTAATAGAGACACTAAATTTGTGGGGTATTTATAGAGAACATTGTGGAAGATATTGAGAATGGACTTGAAATTTAGTTCCACACATCATCCGCAAACTGACAGCCAGACAGAAGTGGTAAAAAAAAGTCTAGGCAATTTGCTAAGATGTTTAGTTGGGGATAGGCCCAAAGGATGGGATTTGATTCTACCATAAGAGATATTTTCTTACAATAACTCTATAAATAGGAGTACTAGTAAATCACCATTCCAAATTGTATATGGAAGTAGCCCAAGGACTGCACTAGAATTGAGGAAGATGGAGCAAGGGGAGAGGACAAGTGTTGAAGCAGAAGAGTTTGCTGAACATATCAAGCACCAACATGAGGAGGTCCAGGCACACATTATCAAGATGAATCAATAGTATAAAGCTAGGGCTGATCAAATGAGAAGACATAAGGAGTTCCAAGTAGGGGATCTAGTTATGGTACACTTAAGAAAGGAGAGATTTCTAGTAGGAACTTGCAACAAGCTAAAGATGAAGAAATTTGGCCCCTGCAAAATTCTAAAGAAACATGACTCAAAAAATACATATGAGGTGGAGTTGCTAGATGAAATTCACATTTCTCCTATCTTCAAAATTGTAGACTTGATAGAGTATCATGATGAGGGTGCAGATGAGGAGCTGATGTTAGAGCTATGTCAAATTCCCACTTCTAAGAAGGAGGAGATAGAAAACATTCTAGATCATCGTGTGGGCAGAATTCAAGAACACTCTTAAATTAGAAAATACAATGCAAAATGACTTATATGTAATTGTTGAAAATAAGTTGCATTATTTTTTGAAAATGGAAAAGGAAATAAGAGAGTCCACATTGGCAGAAGTGATGCCAGAATTGACAAAAGGACTAATAAATAAGACAAATAAGAAAAATGGGAGAAAATTTGCACCAAAATATAGAGCCTTTAACATCCTGTAGAATAAGATTGAGGATGTTGTCAATAAATCAACAAGGATGTGGAAGTTGATATATGGCTTGACTATTGTCAAGGATGGAGAAGAAGATCCCTTTGGGGGAAAGAACACTGAAGATGATGAAGATGAAAATAAGGCAGAAGCCACTGAGAAAGATAAGGAAGACAACATAGTGGAGGAGGTGTTGGTGTAAATGGGTATTTACTATTTACACTTATGTTTACTTAGGTTAATGCATTATTTAATTATTTTGCATTGTTTTATTATTTATTTAGGTGAGACACTTAGGAGTTTGCATCATTCACTAAGTTGTCATGTTGACAACATAATTATTCACACTCCTAATTTAGCACATGTTGTCTACACCACTAATTTGCATGTTACACCATTGTAAGCTTATCCTCAAATCATCTCTCTTAATTCTATTTTTAATGGAGGATAACACATATCTAGTGGACATGTGCCTAGTTGTATGACTTATCGTGATGCTGACTTTTATGCATTCTAGAAGCTCTCCTAAGGCCTTTATATATAGGCACTCCTAGTGTACTCTCAAGTTGGCTAAGCTGGAATATTGAATGAATATTATCATTTTGATCATACTCTACCTATTTTGTTCTATTTTCTGGTGTGTTTGAGTTTTTTGGTCTTGGGTGAATTATGGCCTAAGCCAAATTATTACATGGTATTAGAGCTGAGGGAGATTCTCTACACATAGCTATTCGAGACCATTCATGCTTCAACAACTCGAGTCGAATCTAGAGGATCCATAGAAATTGGGATAGTTTAGAGCTAGATCTGACCTCATCATTGCATCTAGAGTGTTGATTTGGTGAAGACTGACTATAAATTTACCTATGTTGTGTGAAAGTTGATTGTGAGGCAAAATTTTTATGCAAATCAAAACTTAGAGGCCTCGATTTGCAGTTTGGGTATAATCATTTTATTGATCTGATTATTTGTGTTTTAGATCTGCATTCAATTTAATTCTCTACAATTATTTTTGGATTTATTAGTAGAGGCAGAGAATTTTTTTTTGGCCAAACCAGGCACTGACACCCTAACTTGACTCTATATTTTTAGAGGAATTTTATTTAATTTTTCAAGGTTTATTTAATATCAGTGGGCATTAATTCTAAATTTGCATCCTCTATAAAATCTAGCCACAAAGTTTCATCGGATGGAGCACCGATTTAATTTTGGTGACTAGAATTGGCCGGCAGCACAAATAACTCTCCCACCGGTGCCCTTGAATTCATTTTGAAATGCACAACCATTTCCTTTTAAACTATCATGAAGTCAACTGTTGTAACAATGTGGGATTATTTCCCATAAATATGGTGTTGGCAGTTTTAAAAATTTGGCCCCCACTCTGCATTTTCGGCAACCTGTAGTGACTTGAGATCCAAACATGTGTCAAGCTTTGATATGCTGACAGACCTAGCAATACCACCCTACGCGGACTTATTAGAGAAGGACACATGGAATCTTTTAATTAGCTCCTACCTGCATAATTAGTGTATAGTCACCTGCCCACTATGAAGACATGCAACAATTTATGATTAGCCTGTGCAAGCCATGTCAATCCTAGTTAGTGGTGAGCTATCACCTGCATAATTAACCCAGTTGGATCTGCACAAGCCTATAAGTTAGGTCTAGTTAGCATCCTACATAGTATTGGACACATCATCATTGAGTCAACTACCACATCAACAGTTTGTATAGTACAGATTATTGTCATGTAACTTGTCCATACAATTTTGTATAGATGACATCATTACTGACATCATCATAGTCCTGCACATCACTATGTCATCATTTTCTAAGCCTAAAATTAATGACTATCTGACTACTATTCCAGGGCCAAATTGAACTACTGCGACAGTCATATGACCATCAAATTTAACCCCATCATTTATTGATGCAACCCCTCTCTAGATTGATTTTAGTTTTTGCAGTTCAACTTTGGAAGGCCATAACTTGGATATCTGGACTCCAAATAAGGTGTATTTTTTAAAAATTGGGTAGAATTTTCTAAAATTTTTAGTGGTGTAGCTATTTTCTAATTTTGGTGCACGGATTGTTCAGAAATTGCATTTTTTTGCAACTGTACGTGCATAATCCTTCATTTTGCAATTTCAAACACTCCATTCAGGCACATCTAGAGTCAAAAATAGGTTCTATTTTTTTTGAAAGTGTGTTATTTTTTGTCTACTTTCTAGATCCTCAGTCAAGTTGTAGGGTTGTGTTGACAAAAGTGTCACTTTCAGCAATAGGGCCTTTCTTTGCTTTGTATTGTTTTAGAATTGTAGTACATTGTAAAGTTCAAGATTTGTAATTCATTAAGAGGTTGTAACAAGAAAAATTAGAAGTTCACAAAGGCCAAAATTGGCAAGTGGCCCATTTTAATTGCACTATTGATAAAGTGCCCAAAGCATCTATTTTGGTGGGGCTTCTTGATTTAGTGAAAGGGGGGGGGGGGGGGGGGGGGGTGTTCTTGGTGTTGTGTTCTCTCTTTTCTACACTTTTCTTTCATTTTTTGCATTATGGGAAACTTTAAGTTTCCTAAATTAACTCATCATAACTATGCTTTATGGTCCGTAAAAATGCGGTATCACTTAATGCATAATGGAGTTTCACAATATGTACATGGTACTCTTCCTAAACCAGCAGGTGATAAAGTATCAGATAGTGATATTTCAGCATGGGTAGCAATGGATAGGAAATCTGTAGGTGATATATGTTTGGGGGTAGATGATAAGATCATGTATCAAATGAAGAAGTGTACTACATCCAAGGAAGCTTGGGATACCCTCGAAAACCTTTATGGTAAAGTGTCTAAAGAGGATGTTATCAAAATACAAGATGAGCTTGTCTCCTTAGATCCTAAGTCATATGATTCAATACAGTATTTCATCATCAAGGTGAATGAACTAAGGACAAAGCTTATTGATTGTGGAAGTTCTATCAAAGATGAAAAACTGATCTATCTCATACATAACAAGCTGCCATTAGAGTATTCCACATTTTTATCTTCTTTTAAAACCTCTAAGACTACCTTAGGGTCTGCCTACAAGAAAGTAAAATTTGATGAATATTCTAAACTATTGGATGAGGAAGAAAAGAATTTGAAATCAATGGGGATTCTCAAAACACTTCAGTATAAAGCGTTGGTGGCCAACAATGAGGGTTCTCAACATTTAGCGAGATAGTCTTCAAATAAAGGAAAGGGTAAGAAGAAATGGAAGAACAAATTTGAGGATGCAGAAAAGACAACACCACAATCCAATCAACAAGGAAAGTCCTCAAATTCCAACAAGAAGGTGGACAAAAATAAGGAGAATAAGAAGTGCACTTATTGCAAGAAATTGGGTCATGAAGAGCATGAGTGTTATCTCAAAAAGATTGATGAGTTGACCAACATCATGAAGAAACATAATGTTCCACTGCCTAATGCTTACAAGGAGAAAGTGTCTTCTTTAGATTCAAAGGGAAAAGGGAAAGCATTCATGGAAAATTCAAACTCTTCAAAGGAATGGATATTTGACTCAGGTGCCTCATATCACATGGGTTCTTCAAAGACGGATTTTTCTTCAATGAAGCAATCAAAGGTACCACACATCTTCATGGGAGATGATAGAAAAATGGAAGTTGAAGGAAAAGGAAATGTGGCAATGGAAAATGGAGAGTTTCAAGATGTTCACTATGTTCCAAACCTAAGTTCAAATCTCCTATCAATCTACCAAATCATTCACCTTGGAGATAGACATAGAGTTGAGTTCCTTCCAGACTCAATATAGGTGCATAGTCTTAAAGATGACTCATTGGTTGTAGTGGGGAAAGTGAATCATAAAAAAAGGTTATACTTTTTCTCTCATTTTGTGCCCAAGTCTCCTTCAAAGGATTTGTTATCACAATCAAATTCAAACATACAATCATGGCATGAGTAGTATGGTCATCTTGACTACCGATATCTTTAGCAACTTTGCACAAACCAAATGGTCAAAGCTCTACCTCAAATCAACTTTTCCAATGGTGAATATTCAAAAAATTTAGTGGATATGCATCCAAAGGGGAATTTATAGAGAGGGAAGTCTTCAAGAGCACCAGGTTTTCTACAGATGGTTCACATGGTATTAGCAGGTCCTTTTGCATTTAGCCAGGGTTGCTACATACTTATCTTTGTTGATGAATTTTTAAGGTTCACTTGGGTCTTCTTTCTACATAATAAGAATGAAGTGTTGGACAAGTTTCTAGACTTCAAGACTCATGTAGAACAAAAATCTAGAAAGGCCATTAAAGTACTTTGAATGGATTATGGAAGCATGTATGTGAATAGAAGACTAAAAGACTTTTGTAGACTTGAGGGAATTGATCTTCAGACTCTAGAAACATTCAATTTGCATAAGACAGATATTGTAGCATTGAGGATTAGAACTCCTAAGTCTATGGCAAGTTGCATGATACATGCCAATCTCTAGATCCATCATTGGAAGTTGAAACAATCTCTAGTGCCACTCACATTCTTAATCAATCTCCTCATCTAACCTTAGATGGGAAAACTCCTTTTGAGGCATGCTGCGGTAGAAAACCTATTGTGACACACTTCAAAGTCTTCAGTTTTCCTACATGGGAAAATAGATATTCTAGGGGATGCAAGGCACAGTCACCTTGGCTTTGTACCTTCATTGGTTATGAAGATAGTGTGAAGGCATAAAAACTTCTGGATCCTGAGACACATTAGATATTTGTGGAGAAGGATGTACATTTTGAGGAAAGTTCACCTAGTCTATCCTCTACTCCTATTTGCACATCATACAGTGTGGAAATTGATAGTGACACTAGCAATAGTGATTCAACAGATTCAGACATGTGGGGTTCTATCAATAGTTACAGTGAGAGGTCACTACATCAGTTCAGTCCACATGCATACATCGCCATAGTGATAGGACCAGCACAATGGGGTACATCTAGTATTCCAAGTATAGGTTTAGTGATAGATTTGGGAGATAGTATTGATGGTCTGCCTCTTCTTCTTGATGGAATAACTTCTTCTTTAGTTGTCACGAGGGTTCCATCCAACCATCTTGTTCATTATCTACATGATCAATCCTCATAGGTTGAAGTGATTGTGGATACTTATGATTAGCAGTTGTAGGAGGGTTCTTCATCAATTGCAAAGATAGATAGTTCTTTTGGATAGGTTCTTCAGCTAGTTGAGTAGGTTTTAGAGACATCACTTATCTATGGCATTCTTTCCACACACAATGGAAGCATCTCATTTGGTATATTTGGCATTGTTTCTTCCTAAGGGGAGGAACACCATTCTGCAATCTTGGATCAACTTCTTCATTAGAGTAGTCATTGTTCGACATTCTTCTTTGGGAGGGGGGAGCCTATCTTATCTCTCTTCCTCTTCTCATCATTCTCTTATGTATATACTAGATGTATGTCATAATGGGGAGGTCTTGATTACTCCATCCATCCATGCATCCCTATTTATCTCTCTTTTTGGGGGAGGGTTTTTCCCATGAGATTTTCCCTCTTTCCCCACTTTATGAGAGATTGCATATCATTATGTACATGGGTACCTAACATGGCCTAGTAGCTGGGACCCATCTTGCATTTCATCTTAGATTTTTTAAGCTTAAGGGAATTCCCCTAAGTTGCACTTAAGGGGGGGTGTTGGTGTAAATGGGTATTTACTATTTACACTTACTTAAGTTTACTTAGGTTAATGTATTATTTAATTATTTTGTATTATTTTATTATTTATTTAGGTGAGAAATTTAGGAGTTTGTGTACTCTCATTGATGTATGCAACTCTAATTATGCACATGGTGTCTAGAACACAAGAGTTTGCATCATTCACTGAATTTTCATGTTGACAACACAGTTATTTGCACTCCTAATTTAGCACATTTTGTCTACACCACTAATTTGTGTGCCACACCATTGTAGGCTTATCCTCACATCATCACACTTAATTCTATGCTTAATGGAGGATAACCCATATTTAGTGGACATGTGCTTGGTTGTATGACTTATCATGATGCTAACTTCTATGCATTCTAGAAGCTCTCTTGAGGCCTTTATATACATGCACTCCTAGTGTAATCTCAAGTTGGCTAAGTTGGCATATTGAATGAATATCATCATTCTGATTATACTCTATCTATTTTGGTCTACTATGTGCTTATGTTTGAGTTCCTTGGTCTTGGGTGAATTTTGGCCTAAGCCAAATTTTTACAGGAGGAAGCACTCTGATCAAAGTGTGCAAGACACATAATTGCCACCTCCTAGCCCTCCACATGTCACCTCTACACCTATAGATACCATAACTATGAAGGATATTATAGATAATTTTTGTCAAAACATCAATCCATTAACTTTAGAGGATCTTAAAAAGATCCTTGACCAATCAACTCAACAAGCCAAGCTATGTAATAATCTAGTATTGGTTAGTGCAGATGAGTTGCAAAAAGCAATAGTTGACTCATCTAGAGATAAGGTGAATCCAAAAGAACCACCTTCTATCATCTCTATAGCTACTAGTGATCAACTTTTAGCGATTACATCACAAGTTCCATTAGGAAAAGTTGACACATTAGTCATAATTGATACCAAGATGTAGAGGCAGAATACAAAAAAGGACCAAGAAACATCAACAAGGAAAACAAGATAGATTGCTACATCTATTCCTATAGTACAAGCACAAGGTACACCTCAAATAATTGTAATTGATCCAAGGAGATCAGATGAAGACAAGGACACTCCAAAGGAGGAGGAGAAAGCAACCATACAGACATTGGTAAATTTACCAATCACTAGTACTCCTACAAAAGTCCTTCAGTAGCCAAGCACTGATGCATACCATTAGAAATTTCTACACCAGGCTCGAGCTCTACCAAGGATGTAAGGGTACTTCACTATAGAGACCCTACATTAGATGAAGAAATAGAGAAACCAAAATTTGACTATGCAACCATGAGCCTTGAACAAATAAACAT
This sequence comes from Cupressus sempervirens, assembly GCA_028749045.1. Lineage (NCBI taxonomy): Eukaryota > Viridiplantae > Streptophyta > Pinopsida > Cupressales > Cupressaceae > Cupressus > Cupressus sempervirens. Next base: position 8,383,750 of record CM053784.1, on the reverse strand, counting down.
TATGTAGCAGGCACTAGAAAGGAAGAAGAATCAAGAAATACTTAGGAAGGAGTATAAAAAAGGGCAAGCATTACATGAGTTTAAGGACATCTTTTTGGATGCCTTCAGCTTATAGACTCCTGATGCAACCAAACCTATATTGCAAGCATTACATGAGATTAAGGACATCTTTTTGGATGCCTTCAGCTTACAGATTCCTAATGCAACCAAGCCTATATTGGAACAATTGTCATTTATTATAGAACATGTGACTAATGAAGACTAGGAAACAAATGTGAAACTCATGGAATGGTTTGAAAAGAAATTTCAAGGAAAAGTCAATCAGAAAATATCTAGTGAGATAACACTATCCCAAGTAGAGCTAGCTACTAAAATTGAAAAAGTGAAGAAGGTACTTGAGAATATCTTCTCATTGTACATGAAATTGTGTGATCCCACACTCTTCACATGTGAGACAAGCCACAATATTCTAACACTAGAAGGAAATTTGAAAGTATCTAGTATGCAATTACCAAAGGATCTAGTTTAGAGTGAGAAGCACTTCAATTCTATGCTTCATACCCAAAATCAACTAGCTGTGTTAAGAGTAGAAGAGGCTAGCATAAGAGCCAAGTTGATGGATATACAAGCCTCCCTTACACCTCATATGAAAATACTCTAGAAAGAACTAGCCTATGCTAAAATAGTGATCAAGAAAGACCCCAATATTTCAACTCTAGAAGGCTTAGTTCACCTTGTAGCAGAGACAACTATCCAAATCAAATCCTTAGATGTTGCAATAGACAACTGGGATGCTGCTCTGAAGATTATCATGGAAGTCCACAAGAATTTTTTGGACAAGTACATAGTTAGTGTATAGACCCTTTGACAATAGTGTCAAAAAGGGGGATAAATATAAAAGGGGAGATAATATGCAAGGGGGAGACATACAAAAGGGGAGGTGAGAAAACAGATAGAAAAACATAATCAAAGGGGGAGCAAACAAAAAATGAGTAGATACAAAGTTCATTAGATATAAAGTTTTAGTTTTTTTGAAGACAAAGAATATCAACATGAAGCCAAATTAACTTAGGGGGAGTTATAGAGATTTTGAGGTATATAGTCTTTACAAAATTTTGAAAAGTTTTGAAGTTCTATATATATGCCAAATTGTGTATATATTTTACTCAAAGAGATTAGTTTTTGATATATTGTTACGTATTTTTGACACTCATGTCAAAGGGGGAGATTGTTGAATCTTAGATTGGTTTTGATTATTTTGTGTCAACACACTTAAGATGTTTACTAAGTTCATGCCGAGCTAGTAACACATTCTGAGTAAAATATGTATAGATGTCGAGTTGCAATGAGTGTCAAGTGAATAGTTGATGCCTTGCAAGTTCAAGTGCCAAGCCAAATATAATTATAGTAAGTGGCGAGCCAGATAGAATTATAATAAGTGCTAAGTAATAGAATTATCAAGTGCTGAGCATCAGTGGTAACAAGTGCTAAGTAACACAGATTGGACATAGTCATTTGTAATTGCACATATAGGTCTATGTAAACCATTTTTGAGCCAACCTAAGGATAGATTGTGCTCTTTTGAAGATAAAGAAAAATCTATTTGCTTAATCCCTAGGCAATTAAATGCAGCCAATTAGTTATAAGGAAAGTCTAAGAAGGCAAGTGGATGAATCTCAGCCATAGATTCATACCTAACCCTAAGTCTTGATGTCTTATTAAGGAAGATGGAAGCCTAAACTTCTTGTGAGTGCAAAGGAGAAGTGTAGTGAAAGTTTTCATGTGAAAACTTAGCATTCATGGAGACTTAGAAGTTATTGAGAAGGAATGAATTATAGAATTAGTTAGTAGAACAAAGGATAGAGGATACAACATTTCATATCAGATCATAAAGGATTAAGATGGATTGAAGTTAGATATAAAATCAACAATACCAAATTGTAAGTGTATCAAATCAAACATTTTACTATACTTTTCTAACAACTGTATCAACAGAGTGAAATCCTTTGGACTAAAGTTGATCAAACAGTCATTTTTAAAATCTTTTAAGAGGGTGACATTCCAAGCAAATGTTCATAAGTCCTTTTAACTAGGAAATATTATAATAGGGTATTCTAAATCCTTTAACAAGGTAGGATATAACAATCCTTTTTAAGCTTGTAATAGGGCAGGCCTCTCACAGGGTAGATCATGAGAATGGTAAAACTATGTAACCCTAACTGGTGAACTTGATTGCTATAGTAGTGAAGATTTGTGGGTGTCATCTCCACCCTAGTTTTACCTTCTCATTGGAGGGATTCTGGGTAATCATATCTTGTGTCCAAATGTGTGATTTCTTATATGTTTACAAGCTTTAGATATATATTAGTTTCTCAATTGAATGTATGAGATGGATGTGTGGTGAATAGTTTTATGGGTTCATGTTTTAAATGCTAATTCTCCCCCCCCCCCCCCCCCCCCTCTCTTAGAAGTTTACTCTTCTAAGTATAATTCCAACATCTTTATGGAAATCTAAGGAGGAATGTTATTGTTAATAACAAAAACAAATCACACTAAGTAAACAGATCTCATATCTTTAAATGATTGACACTGTCCATTGCCAATGTGAGCTTGAGATTATGAGTGTTCTTCTTTAAAGTGTGGCCATGTTTCTTCTATCTCTTTAAATAAAAAATCATCTATAGCAATTCACATAATGTCATCTTGACTTCTATTGCATGCATGGTAATCCATAAATTATGCCAAGCTAGTGCACCTAAATAATCATTCAAGATGTGTAAAATGGGAATGTATTGAAGAACCTTGTGAGACACCTTTTTTGTTATTTGATTTGACCAATTTCTACTAATATGAGCAATCAGGAAATTCTGTTGCAAATTCATGTTGGTATGATATAGAATGTGATCATTAGGACATGTATATATTGTCTGATATTCCTTCCAATTTGATTCATAATGGTAGATAATTCTTGATACAAATGAGGTAGAATGTTTTGATGGTGGTAACAGAAACTCACTTATCAACCTACAAAAACAAATATGAATTGTTACATATAATGAATACTAATGGTATAATAACATTGAAGATGACAAAACTAACATACCTTAGCATATGTGACATTGTTACATTGGGTAAACCATTCATAACCTTCAAGTTCACCAACAATACTATAAAAAAGAGAAGAGTTGTTGGAACCTTAGTATAGGGGCTCATGTGCCTTCTCAAGTAGAGGTATATCAAGCCCATCTTCATTATCATTATCAAATGTGCTAGTACCATCATTGTGAGAATCTTCATCAGCTATGCCAATACCCATCTTCTTCAATCATGTCCTTTGGCACATTATCATCTTCTTCCATGGATTGTTATCCCTAGCTTGGATATTTACATCTCCATGTTCCTCCAATTGGAAATCTACATTTCATCGATTGACAAAAATTGTGGCCCCCTTCAACGTGATCATCTTGCCTATAATGAATTTGGGCTATTTTGATTAGAATTCTTTAATTCTTTAGGCCCTTCCACTTTTTGCAAGAAAAATTACATTTATCATCTGTTCTTCGAAAACTAATACCACAATATAGCAATTGTCTCATTATTTTCTTGTGGGTTCATGTTGCCAAGAATGGTCTTTTTTCATAGGAAAATATAGCTACAAAAATATTGGACATGTTGTACTTAATATTTATATCTGCACATACGATTTTGAAAGAAAAATTTGGTGTAATTAATGTATATATCTGCAAAAATGGTTGGACATGTTTTACTTAATGTTTATATTTGCACATCTAGTTTTAAAAGAAAAATTTGGTCTAATTAACATGTACATCTACAAAAATATTGGACATGTTGTACTTAATGATTATATCTAAACATATGGTTTTGAAAGAAAAATTTGGTCACCTTTCTTAATTCATCCATATTATAATTAATGAAAATTTGTCGGCTTACATAAAATTTCATTATTTGTGTTAAAAAATTATTGTTAAGGAAAGTGGCAAGGAAGTAAGGAAAAAAGTTAGAAGAAGCCAAAGATTTCATTACAAGTATCACCTCCCAAAATCAAATCATAAAAACAAGAAGAAAGAATTTGTAGAAATGCAAGATGGAGAAGAAGAAGACTTGGACAAGGTTTCAATAAACTCAAAATTGTTAAATCTTCCAAAAGATTGGAATTCTTATATGTATAATGTACAAAAAACCAAAGTGGGTAGTGGTGCAAGGGCCCAAGGTCCTAAAAAAGATGGTCAAACATCAAAATTTGGATAGATTAGGTGATTAGTAAGTGTTCAAGTTGACACATGACAATAAGTCAATCTCAAGCATCTTAGAATGCATTTAAAGAAAATTTCTTACATGTTGAAATAAGGCATATGGGCAAGTTGTAGGTCAATCAATGTTGATCAATGCTACAAGTTGCTAAAAATCTTCAATTTTTATATTTTTAGAGTTATTGCATGATTTATCAAGTTTTGGCAGGCATTTTAAGTTATTTTTTAGGAAATATTAAAAAGTTGCAAAATTGTCATGCAACTTTTCTTGCAAATTTGGAAGGTCAACAATCATAGTTATGTTTTGATCAAAAAAGTAGAGGTGAATATGTAAGGTCAAGAGGGCTGCCTATAAATTAAATTTTCTTCAACCTAGGAAGGTTTTTGGTGTTGTGATGTATGGAATTTGAATTAATAAAGCATTTTTTGGTGGGAAAATAAGTGCAGACAACAAGTAATACTTTTGACAAGCAATCAGAGGAATGAAGTAGCAAAAGAGGTTCATGATGACAAGAAGATGGTGATGGGTCAATGTAAGACCACATAAAATATAGTATTGGAGTCTCTTAATGTAGAGGCAATGCATTATCCATGGACAATAAACACAATTGAAGTGTAGAAAAATGAAGTGAAAACAACAAGGTTAAAGTTGCTAAATTGGATGAAGCCATCATTTTTGCCAATTGGTATGTTGAATAGTCAAAGTATGGTATTTATGTCACCAAGAAAGGTAAACCTTGTGTAAATATGAAAAATATTGGTTCATGTGGAGCCAATGTATCTCAGATAAAAAAGCCACCAGACATTAGTACAATCTTGATCATTCCTATAACCCAAGACAGGGTTGAAGAAAAGAAGATCACAGTTT